>JANIBP010000009.1:600000-916950 GCA_024713535.1 Rhodotorula sphaerocarpa | reverse complement strand
TTGTCGTCTCGCGACTGCTTCCGAACGGCGGTCGGCAATCCCTCTGCCGAGGCATTCCAGCGATGGATGCCGAAGCGCCTGACGACGATCGTCCGTACGCAAAGCTGTACACGAAGGACAGCGTCAACGGAGAAGAATACGATATCGACTGGATCCCCTTTGACGTCCAATCCATCGGACAAGTACTGAAGGAGACGTTCGGATTCAAGCTCTAGATACTCCCGAGAGGTAGAACAAAGACCTGATAGCACGTATTACAAGCGAGGATACACACACTCGACGGGGATAAGCGTAGACAAGCACAGATAGAGAGCATTTTCTTCAGACCTCGACCTCCGTCGCTTCAGAGCACTTTTGCTTCTTGCGCCTCGGGAAGCCCGTCGCAGCAGGCGCGGCGCCGGAGGAGAGCGAGTCGGCTTCGGGCGTCGGCGAGCGTTTCTTGGCGTTGCCGGAGAGAGCGCGGTTGGCGGGACCTGTCTCCGGATAGAGCGAGTCGAGCTGAGCCTGCGACCGCGGGCCGGGGTCGCCGTCAGAATTTCCCGATCCGCCGTGGTGAGCACTCGGCAGACTCGCCTGTTCACCGGGTCTGGCGCCTTCAGATGCCGGCTCCGCTGTGCCTCCGTTCGCCCCTCCGGTAGCCGTCTCCGCCAGCCCGCGAGCAGATGCCGCGGGCGACTCCTCGTCAACGATTGGATCAGGCATCGTGACCTCACGTCGAGCATGAATGTCCTTCTTGCCGGCCAGTGCGGGTCCACCCGAAGCAGTACCGACGAGCAGAGCAGCGGCGCCAGCCTCGTCAGTCTGATAGGTATGAAGCCTGTTAGCGCAACTGCGAGGACCTGAGGGAGGAACTCATGACTGCATGCCATGATGATGTCCTCGCCATCAACCTCTGCCGCTTCCAGGAGAGCGAGGAGGCCGCGCCCGGCTCCTCCACCCGGCGAGAAATACTCGAGCTTCTTGTGCTTGACTTGTTTGCTGGTCCTGCTTGGAGTCCATCAGTTATAATTTACATGAGTGAGCTCCCTACAATGACGTACTTGTTCACGACCAGCGGTGCGGCTTTCAGCGATCCGAGCTGGCTGCTCCCCTTGCTCTTCCCCTTCCGAGTCGGGACTTGCTCGACGACGAAGGACTCGCTCTTGAGGCGCTTCAGGACTTGACCCGCCGTCGCACTGTCGACACCTGTCAGAGAGGCCTGCGTCAGCGACCGATGTCGGTCTCGCCTGCGGGATGCACTGACCGAGATACTTGGCCAACTCCTTCACGCTGAGAACGCCATTGTGCCAGACCGCATCGATCGCTGTGATTACACAGGCGTTCAGTCAGATCCGACCTCTGCAAAAGGCGCGATGTCGAGACTCACCGCGCCGGAAGAGCGTCAAGCTGCGCAGCTCTGCCAGAGCCTGGCCGATCTCCGCCTGCCTCTCGGCCTGCAGCGTCGACTCGTTCAAGCCTTGCTGAGCGCGGCAATGGTAGCAGACAAAGACGTCGGGGATGCGACTGTCTTTCGCGTCCTCGAAGCCGTAGCAGACGGCGTGCTTCCAGACTTCGCAAGCTGTCGAGAGAGGTCAGTCGGAGAACCTAGATCGGATCAGAGGCGATACCGACGCACTCGAGCAGCAGATCATGCCGCCGTCGTCTTCTTTGTCGCCTGCGGATCTCGCGGATCAGGATGCCTCAGGGCCGGCCATCAGGCATGGCCGCTCACCGCATTCGCACGCGTCGGCGGAAAAGCTCGCACGGGCGCGAGAACTCCTCCTCGTCGGCATCGGAGGCTTGGTACTCTGAGGAACATCCGCAGTAGTCTTGCGCTTGGCGAGGTTCCCGCAGTGAGGCTGAACGGAACCGCGCGGCTCTTTTGGCGCGATATGCTTGGCCTGCAGGGACAGCTGCGAGTCTGCGAGGTGACGACAGATTTTCAGTTGAGTCATGCGAGCAATCAAGATACGGAATGGGCGTACAGTCGATGAGCTGCGTCTCGGGCTCGACGGCCGCAGCTTTGTTCACGGCCGTCTCTTCGGCCGCCTCCGCCTCGGAGGAACGGCCCTCTTGTTCCGCCGCGGCAACGCCCGCGTCCGCCTGCCTCAGAGGGTCGCCGATGCGCTGAGAGTCTTCGGCCGGGGGCTGGTAGGAGCGGACGCGCGATACGACCGGCTCCACCTGAGTAGCCGGTACACTGGCCGAGGCCGGGCGCTTCTCGGTGGCAGCGATCTGACGTCCGCGTATCGAGTCAGTACCGACCAAGGCGCACCGCAATAGGCATCACGTACCGCTCGACGGAGAGCTTCGTTGTCCGACATGTGCGAGTCGACGAGCGTCTCCTCCAGACGACCCTGCGGGACAAAGACCGCTTCGGGGTTCGGCACGACCCCGATCCGCTTGCGAACCTTCTCGATGCCTTCGTCCTCAGCTTCGAGGATCGTTTGCATAGGCAGGAAGCGTCCGGAGACGTCCTTGACGCCGACTGGGACGGCGGTGACGACCGCGAGGTCTTCGTCTGTGACGGACTGAGCGAGCAACTCGGCGTCCCAGATAACGGGGCGCGTCTGCGCGTCGCGCTTGTTGCGGACGAGCGCTTCCTCGAGCGACACGTTCTCGTCGAACGCGACGTCGAGAATGTGAGCGATCGACATGGAGTGGAGGGCGACGCTGGTTGCGGCGCGGAGGCAAGTATCGGGCGTCTGTTTCGGTCACGCATCACCACAAGGTATCGGAGAGTGAGGACGCACCCATGGAAGCCAGTGTCGATGCTGCCGAGCGTGCCAAAGTCTGGCTCTTCGTTGACCGAAGGCGTCGTCAAAGTATAGCCGGGCGCGTCGATCGGAACCGGGCTGGAGGGCAGTCTCCACACCATCAGATGCTGTTTCTCGCGGACGACTTGGCACCGGGGCACTCACAAGAAGCAGGGCGGCTCGTACGCAGCTGGCGTGTCGTCGGTGTAGAAGAGGCGGATGTTGAGGAACCGGCGCCGGGGGAGCTCGTCGAGGACTTGCGTGCTCGTGATGAGACTGCATAGTCGAACCCTTCGTCAGATCAGAAGCGACCCGCTAAGAGGATCCTCGGGAGTCCACTTGCTTCTTGACCATCTGCTGGACTTGGCGCTTGATGTCGCTCATCTTGCGCGGCTTGTTCCGCGGCAGGAAATGGTAGTCGGAAGCAGAGAGGTCCATGCCGCTGAACTGCTCCGCGACGATCAGGTCGGGTTGCTGTACGCGTCGAGCAAGATCAGACCCAGCCAAGGTGCTTCAGCCGCCTCGAGGAAAGCGGCACCTTGTTGCCCTCGGCATCCACTTCGTAGGTGAAGGTGAAAGTGTAGCTCTCGACGAGGTTCGTCGGCTCGTCGGGGTCGAGGTAGATTGCAAAGACTGTCAGGGACGTCCAGAAGGTGAGCCGGCTTGCTTCGGGGAAGACAGGGCTGCGAGCAGTACTGACCCAGCTTGTGCAGAAAACCCTTTTCGATCGCTTCAGAAGCTCCGAGCTCCTGAGGGCACGGTACGGACTCATGTCAGTTCCGAAATCTCGCGGCAGGGAGGCAGGAAGGAGAGAACCGCACGAGGTAGTCGAGCAGCTTGTCCGCCTCGATCGAGCTGCCGCGCTTCAGCTTCTTGACCCGCACCGAGGTGTAGTCTTGATCGGAGACGCTCTTTGCGCCTCCCTTGTCGGATTGCGAAGACTTGGTCCTCGAGGAGCCGGGAGGGCGAGGTGCGACCAGCTTGCATTCGGAGAAGGATTCCTCCGGCAGGAGACCCCTGTATGTGCGAGCGGGACAGCTCGTCAGCTCTTTACTCTGCTCGCACCAAACGCAGGCTGGAGGCGCCCTGACTGCAGCGGCCGCGGACGTCGCTGCGAAGCCAAAGTTCACTGACCGGAGGTAGGCGATGCAGCCGATTCCCGTGTCGAGCAGCTCCTGTGAGCGCGCCTGGTAAATGAAATCCTGGACAGTACTGCCTTCGCTGTAGCGTGCGTACCTTGACCTGCTGCAAGCTGCTCTGCAGAGTGACGACGCGTTCTTCGACCGCCTGCGCAGGCGGACGCATGCGCTGGCGACAACAAAGGCGTGAGCGAGCCGCCGCCAGCTACACAGTGTGTCATTCAGCCTGTGGAGCGTACCTGTGCCATATTCGTAGCGCTCTGAGCGTGTGGGCGGGCGGAAAAGGGGCGAAAACGAGTTCCTGTTGACATCTCGACGGTGACTTTTGACGTCCGGGCGTCCTCCAGCGTCCTTCTACAGGCGCAACAGAGCCAGAGACCAGACGGCAAGGTGCTTTCGCTCTTCAGGAGTCTAATGGCCAAGTCTGCAAAGGGCGGCTACTACGCAGGTCCGTCCCCTTGCCCTCTCTTCCCCCTCGCTTGAGAGGTCAACGCACACGCTGACTTGATATTGAACGCCCGCAGTCTGCGTAGGGCGCAAGCCGGGTGTCTACAGGACGTGGGACGAGTGCGCCGCCCAGGTCAACGGCTTCCAGGGCGCTCGCCACAAAAAGTTCCCGACCGAGGCGGAGGCGCGCGCTTTCGTCGGCGGCGACGGTGGAGGAGCGTTCGGCGGGTCGAGCACGCGGGCCGCAGCGAGTCGAACGCAGAAAGGCGGCGAGAAGGGGACGGGCGCCGTCACCCAGGCGTTGAAAGCGAAGCGTACCTCGGATGCGGCCGACCTCCCACAGTCTTCGGCGAAACGGGCCAAGCGGACCGTCGTCGGAGCGACCGGAACGCACGCGGAGAAGAAAGGATCCAGAAGCGCAGTGCGCCGAGTGTTTTGCGACGGGAGCTCGCGTGGGAACGGCCAAAAGGGCGCCGTCGCCGGCATCGGCATCTTCTGGAGCCACGAGGAGGGCGCACCGTACGTTCGAACACTCTTCGAAACACTGACATTCTCATCAAGACAGTATTCTGACTCGCTGGGGGTGGGCTGCGTACGGCAGGAACATCTCCGAACGGTTACCGGGCAAGCTCCAGACGAACAACCGCGCCGAGATGTATGCAAGTCCAGCCGATCAGCCCCGCAGCCGCATCCCGTGGGTACAAGCCGCTGACAAGCAGAGATTTCTGCAGGCCGTCGCCCGTATCCTCGAAACTGATCCTCATCCGGAGGAGCCCTTGACGATCTGCAGCGATTCCGAGTATACGATCGGAGGTCGGTCCAAGCCCAGCTTTGATGAGACATGCCCACGGGACTGATGAGGCCCTTCCACACAGTCTTCTCTAAATGGATTCCCGGATGGCGGAATCGCGGCTGGCGCACAAGCGACGGCAAACCCGTCGCGAACCAAGACCTGATCCGCTACATCCTCTCCCTCCTCGCCCTCCGCATGCGGCCCGACTCCCAGACGCCCCTCGCCAACATCACCTTCCAGAAAGTGAAAGCCCACGTCGGGATCGAAGGTAACGAGCAGGCGGACCGGTTCGCGAACAATGGCGCGATGATGCCCGAGGTTGAGGATCGGGATTTCGCCCAGGCGACGAAGGAGAACGAGCGCAAGCTGAAGGAGCGGAGCGTGGGCCCTGTCAAGAACGTCGAGGTGGTCGAGTGGGCGGTCGAGATCGACGAGGGCGACTTGCTCGACGAGGACGAGCTGCAGCGACTCGAGGCGACGCAGCGCTTTGATTAATCGACGGGGCTTCCAAGAGGGCTTTTCCGCACGCGGGCTGGTTCCCGCTGCCGAGTGCGCTTCCTCAGAGTGTAATGTCATCTTATGCACAGCGTCTCTAGAGCTACCCTGCGGTCTTCTCCACAATCTCGGACTGACCCTGATGCAGGTGGCCCGCCTGCCCGCGACCCCCCGATCTACTCCTCGAGGTCGAGCTCGGGGTAGTGGCGGAACACGCCGTTCGAGTACGGCTGTCGGCGCTCGCTCTCCAAGTACGCCTTGATGCGCGGCGCCTGGCGCACCCGCTCGTACAGCTTGCACACCTTCGGGAACTCGGGCTCGAGCTTGGCCATGCGCTTCGGGTACGCGTACTTGAGGCCGTCGATGAGCTGGAACAGGGCGAGGTCCGCGAACGAGGGGCCGGACTCGAGGAGGAAGTCGGACTCGGAGCGCCTGAGGTTGTCTTCAAAGTGCTTGAGGAACTTGGGCATGCGGGCGGAGCGGAAATCGGCGGCCTTTTCCGCGGCAGCGTCTTTCTGCTCCTGTTATCGACGGACTTTGAGGTGAGCCAGACGGTTCGCGCGGTCAGGACTTGAAGGCGGAAGCGACCCACCTCGTACGTCTTCATGACGGCGAGCGGGTGATGCGTGTCGTGGCACTCGTTGTTCAAGTCGAGGACCGTCAATGCGAACGCGTTGGCGTGGAACAAGTCGGCGTCGTCGACGGTCAGGGTCGACGCCTTGGCCTTTTTCGCGGCACGTTCACCCTCGCCGGGTCCGCTGTCGAGGTCCACCGGAGTCGGGATGTGGGTCGCGAGATAGAGGAGGATGTTGGGCGTCTGCGAGATGACGACCTTGCCGTGCTTGAGAATCGGCGGCGCGAACGGGACCGGGTTCTCGTCTTCAAAGACAAGGAATGCGTTGTCAGCCGCGATGGGGTGAAGGAGAGGGGTACCGGAATCGCTCGCCTGATCCGGGAAAGGAGCCCTCGAGGTAGGGCTTGACGGCTGACTGGCCCTCGGTGAGCGCCGTGTCGACGTAGGGCGTCGCAGTCGCTTCGAGGTAGAGGCGGGCGAACTGGAGAAAAAGGGGGCAGACTCGGTCAGGATGGGCGGAGTCGGAGAAGTCGCCGGTGACTGGCCTCGCCACGGCCGGGGATGCCAGCGTGGTAGATGAGCTCGTAAGTGTCGGCCATGCTTTACAGAGTGTGGTGGAAGCGAGCAAGGCAGGCGCTTTATGCGCGAGTCCGCCGTGACGAAGCCGAGCGAGTGGAGCCGCACAGCCCGAGCCGAGCTGCCCCCTGTCCTCTGACCCTTCATTAATTTCGTTACATCTCTTCATCAGGACGCTCCCGGCTCCCACTGAATGTCACAACGTGGTTCATATACAGCGACTCGAAGTGCCCGCTCCAGCGCAGTAGCGTGGCCGCGGTGGACGCGCGAGATCACCAAACACGGCGTTCGGGCGCTCTGCACCGCCTGCACCCGCGGCAGGGAGCCAGCCAGCGCGCCGTAGCCATCTACAGCCCCCAAACCGCTCGGCGGACCGCACAAACCAGCTCAGACGATCGCTTGCAGCTACGGTGCTCGGTGTGCGCGCCGCTAGGGTCGTCGTCGGGCGAGGCGTTCTCCGCAGCCGCTTTCGGACAGTTGGGCCATCAAGCGGAGCCAGCGTCGCCGCCCACACACGCCACACAGGGCCGTCAAACGCCAACAGAACAATCCACGGATAGCGTAGCGACCGTCTTGATCGGCACCGACGCCGGGCGGTGCGGGTATGGCGACCGCGCGCACGCACCATCATGTCGCCGTCGGGACCGGCTACGGCGCCTACGCAGACAGCGGCAGCGGCGGCCAGTCCCACGAGCGGAAACGCGTGCGCAACAAGCTGCGCAAGGACGCAGATACGGGAAGCGTCCTGCCGCCGCCGAGCGAGTGGTCTCGGGGCCCGATCGTATACGGCCATGCGACGACTTATGGCGGCGTTGGCCAGACCGGCTACCAGTCTCCAGGTGCTGCCGCACCATACAGCTCTTCGATCGCCACTACAACGACGAGCTACGGCGCCGGCATGGGGTATCGAGGCGGCGCAGCTGGCTCCAGCTACGGGACGACCGCTCCGAGCATGGGAGGCCGAACGTTCAGCATGAAGGGCGGGACGTACGGCCAGGGAACGCCGGCAAGCGGACAGCTACAGCAGAAGATTGAAGAGGCGAAGGAGAAGAATCGGCAGCGGCGGGAACGGAATCACGTGAAGCGGAGACCGGACGAGCTGCTGCACCGGAACCTCCCCGTCGACGAGGCCGGGATTGCACATGATGCAGACTGTGCGTCGATACCGAGGCTCTCCCCGTATCCGCCATGCTGACCCTCGCACGCGCGTAGACATGCAAAATCGCGGCTCCGCTGCTCGACCTGTCTCCCGACGACCGCCGCCAATACCTGAAACTCCCGACAACGATGATTCTGCCTCTTCATCATCGTCCTGCTCCTCCTCATCGGGCGCGTCGGGCTTCGCCTCGGCGCCGTATACCTACCAATCTACTCACCGGACCACTGCCTCCTCGACACATGCTGTTTCAGGCGTGCCCCGGGATGATCGGTACCCCTCGGCCATGTCTGCCGTGCCCTCGTACCTTTCGAATGGACAGCGACGATCTACCGACGCCGGGCCCTCGCGCAGCGCCTCGTCTCATCATCACCACCGGCGCCCGACTTCCCCTTCTCTGCACGACGGATCGAGCGGGCACTACTCGGCGTACGACCGGATCGGCCCGGGGTACGGGTCCCGCGTCACATCGTCTCGGTTACGGTCCGTGACGTCGCCGCACGCGACGACGGCATCGTATCAGCCGCCGGCGCCGGCGGCGTTCAACCCGCGAGATCCGGTCGGGAGCAGCGCTGCGACGGGCGGGACCTCGACGACGTCCGACGGCGGCGGGGGCGGTGGCGGCGCCCACAACGGCGCGTACAGCACGACGGTCGGCGCGTCTTCGCTGGTCGGCTCGACTGCGCGGCTCTCGCTGAACGACTCGAGCGGCGGGCCGAACGAGAGCGGGTACAACAAGGCCGTCAAGGCCGGGCACGTCTCGTCGACGCGGCCGCCCAAGATGGACGGCACGGCGCTCGATGCGGGGATGCACGGGCTGACGCGCAGCTGGGACGGCTTCAAGCTCGATATGCGGTTCGGCGCGCACAAGGTCGGCAAGAAGGTCTCGCGGAAACTCAACTCGGGCATCTTGTGACCCGGGTCCTGACGCTCGTTCGACTCTCGACGCACGTGTTCCTTCTCTCTGCGCCAAGTCCAGCGCATGTACTATCACCATTCGGTTTACGGGTTATGGGACTAGGAAGACGATACCCCTCATTTGTTGTTTCTGGACTGTTTCCATCGCATTGCAATCGATCCGCAGCGCTTTCTATCGCACCGCAGGGGCTTTCGAGAGGACACATATGCAGACCGGTCACTCCTTCGAGTTGGAAATTAGCCGGCTGACGGCCGGAAGCGGTTCCGAGGCTTGCGAGGCGGAGTGGCTGTCCCCGCTCTGTCCTCTCTCTCCCGCCATACCGCACAGGCAGCTTCCGGAGCCAGATTGAGCTCTCCTCATACGGATTTGGTGTCCTGAGCGACCCATCGAGAGCTGCGCACGCCCCGCTGCCCGCGCTTCTCGCCGCCGTCGTCCGTCGCCCCACTTGCCGCCGATAACGCCTATCGCCGCCGCTCAGCCACAGCATACGCTCCACGGACACAGCAGCGACAACGACCCGCTATGATGACGCCGCCTCCTGCCGCCGCGCAGGGCCCAAGTCGCCGGCTGCTCGCCGTCCTCGTGACGGGGATGCTCGTCTCGGGCTGCTCCAACAGCCTCTGGTCCAAATGGCAGGACATGCAATGCGTCGCCAACTGCGACGCACACAAACGGACCCCCGCTTTGTGTGCGTCGCAGTTGGCGACGCATTGCATGTCCTGCCATTTGGACCAGAGGCTGTTGGAGCAGCCCGAGACGAGCATCCCCGTCACGAGGACGGCGAGCAGCCGGCGACTTGGGCCCTGCGCGGCGGCAGGAGGCGGCGTCATCATAGCGGGTCGTTGTCGCTGCTGTGTCCGTGGAGCGTATGCTGTGGCTGAGCGGCGGCGATAGGCGTTATCGGCGGCAAGTGGGGCGACGGACGACGGCGGCGAGAAGCGCGGGCAGCGGGGCGTGCGCAGCTCTCGATGGGTCGCTCAGGACACCAAATCCGTATGAGGAGAGCTCAATCTGGCTCCGGAAGCTGCCTGTGCGGTATGGCGGGAGAGAGAGGACAGAGCGGGGACAGCCACTCCGCCTCGCAAGCCTCGGAACCGCTTCCGGCCGTCAGCCGGCTAATTTCCAACTCGAAGGAGTGACCGGTCTGCATATGTGTCCTCTCGAAAGCCCCTGCGGTGCGATAGAAAGCGCTGCGGATCGATTGCAATGCGATGGAAACAGTCCAGAAACAACAAATGAGGGGTATCGTCTTCCTAGTCCCATAACCCGTAAACCGAATGGTGATAGTACATGCGCTGGACTTGGCGCAGAGAGAAGGAACACGTGCGTCGAGAGTCGAACGAGCGTCAGGACCCGGGTCACAAGATGCCCGAGTTGAGTTTCCGCGAGACCTTCTTGCCGACCTTGTGCGCGCCGAACCGCATATCGAGCTTGAAGCCGTCCCAGCTGCGCGTCAGCCCGTGCATCCCCGCATCGAGCGCCGTGCCGTCCATCTTGGGCGGCCGCGTCGACGAGACGTGCCCGGCCTTGACGGCCTTGTTGTACCCGCTCTCGTTCGGCCCGCCGCTCGAGTCGTTCAGCGAGAGCCGCGCAGTCGAGCCGACCAGCGAAGACGCGCCGACCGTCGTGCTGTACGCGCCGTTGTGGGCGCCGCCACCGCCCCCGCCGCCGTCGGACGTCGTCGAGGTCCCGCCCGTCGCAGCGCTGCTCCCGACCGGATCTCGCGGGTTGAACGCCGCCGGCGCCGGCGGCTGATACGATGCCGTCGTCGCGTGCGGCGACGTCACGGACCGTAACCGAGACGATGTGACGCGGGACCCGTACCCCGGGCCGATCCGGTCGTACGCCGAGTAGTGCCCGCTCGATCCGTCGTGCAGAGAAGGGGAAGTCGGGCGCCGGTGGTGATGATGAGACGAGGCGCTGCGCGAGGGCCCGGCGTCGGTAGATCGTCGCTGTCCATTCGAAAGGTACGAGGGCACGGCAGACATGGCCGAGGGGTACCGATCATCCCGGGGCACGCCTGAAACAGCATGTGTCGAGGAGGCAGTGGTCCGGTGAGTAGATTGGTAGGTATACGGCGCCGAGGCGAAGCCCGACGCGCCCGATGAGGAGGAGCAGGACGATGATGAAGAGGCAGAATCATCGTTGTCGGGAGTTTCAGGTATTGGCGGCGGTCGTCGGGAGACAGGTCGAGCAGCGGAGCCGCGATTTTGCATGTCTACGCGCGTGCGAGGGTCAGCATGGCGGATACGGGGAGAGCCTCGGTATCGACGCACAGTCTGCATCATGTGCAATCCCGGCCTCGTCGACGGGGAGGTTCCGGTGCAGCAGCTCGTCCGGTCTCCGCTTCACGTGATTCCGTTCCCGCCGCTGCCGATTCTTCTCCTTCGCCTCTTCAATCTTCTGCTGTAGCTGTCCGCTTGCCGGCGTTCCCTGGCCGTACGTCCCGCCCTTCATGCTGAACGTTCGGCCTCCCATGCTCGGAGCGGTCGTCCCGTAGCTGGAGCCAGCTGCGCCGCCTCGATACCCCATGCCGGCGCCGTAGCTCGTCGTTGTAGTGGCGATCGAAGAGCTGTATGGTGCGGCAGCACCTGGAGACTGGTAGCCGGTCTGGCCAACGCCGCCATAAGTCGTCGCATGGCCGTATACGATCGGGCCCCGAGACCACTCGCTCGGCGGCGGCAGGACGCTTCCCGTATCTGCGTCCTTGCGCAGCTTGTTGCGCACGCGTTTCCGCTCGTGGGACTGGCCGCCGCTGCCGCTGTCTGCGTAGGCGCCGTAGCCGGTCCCGACGGCGACATGATGGTGCGTGCGCGCGGTCGCCATACCCGCACCGCCCGGCGTCGGTGCCGATCAAGACGGTCGCTACGCTATCCGTGGATTGTTCTGTTGGCGTTTGACGGCCCTGTGTGGCGTGTGTGGGCGGCGACGCTGGCTCCGCTTGATGGCCCAACTGTCCGAAAGCGGCTGCGGAGAACGCCTCGCCCGACGACGACCCTAGCGGCGCGCACACCGAGCACCGTAGCTGCAAGCGATCGTCTGAGCTGGTTTGTGCGGTCCGCCGAGCGGTTTGGGGGCTGTAGATGGCTACGGCGCGCTGGCTGGCTCCCTGCCGCGGGTGCAGGCGGTGCAGAGCGCCCGAACGCCGTGTTTGGTGATCTCGCGCGTCCACCGCGGCCACGCTACTGCGCTGGAGCGGGCACTTCGAGTCGCTGTATATGAACCACGTTGTGACATTCAGTGGGAGCCGGGAGCGTCCTGATGAAGAGATGTAACGAAATTAATGAAGGGTCAGAGGACAGGGGGCAGCTCGGCTCGGGCTGTGCGGCTCCACTCGCTCGGCTTCGTCACGGCGGACTCGCGCATAAAGCGCCTGCCTTGCTCGCTTCCACCACACTCTGTAAAGCATGGCCGACACTTACGAGCTCATCTACCACGCTGGCATCCCCGGCCGTGGCGAGGCCAGTCACCGGCGACTTCTCCGACTCCGCCCATCCTGACCGAGTCTGCCCCCTTTTTCTCCAGTTCGCCCGCCTCTACCTCGAAGCGACTGCGACGCCCTACGTCGACACGGCGCTCACCGAGGGCCAGTCAGCCGTCAAGCCCTACCTCGAGGGCTCCTTTCCCGGATCAGGCGAGCGATTCCGGTACCCCCCTCCTTCACCCCATCGCGGCTGACAACGCATTCCTTGTCTTTGAAGACGAGAACCCGGTCCCGTTCGCGCCGCCGATTCTCAAGCACGGCAAGGTCGTCATCTCGCAGACGCCCAACATCCTCCTCTATCTCGCGACCCACATCCCGACTCCGGTGGACCTCGACAGCGGACCCGGCGAGGGTGAACGTGCCGCGAAAAAGGCCAAGGCGTCGACCCTGACCGTCGACGACGCCGACTTGTTCCACGCCAACGCGTTCGCATTGACGGTCCTCGACTTGAACAACGAGTGCCACGACACGCATCACCCGCTCGCCGTCATGAAGACGTACGAGGTGGGTCGCTTCCGCCTTCAAGTCCTGACCGCGCGAACCGTCTGGCTCACCTCAAAGTCCGTCGATAACAGGAGCAGAAAGACGCTGCCGCGGAAAAGGCCGCCGATTTCCGCTCCGCCCGCATGCCCAAGTTCCTCAAGCACTTTGAAGACAACCTCAGGCGCTCCGAGTCCGACTTCCTCCTCGAGTCCGGCCCCTCGTTCGCGGACCTCGCCCTGTTCCAGCTCATCGACGGCCTCAAGTACGCGTACCCGAAGCGCATGGCCAAGCTCGAGCCCGAGTTCCCGAAGGTGTGCAAGCTGTACGAGCGGGTGCGCCAGGCGCCGCGCATCAAGGCGTACTTGGAGAGCGAGCGCCGACAGCCGTACTCGAACGGCGTGTTCCGCCACTACCCCGAGCTCGACCTCGAGGAGTAGATCGGGGGGTCGCGGGCAGGCGGGCCACCTGCATCAGGGTCAGTCCGAGATTTTGGAGAAGACCGCAGGGTAGCTCTAGAGACGCTGTGCATAAGATGACATTACACTCTGAGGAAGCGCACTCGGCAGCGGGAACCAGCCCGCGTGCGGAAAAGCCCTCTTGGAAGCCCCGTCGATTAATCAAAGCGCTGCGTCGCCTCGAGTCGCTGCAGCTCGTCCTCGTCGAGCAAGTCGCCCTCGTCGATCTCGACCGCCCACTCGACCTCCTCGACGTTCTTGACAGGGCCCACGCTCCGCTCCTTCAGCTTGCGCTCGTTCTCCTTCGTCGCCTGGGCGAAATCCCGATCCTCAACCTCGGGCATCATCGCGCCATTGTTCGCGAACCGGTCCGCCTGCTCGTTACCTTCGATCCCGACGTGGGCTTTCACTTTCTGGAAGGTGATGTTGGCGAGGGGCGTCTGGGAGTCGGGCCGCATGCGGAGGGCGAGGAGGGAGAGGATGTAGCGGATCAGGTCTTGGTTCGCGACGGGTTTGCCGTCGCTTGTGCGCCAGCCGCGATTCCGCCATCCGGGAATCCATTTAGAGAAGACTGTGTGGAAGGGCCTCATCAGTCCCGTGGGCATGTCTCATCAAAGCTGGGCTTGGACCGACCTCCGATCGTATACTCGGAATCGCTGCAGATCGTCAAGGGCTCCTCCGGATGAGGATCAGTTTCGAGGATACGGGCGACGGCCTGCAGAAATCTCTGCTTGTCAGCGGCTTGTACCCACGGGATGCGGCTGCGGGGCTGATCGGCTGGACTTGCATACATCTCGGCGCGGTTGTTCGTCTGGAGCTTGCCCGGTAACCGTTCGGAGATGTTCCTGCCGTACGCAGCCCACCCCCAGCGAGTCAGAATACTGTCTTGATGAGAATGTCAGTGTTTCGAAGAGTGTTCGAACGTACGGTGCGCCCTCCTCGTGGCTCCAGAAGATGCCGATGCCGGCGACGGCGCCCTTTTGGCCGTTCCCACGCGAGCTCCCGTCGCAAAACACTCGGCGCACTGCGCTTCTGGATCCTTTCTTCTCCGCGTGCGTTCCGGTCGCTCCGACGACGGTCCGCTTGGCCCGTTTCGCCGAAGACTGTGGGAGGTCGGCCGCATCCGAGGTACGCTTCGCTTTCAACGCCTGGGTGACGGCGCCCGTCCCCTTCTCGCCGCCTTTCTGCGTTCGACTCGCTGCGGCCCGCGTGCTCGACCCGCCGAACGCTCCTCCACCGTCGCCGCCGACGAAAGCGCGCGCCTCCGCCTCGGTCGGGAACTTTTTGTGGCGAGCGCCCTGGAAGCCGTTGACCTGGGCGGCGCACTCGTCCCACGTCCTGTAGACACCCGGCTTGCGCCCTACGCAGACTGCGGGCGTTCAATATCAAGTCAGCGTGTGCGTTGACCTCTCAAGCGAGGGGGAAGAGAGGGCAAGGGGACGGACCTGCGTAGTAGCCGCCCTTTGCAGACTTGGCCATTAGACTCCTGAAGAGCGAAAGCACCTTGCCGTCTGGTCTCTGGCTCTGTTGCGCCTGTAGAAGGACGCTGGAGGACGCCCGGACGTCAAAAGTCACCGTCGAGATGTCAACAGGAACTCGTTTTCGCCCCTTTTCCGCCCGCCCACACGCTCAGAGCGCTACGAATATGGCACAGGTACGCTCCACAGGCTGAATGACACACTGTGTAGCTGGCGGCGGCTCGCTCACGCCTTTGTTGTCGCCAGCGCATGCGTCCGCCTGCGCAGGCGGTCGAAGAACGCGTCGTCACTCTGCAGAGCAGCTTGCAGCAGGTCAAGGTACGCACGCTACAGCGAAGGCAGTACTGTCCAGGATTTCATTTACCAGGCGCGCTCACAGGAGCTGCTCGACACGGGAATCGGCTGCATCGCCTACCTCCGGTCAGTGAACTTTGGCTTCGCAGCGACGTCCGCGGCCGCTGCAGTCAGGGCGCCTCCAGCCTGCGTTTGGTGCGAGCAGAGTAAAGAGCTGACGAGCTGTCCCGCTCGCACATACAGGGGTCTCCTGCCGGAGGAATCCTTCTCCGAATGCAAGCTGGTCGCACCTCGCCCTCCCGGCTCCTCGAGGACCAAGTCTTCGCAATCCGACAAGGGAGGCGCAAAGAGCGTCTCCGATCAAGACTACACCTCGGTGCGGGTCAAGAAGCTGAAGCGCGGCAGCTCGATCGAGGCGGACAAGCTGCTCGACTACCTCGTGCGGTTCTCTCCTTCCTGCCTCCCTGCCGCGAGATTTCGGAACTGACATGAGTCCGTACCGTGCCCTCAGGAGCTCGGAGCTTCTGAAGCGATCGAAAAGGGTTTTCTGCACAAGCTGGGTCAGTACTGCTCGCAGCCCTGTCTTCCCCGAAGCAAGCCGGCTCACCTTCTGGACGTCCCTGACAGTCTTTGCAATCTACCTCGACCCCGACGAGCCGACGAACCTCGTCGAGAGCTACACTTTCACCTTCACCTACGAAGTGGATGCCGAGGGCAACAAGGTGCCGCTTTCCTCGAGGCGGCTGAAGCACCTTGGCTGGGTCTGATCTTGCTCGACGCGTACAGCAACCCGACCTGATCGTCGCGGAGCAGTTCAGCGGCATGGACCTCTCTGCTTCCGACTACCATTTCCTGCCGCGGAACAAGCCGCGCAAGATGAGCGACATCAAGCGCCAAGTCCAGCAGATGGTCAAGAAGCAAGTGGACTCCCGAGGATCCTCTTAGCGGGTCGCTTCTGATCTGACGAAGGGTTCGACTATGCAGTCTCATCACGAGCACGCAAGTCCTCGACGAGCTCCCCCGGCGCCGGTTCCTCAACATCCGCCTCTTCTACACCGACGACACGCCAGCTGCGTACGAGCCGCCCTGCTTCTTGTGAGTGCCCCGGTGCCAAGTCGTCCGCGAGAAACAGCATCTGATGGTGTGGAGACTGCCCTCCAGCCCGGTTCCGATCGACGCGCCCGGCTATACTTTGACGACGCCTTCGGTCAACGAAGAGCCAGACTTTGGCACGCTCGGCAGCATCGACACTGGCTTCCATGGGTGCGTCCTCACTCTCCGATACCTTGTGGTGATGCGTGACCGAAACAGACGCCCGATACTTGCCTCCGCGCCGCAACCAGCGTCGCCCTCCACTCCATGTCGATCGCTCACATTCTCGACGTCGCGTTCGACGAGAACGTGTCGCTCGAGGAAGCGCTCGTCCGCAACAAGCGCGACGCGCAGACGCGCCCCGTTATCTGGGACGCCGAGTTGCTCGCTCAGTCCGTCACAGACGAAGACCTCGCGGTCGTCACCGCCGTCCCAGTCGGCGTCAAGGACGTCTCCGGACGCTTCCTGCCTATGCAAACGATCCTCGAAGCTGAGGACGAAGGCATCGAGAAGGTTCGCAAGCGGATCGGGGTCGTGCCGAACCCCGAAGCGGTCTTTGTCCCGCAGGGTCGTCTGGAGGAGACGCTCGTCGACTCGCACATGTCGGACAACGAAGCTCTCCGTCGAGCGGTACGTGATGCCTATTGCGGTGCGCCTTGGTCGGTACTGACTCGATACGCGGACGTCAGATCGCTGCCACCGAGAAGCGCCCGGCCTCGGCCAGTGTACCGGCTACTCAGGTGGAGCCGGTCGTATCGCGCGTCCGCTCCTACCAGCCCCCGGCCGAAGACTCTCAGCGCATCGGCGACCCTCTGAGGCAGGCGGACGCGGGCGTTGCCGCGGCGGAACAAGAGGGCCGTTCCTCCGAGGCGGAGGCGGCCGAAGAGACGGCCGTGAACAAAGCTGCGGCCGTCGAGCCCGAGACGCAGCTCATCGACTGTACGCCCATTCCGTATCTTGATTGCTCGCATGACTCAACTGAAAATCTGTCGTCACCTCGCAGACTCGCAGCTGTCCCTGCAGGCCAAGCATATCGCGCCAAAAGAGCCGCGCGGTTCCGTTCAGCCTCACTGCGGGAACCTCGCCAAGCGCAAGACTACTGCGGATGTTCCTCAGAGTACCAAGCCTCCGATGCCGACGAGGAGGAGTTCTCGCGCCCGTGCGAGCTTTTCCGCCGACGCGTGCGAATGCGGTGAGCGGCCATGCCTGATGGCCGGCCCTGAGGCATCCTGATCCGCGAGATCCGCAGGCGACAAAGAAGACGACGGCGGCATGATCTGCTGCTCGAGTGCGTCGGTATCGCCTCTGATCCGATCTAGGTTCTCCGACTGACCTCTCTCGACAGCTTGCGAAGTCTGGAAGCACGCCGTCTGCTACGGCTTCGAGGACGCGAAAGACAGTCGCATCCCCGACGTCTTTGTCTGCTACCATTGCCGCGCTCAGCAAGGCTTGAACGAGTCGACGCTGCAGGCCGAGAGGCAGGCGGAGATCGGCCAGGCTCTGGCAGAGCTGCGCAGCTTGACGCTCTTCCGGCGCGGTGAGTCTCGACATCGCGCCTTTTGCAGAGGTCGGATCTGACTGAACGCCTGTGTAATCACAGCGATCGATGCGGTCTGGCACAATGGCGTTCTCAGCGTGAAGGAGTTGGCCAAGTATCTCGGTCAGTGCATCCCGCAGGCGAGACCGACATCGGTCGCTGACGCAGGCCTCTCTGACAGGTGTCGACAGTGCGACGGCGGGTCAAGTCCTGAAGCGCCTCAAGAGCGAGTCCTTCGTCGTCGAGCAAGTCCCGACTCGGAAGGGGAAGAGCAAGGGGAGCAGCCAGCTCGGATCGCTGAAAGCCGCACCGCTGGTCGTGAACAAGTACGTCATTGTAGGGAGCTCACTCATGTAAATTATAACTGATGGACTCCAAGCAGGACCAGCAAACAAGTCAAGCACAAGAAGCTCGAGTATTTCTCGCCGGGTGGAGGAGCCGGGCGCGGCCTCCTCGCTCTCCTGGAAGCGGCAGAGGTTGATGGCGAGGACATCATCATGGCATGCAGTCATGAGTTCCTCCCTCAGGTCCTCGCAGTTGCGCTAACAGGCTTCATACCTATCAGACTGACGAGGCTGGCGCCGCTGCTCTGCTCGTCGGTACTGCTTCGGGTGGACCCGCACTGGCCGGCAAGAAGGACATTCATGCTCGACGTGAGGTCACGATGCCTGATCCAATCGTTGACGAGGAGTCGCCCGCGGCATCTGCTCGCGGGCTGGCGGAGACGGCTACCGGAGGGGCGAACGGAGGCGCAGCGGAGCCGGCATCTGAAGGCGCCAGACCCGGTGAACAGGCGAGTCTGCCGAGTGCTCACCACGGCGGATCGGGAAATTCTGACGGCGACCCCGGCCCGCGGTCGCAGGCTCAGCTCGACTCGCTCTATCCGGAGACAGGTCCCGCCAACCGCGCTCTCTCCGGCAACGCCAAGAAACGCTCGCCGACGCCCGAAGCCGACTCGCTCTCCTCCGGCGCCGCGCCTGCTGCGACGGGCTTCCCGAGGCGCAAGAAGCAAAAGTGCTCTGAAGCGACGGAGGTCGAGGTCTGAAGAAAATGCTCTCTATCTGTGCTTGTCTACGCTTATCCCCGTCGAGTGTGTGTATCCTCGCTTGTAATACGTGCTATCAGGTCTTTGTTCTACCTCTCGGGAGTATCTAGAGCTTGAATCCGAACGTCTCCTTCAGTACTTGTCCGATGGATTGGACGTCAAAGGGGATCCAGTCGATATCGTATTCTTCTCCGTTGACGCTGTCCTTCGTGTACAGCTTTGCGTACGGACGATCGTCGTCAGGCGCTTCGGCATCCATCGCTGGAATGCCTCGGCAGAGGGATTGCCGACCGCCGTTCGGAAGCAGTCGCGAGACGACAAAAATGTGGACGAACGCGGCGGCATCGTTCGTGCAGTTGAAGAGGTTGCCCATCATTGTGTCTTCGATCGCCATGGTTGCGAGCGAGAAGTGGAAGCAGGGCGTCCAGAACGAATTCGGAACGGTCTCGGCTTGGCGGTGGTCGGGGATCGAGACGCCGGGCGGCACAACTCGCCTGTACAGCGTCCAGCCTGATGGAGGATCTGGAGTAAATCCCCTGTTGTCGACGGGCATCGTCTCCTCGCGCAGCATGAATGCTTCGCTGGTCGAGATCGACGGAGCGGTCGCGCCGTTCTCTAACGGGATGGGGTGCGGAGGACCTCCGCCTCCGAAACCGACGTCGCAGACGTAGCGTCCGTCGCAGCCTTCCCAATCGACGATCAAAGCGACGTGGGTGTTCTGTGCCGGACAGCCGGTCAGCTGGAAGTCGAGAGGGTGTCTAGGGGCTGTATTTACAAAGTTCCAGCGGTATCCTGCGACCTTGGGATCCTTTCCTCGGTTCATGAAAACTCGAGCCGCCACCTCGCTGACCCGGAAGCCAAAGCCTGTTCGAGTGCGCAGCAAGTCAGCTGGAAGGCCAGCCGAACCGCAGGAGCAACCGGACCGCTCGAACGCACCGCGCAGAAGTGAGGCGAACAGCGGATTCTGAGCATAGCAGAAGCCTCCGTGTCTCCGCTCGACAATGCGCTCAAAGTTGGCGCGGCCGAGCTGGACGCCAGGCCCTTGCCGCAAAGCCAAGTCTCCCTCCTCCTTCGCCCACGCTTCGAGCGGGACGTGCAGCGCGCTCGTATCGAAGGGCACAGCGAGGTGATGCGCGACCGACAACTTGTCGAGCAAGTCGAGTGAGGGCAGCAGGGTAGCGAGTCCAGCGTCCAGTCCGATGCGGCGCAGGTACTGCTCCGAGTCGGACAGGTCCAGCGTCGCCAGGCGGGGCTGTTCCCCCCAGCTGGACGTCATGTAAACGCTCTTCTGCGGTCTCTGGCCGGCCATGGCCGGGTGCAGCTTAGCTGGGAGAGCGTGGGAACCCAAGAAGACCACGCGAAGGTCGGCACGCGGCACGTCCGGTCGGAGCCGCGCGGAGCCGCTGACTGAACGAGAGGGACATTACCTTCTTAAACTCGATGAAGTCCTCGAGGGTGTCTGGGACGCCGAAAAGGAAGAGTGCAAGGAATGAACACGACGGGAAAGTGTGTCACTGCTGAGCGGAATGCATTTGGCCAAGCCTGGAATCAAAGAGCTACAAGCCAGAATGAAGATGACCAGGAAGACGAGATAACGACGAGCCCTTTTTGAGAGGAGAGAGAGAGGTATCTAAGATTGAGCGATAGCCGTCGCTGTCTAGAGGTCGAGGGAGCGACGGGTCATGGTCTTGTTCTTCTCGCAGCCGAGGGCGAGCGCGTAAGCAAGCTTCTGCGCGATCTGGGTCGAGTCCTGCACGCCGGCAAAGAGCTCCGAGCCCGGGCCCCACGAGTAGACGCCGACGTCGACGAGCGAGTGAACGCCCGAGCCGGAGGTGGTCGGGAGGTTTCCGCTGATGAAGAAGCCTTGCGGCGCGTCCTCCTTGTTGGCGTGAACGCGGCCGGTGGTCTTGTTCGAGATCGAGGTGTCACGGGTGGAGTTCCTCGTGTGGTAATCTTCATACTGGTCCACCATTGCGGCGAATCCAGCTGCGATGGCATAGCGCGGTTCCCACTCGACCGGGAAACCCTCGCCCCACTGACTCTCGAACACCGTCGAGTTCTGGGGGTTGACGCCAGCCGGGACCTGGTAGCCAGACAGGCCGGAGTTGACGTCTGGGGACCGAAGAAGCGAGGGTCAGGCCAAGCACCACAGGGGAGAGATCGGCAGAGAGAAAGAGGTGATCGTCGGAAAGAGCGAGATGACTTACAGGTTCCGACAGCATCGCGCTTCTTGTCGTTCGTCGATTGCGCACGCAGGTACTCGACATCCGCCGAGCCAAAGACGTCGAAGCTGCAGAAAGACGGAGATCAGATTGAGAAGGTCGGGGCGGGTCAAGGGGGCTCACCCGTGTCCGTGGTCGGCAGTGACGACGACGAGGGTCTCGTCGCGAATACCGAGCTGTATAAAGACAACAGTCAGTACACAGGAAGTGAGGGAGGCGTCGGAATCGAGGCGGTTACCTCTTCGAGGTGAGCGATCGTCGCCTTGACAGTGTCGTCGAGCTCCAAAAGCTCTCCGAGAGCCCCTGCAAAGCCAGGAGTCAGTACAGGACGCCATAGAGTGCTCTTGAGAAGTATATAGAGCGAACTTTGATAGTCTGACGCGTGCATGGCCTTGTCAATCGATGCCGCCTCGGACATCATCATGAAGTTGGTCTTGTCGTTCTTGGCGCGGCGGTGGAGGATGTTGAGGGCCTTGAGCGTCATGTCCTTGAGTCCCGGGACATCCTTCGACGGCGCGGAGAAGTCGCGGGCGGTCTCGTTCCACGCGCCAAAGTCCTTGAGGTTCTCCGGGTAGACGTGGCGGTCGAGCCAAGTCGGGAGGGTGCTGACGCCGAAGAGACCGAGGGCGCGCTTGTTGTTGTCGAGCTCGGCGAGAGTCGCGTTGGTGACGGCGTACTGGTAGCCGGCGTCGAGGAACTCGTCGAGGTAGGAGGTGTTCGAGTTCTTGTTCGGGATGAAGTCCTTTCCTCCGCCACCGAAGACTGTCACGAGGGTCCACACACCAAGTCAGCACTGAGAGATTGATGACAACGAGCATAGATGGCCCGGCAGCCGGGCGATGCGGAAGGAAATAGTAATAAGAAGGTACTCACGAACGTCCGGGCCGTCCCAGTTGGTCCACGGGTATTCGTCGGTGACACCGTGCAGGAACTGGTCAATGATGTACGAGTACTCGTGACGCTGCGAGGTGTGGGCGACCGTGGCGGCCGGAGTGGCGTCCGCGAGGTAGGCGGTCGAGACGACGCCGATCTTCGAGTTGTAGATGCGGCGCGCCATCTCGAAGACGGTCTCGAACTTGGCGTTGCCAAACGCGGAGCCGGTCGAGTCGGTGAAGGCGTTGAGCGCGTTAACGGTCGACTTGTGGCCGGCCATGAGCGCGGTGGCCGAGTTGGCCGAGTCGGTGATGAACGAGTCTGGCCGAGGGGAACCGTTGTGTCAGAACTGCTCAACCTTTCCTTCGTGAAAGATGTAAGCAACTCACCGAGACTGTGGGTCATCTGGAGACCGAAGCTGTCGGACTCGTCGAGCATCATCTTCGACTCGTACTGGCCGTTGACCTGGAAGCGAAAGCGAGATCAGTCGAGCCCGGTCAGGTCAAAGGCCGTCAAGCAGGACTCACCATCTTGTGTCCGAGGAGGCGTGCAGCCGTGACCATGGACGGGGCCATACCGTCACCGATGAACATGACGACGTTCTTGGTGAGGCGCTCCTCCGAGATGGGGAGGACGGTCCACTTGGCGACGGTTTCGTGGCCGCCGTTGTACTTCAACACAACGCGCCACTCGCCCGGCTCGTAGAGAGCGACGTGGCGGTAGGACTTGGCCTTGACGTTCACGAGCGTCGGCGTGTCGGCGTCCTCGGCAAAGAGGTCCTGCAAGCGAATTCGGGCGTCAGAAGACTCGCCATCATTGTGCCGCGCCGCTGAGACGCACCTCGTAGTAGGTAAAGTTGTACTGCTCCGACGAGACCTTGTCCGCCTTGAAGTACTCCTCGATCGGCTTCAGGCCGGTGTCCTTGTACTTGTTCGTGCACGCAATGTACAGCTCCGGCTCGCCGATAACGACGCCGTCATTGAACGGGCTCGAGCCGTTGGCCGGGGCCTGCGCCTCGATGCGGATGTCGAACACCTGGCCGGCGATGAAGGTCGACTGCGACGGCGGGAAGAGGCAGCCGAGCGAGGGGCACGCGGCGGTGCGGCGGAAAGTCTGCGCGCAGGCGGTCGTCGCGAAGAGGGCGGCGGCGACGACGGCGCTGCGGGCCGCGGCGGCCTTGCCGGAGCGGTGGACCATTCTGCGGGAGGTGGTGAACCGTTCGGGTGGGGGGCGGAAGCGGGGTCGGAGCGAGGCGAGAAGGCGGTCGGCGTAAAGTCGGAGAGCAAGTGTCGACTGGTGTACAGAAAAGCAGGAAAGAGAGAGGGAGCAAGCACCGTCGCGAGGTCAAGCACACGATCCGGTCGCCACAGCAGCACGAGGGCAGAGTGGCGGTTGCCGGCACTTCAGCAAAGGCAGGGGACCCCTTCGAGGAAGGGAGTGCATCTTCCTACGGACCCCGGACTCGCACCCGGCAGCACAGCCGCCTGCATGCCCACGACCAGCTCTGATTCGTCGATGAGGACATAGCAGCCAGCAACGTGCGTTGCAGGCGCCTCTACCGGGCAAGCGACCCTCTGGAAGCGATCCGGAGCGGGGGTCTTGGCGCCGGCCGGAGACCGCAGCGCAGCGAGCGAGCGAGTGGCGCGCCGGTGTGATCGAGCAGCATGTAGAGAGGCGGCAGCATCGGCGGAAGGGCCGTAGTGAGCGCCGAGAGCTTGGCTGGCTGATCGAGTGGACCGGACGAAGCGAGACGAACGTGCGCAAGAGGCCTGAGAGCCCGGAGCTGAACGTTCCGCTGCAGCTCCTCCAGCTCCGAGCGTAGAGCACCGCGTAAAGCCTGACAAAGCATAGTCGTTTGCAGCAGAAGGTCAGAACGCAAGCTGTCGGGCGGAGCAGAAGAGGGCGAAAGTGCGGGTCCGATGCAAATTTGGCCGCAGGAAGACTTGAACGAGAAAAAAATAATATCGAGGTTCTGCAACAATGGGAAGCTTACAGCTATATCGGCCGGAGAAGCACACACTTTGGAGAGTCTACACAAGGGGGAGAGGCAAAGGGATTGATCGGTCGCGGAGGGCAGGTATTATGACAGTCGAGAGTTGCGGTTCGAGGGCGTGGCGAGGGGTCTAGCATGCGGCGGCCCAGGGTCGTAAGAAGGCGTTTCCGAGCGACCTTGGCTCAGAAGGTGTGGTTGAACACTGCGTGGCGGCGAAAGTTAGCACAATACGCAGACGAGAGACTAGAAGAAGAGACCACGTACAGTCGCCGTCTCCGTCCTCGGCGCGGCCCGTCCTCTGCGGGTGCAGCGGAGGCACCGCGCCGTTCCCTCCTGCCGAGTAGCCGTTCGAGCGCTGCGGCGCCGACGACCACGCCTCCTCCGGTCCCTCGTCCTCGAACGCGTCGAACCGGCCGGCCGAGCCGCCGCGTCCTCCTCCTCCCGCCGCCGACCGTCCGCCATTGATCTCGCGCTCAAAGTCGTCCTGGAACCCATCGCTGCCGCGCGTCCGGCTACTGACCGCGTCGGACGTGTCGAACGGCTGCTCGTACCGGGACCGGTTCTTGAGCAACCCGCTCCCAAAGGTCTTTTTCTTGCTCGGGACGACGGGCGGAGGAGGCTGCTCCGGCCCGGAGTAAAACTGCTCGTTGTTGAGCGGGTCGGGCGTCGGGCCTTCGTCCCGGCGACTCGCGAGGGTGCTCGTGCGCGAGGGCGGGTCGAAGCGGTCGACGGCGTCGACGCCGTCTTCGGCCTCGCTGTCGCCGACCGTGTCGTCCCAGGGGGACAGATGGAAGCGGTGCGAGTGGCTCTTGCCGCCGGGGCGCCGGGCGCTGCGGTTCGGCTCGGCTCCGCGGCCGTCCCACGAGTTGGACCGGATCGAGTCGCCGTCGCTCGGCGCCGAGGTGACGCCCTCTGAGGAAGCCAGATTGCGAGATCAGCATTGGTATAGTGGCGCAAGTCTGCGAGGACGACCGGAACGCACGGTCGTAGCGGTTCGCCCACTGGTGGCGACCTGCGCGGGGGTCCTTGATGTGGACGAGGCCGGCGCGGATCGCCCACTTGGGGGTTCGCTTGTGGTTCTTGTTGTTGCGTATATTCTGAATGAACTGTTGCGTAGAGTGTGAGGGTGAGGACCGGGTTGTCTTGGGGCTGACTACGTCGGGCGTGCAGGACTCACGAAGCTGGGGGGCAGAGGGGAGGACAGCGTCAGCTCTTGAGCCCTTTGCGATTCCAGCCTGCGAGGAGAGTCTCTTACTTGTGGGCATGACCGGGGATGTAGCCGCAGACGGTGAGGATGATGTTGAGGAACCTGGTTGAAACGGAGGGGTCATGAGAAATTCGGCCGACGGCGAAGAGGGCGGCGGTCCGAGGGGCAGGTCGGAAGGCAGTGTTGCGACCGACTTACAGGTCCCAGCCGACTCCGAAGCGGACGAGGACGGCTACGGGCGGTGCGACCCAGCCCCTGTACAGATACCAGCGGGTCAGTTCCGAGTCTCGGCTCCAGAGCCGAGGTGGAGAAGAGCGGGGGGCGGCGAAGGAGGGCGACAACCCCGAGCACCGGGGCCACCGTGGCGGAGGAGGTGCAGCTCACAGGACCATGATGACGCCGTGGAAGGCATGGGTGCGCTGCAGGAGGCGGTGTGAGGGTCAGCGCGTGCGGCTGGGCCGAGTCCGAGGTGACGGGCAGGTGGTGGGCGCGAAGGGGGCGATGCGGACGCACGTCGACCTTGATGTCCTTGCGGGACTTTGGGATGTTTTTGCGGATGGTTGCTTCGATGTTGGACATGCTCGCGTGCTCGGCGCGCTCCTCCTGCGCTGCGCTCAGCTGGCCAGAGTCCGAGTACGCCCACCGTCCGTCCGTCACGCAAAGTCCGGCGGACCCAGTTGCTTCCGCGCCAGCGTCCGCGCCCCCACAACCACACAGTCAGGGGTCAGCTTGGAACGTGACTGGCTGCGCGGAAAAGAGCATGCACGGCTACGCAAGCTACAGCGACCAGCCGCTGTACCCGCCGACGCCGCGCTCGCCGTTCGAGTCGCCGCCGCGGTCCCCCTCGGTTCAGGCGCGTTCACCGACCCTCTTCGCCAGCGCTGGACCGTACGCCGCCACGCCGTCGCCCGCGCTCTCGAGCGCTTTGGACAAGAGCGCAGCCTACAGCTACTTTCCACCAGATACCCACTACGCCAGCTACGCTTCTCCGACCGCTCCGCCCTTGCTGCCGAGTGACCCGCGACAAGCAGCGACAGCTGGGCCCCGGAATGTCCGCAGCGAGGCGGTGCACCCATCAAATCCCCGGACACCGGCGGCCACGACAGCTGCCGGAACCCTTAAAGCGCGCTCGCGATGGAAAGAATGGACAGAGACATACAGGACGAAGAATCAGGTGCGCAGATAATGCGGGAGACTGAAGAAGCGAACCCATAAGAGCCCGCCCGCTCACACCGCACCTCACCAGCTCGCGTTCTTTGCCATCATCGGAATCGAGGCGGCCGTCGTCCTCACCATGATTGCGCTCGTCTACGCGACAATCCGCCTCAACACCGGAGGACTGTCGACTTCCGATGTCCTCGCCAGTGATCCCCAGCTCGGAACCGTCGCCACCTGTCCGTCGCTGCCTTCTTGTCCTGACTCTGCCTCGCAAAACGCCGGAGCTGACGCAATACATTATCAACAGATGTCTCGCTCTTTATTCTTGCCGTCCTTTTCGAACTCGGCATCGCGCTCGACGCCTGTCGCGCCAAGAACATCATGACCCTCGGCGTCCTCTGCGTCTTCCAGTTCCTCATGCTCGTCTACTCGTCCGTCCTCCCCGGACAGCTCAACCGCGCCCTCAAGGGCACCAACGCCGACTCGCCGCACGTCCACAAGCTCACGCACGCGTACGCCATCGTGATCGTCGCCGTCGTCGCGCTCGCCTCGGTCTGCATGAGCGCCATGCTCTGGCCTCTGTCAGTCAACACCCATCCCTGGAAGGCTGCTGGGCAACCAGTTAACGTGACCGTATCCAGATACCGCGAGATGGGCTGGTCCGTCTTCCGCAAGATCGGCGCCGACCTCGTCCTGCGCCGCATGTACACCCGCTACCAGATCTTTGTCTGCCTCCTCAAGTTCGACGCCTTCTTCCTCGTCGGCTTCTCTATCCAGTTCCTCATCCTCGTGTCGGGGACGCCGACGGTCGAGATGGGTGCGTGCGGGCTACGGTCCTAAGGATTGGATAGCTTTGCCAGCGCCGGGTCTGACGTCTTTCCGGGTCACGCCAGTCCTTACCATTATCGCACTGCCCGTGTCACTCGTCGCCCTCGGCCTCTTTGCGGTCAGTCCGCCCCCCGCCACCTATCGGTCTTGCGTCCGGAGCCTGACCCGTTCCCGCTCCTTGTCCCTCACCGCACCGCGCAGGTCATCGTCCGCATCGAGTCGAGGGTGGGCGTGTACGGCTCTTGGTTCGTCCAGGCGGCCGGAATCGCGTATTTTATCTACAAGATGTCGCGCATCTTTAGTGAACGATCGAGGTATGAAGCCGTTCATGCGACTTTGACCATCTTTGCGTGAGCTTTCCTTCCGATCCGTCTTGTCGGGCTCTGCTGGTCCCGCGCCGGATGACGATTCCTGACGGACAAAACCTTGCAGCGTGATCTGCATCATTATGCTCGTCGCGACGTTCATCATGATGGGCCTCTGCCTCCGCAACTTTGACAAAGGACTCCGCGACCGCAGTGAGTCTCTCTCATCCTCTTCTTGCTTCGGCTCGCCCGGTCTGACTGACTCCTCGCGCCCCCGCCTCAGTCCCGGGCTACGACTTTTCCAACTCCGCCTCGGCCCTCCCGCTCCGGTCCCATCGAACGCCGCTCGACGCGGACGACGAAAAGTCCGACCGACCGGGGCTGCCGCGCCGAGGGACGACTGGCGCCGGGTCGAAAGCGAACCGGACCGAGACGCGCATGTCGATCGACTGATCCCCGTCCCACCCGGCCGGCCGTTGCCCTCGTTTCCAGTCTTGGTCTGCTTGGCGGCGCCGACCTCGTAGGAGCGAGGATCCCCCCTCCTCGCCCGCTGTACCCTCTACCGTGCTCTCGTCTGCGACCTATCTCGCCGCCGCGGGCTGGGCCCGCGCAACGACCTGATCGTATCTCTTCCCTCTCGGATGTTGTGATAAATACACTGCTTCTGTCTTGCCAAAGCCTACTCCCTCTCTGCAATGCGGCACGCAATGGAGAGCAAAGAAGGTCTGCTGATTGCACACGGGGGACGAACACGTCTAGCTGCTGAGAATACGGACAGGAGGAAAAAGAAGAGTAGACACGAAGGGGGTGCTTGCGAGGAAAAGAGCGAGATTAGGAGGAAGACAAAGTAAGGTCTGTAAGGAACGAGGTGCGGGGGCGAAAGACTAGGCGAAGAGCTGTAGGTTGGCAGGCCACTCAGGTCGACTTGCGAATGCTCCCGTCCTCTGGCCCGGGCGTCTCCACGTCAGGCGCGACCGGTCGGTGGTCGTCAGTCTCGGCGAGTGGGGGTACGAGCCCGCTCGCGGGCGCTGCTGGTGCCGCCTCGGCGTCGCCCTCTTCCGGTGCTGGGGTCTCTGCCGCTTGCCGTCCCCGCGTGGTGGAACGCAGCCGGCTCGGTACGAGCCTGGACGTCAACGTGCCGGAGCGCTCCCGCTTCTTCTCCGGAGTCCGCGAGAAGGCTGTAGAGGTCATGGAGCGTCAGCATGACGTCGAAACTGTAGGTATGAGGAGAGCGACGCACGATGCAGCAGACTCTTGCGCGGCCGAGGTCGCTGCGCGTTGTAGCGCTCGCTTCCCCTCGACGTGTACCGCGTCACGTCGAGCTGGACACCCTCGTCGAAACCGTACCGGGTGCCCGTGCCCACGCGAGACCGCCCGGTGCTCAGGTCGTGAGTCAGGGACTGCTCCGTACGGACCCGGCCGAGCGGGAACGCGCCCGGATCTGCCGGCGAAGGCGTGATGATGGGTGCGGCCGCCGAGGCCGAGTCGGGGGTCGGCGCCGCGGCCGGCTCGAACTGCCCACGCTCCTCCAGCGGCTGCGGCATGTTCGGGTCGTGCGCCCAGTCATGCTGCTTGTCCTTCTTCTCGATCGCGCGGAGAATGTCGGCGTCGTCGGGGAAGTACGATTCCTTGACGAAGCGGTAAAAGTACCGCGGGGCAAGGCAGAGCAGGATCGTAAAGACGTTGCCGAGCCACCAGTACACCGCCGGCCACAGGTAGTGGTTGTTGCCCCAAACGTCGGTCCAGATCGTCGTCGGCTTGAACGCAGCGTAGACCGCCGAGTAGCAGATGATGAGGACCGGGCCGATCAGGACACCGGCGAGCACCCACCAGTTCCAGGCGTGCGTGTTCATGCCGTTGTAGAAGTTGGCCGCGAGGACAGCTGCGACCGCCATAACGGTCGAGAACTCGTACATGCCGACGTCGTATCCGTCTTGACGGGCTGTAGTAGTATCGTAGGCGTAGTACAGGAAGAAGTAAACGACGACGGACTGCATCGAGGGGCCAGGAATTGTCAGCACTCGATGTTGTAGCGGCCGCACCCAATCAGCCTGACTGACCTGATAGATGCCGTCAAGCATGTAAATACAGAAGCGGACAAGGCCGAAGCGCTTGCCGAGTCGTCCAGTCTCGTAGAGCTCCGGGACGGCCATGAGCGGCCGCTCGCCAACGTGGCGATCGAAGATACCGATGAAAATGACCGGAACTGCCCGCCGTCAGATGTCAGTACAAGCGCCGATTTGAGTCCGCAAAGCAGGTCGATTGCGCAAGACTCACCGAGGGTCCAGAAGACGTTCCAGAACAGGAGGTAGGTGTATTCGTAGACGGTCGTCGCCGAGTAGCCGCAGTAGAACTGGAACCAGAAGAGAACGCCGACACCGATAATCTCCTTGTAGAAGAAGTTGACGATCATGTTGGAGTTGCGCAGGTACGACCACTGGCCGTGGACGAGGAGAAGCCGCTTGAGGAAGCGGAACTGGCCCATCGCGTAGTCGCTCGAGTTGACGGCTTGCAGACCTTCTTCTCCTGCGACGCCGACACCGATGTCGGCCGCCTGAATCATCGAGACGTCGTTGGCACCGTCGCCGATGGCGAGGCACATCGATCCGAGGCCGTCCTTGACTAGGCGGACGATCAGAGCCTTCTGGAGTGGCGACGTCCGGCAGCATACGACTGCCCGGCAGCGCCAAGATAGCTCGAGCAGGAGGTCCTTCGTGTACGGCTCGGCGAAAGCGTGACGCAGAGAAGCGCCGTCGATGACGAGGCCGTAGCCGCCGAGGCGTTCTCCGTTGTCCTCTCCGACGATGTCGGACATGGCCGAAACGCCACTGACGGTGCGCTGCAGGGTGTGCGACAGTCGCCGACCGCTGCTCGACAGGCGAGACGGGTGGCGGTGGAGGTCGGCATCGGGCGGCTGGTGCTCGAGTTGCTCTGCGAGCCCCTCCCCGTCGAAGAAGCGCTCAAGAGCAGTGCGCAGCTGACTGTACGCCGACTTGGGCTCGCCGTAAGCTCCGCCCTTGACGACGATCAGATTCATGTCGCGCGAGAGCAGGTTGCAACTCTTGGCGATCGCGATGGCGGTCTCGAGCTTGTCGCCCGTAGCGACCCAGATCTGTGCAGTGGGATCTCGTCAGCATTGGTCTGAGGCGGAACGTCCGCTTAACTCACCTTGATACCGGCTCGCTTCAGGTCGGCGATAGCCTCCGGGACGCCATCCTGCAAGCGATCCTCGATGGCTGTCGCGCCGAGCAAGTTGAGATCCCGTTCGAGCTCGTCCGACACGCGCTCGATCTCCTCTTCTCGGTGCTCGATGAGCGTCGTCGCGTCGTGGTACCGCCGTTCCCAATCCTCGTACGCCTCTTCGTCGAGCGGCTTCCAGGCGAGGCACAGCGTGCGGAGACCCTCGTTCGCAAAGTCCTCGAGGTGCTTGTCCGTCTGCTGCTTGAGCTCGCCGCTGCTCGCGGCGAGGCGCTCGAAGATGATGTTGTCGGCGCCCTTCGTGAGAAGCACGAGATCGTCCTGGCCGGGACCCTCGGAGATTTTGCGGAGGACGACCGACATGCGCTTACGCGCACTGTTGAACTCGAGGACGTTGAGCAGCTGGAACTCGACGACGTCGTCGTCGTGGGGCGTCTGGACGCGCAAGACGTCCTTGTCGCGGCCGAGGAAAATGAAGCCGACGTCGGCTGCAGCCTGAACGAGAGCGGCCTCGTCGGGAGACTGCGCCTTGTACGCGATCATGCCGTCTTCTTCCGAAGTCAGGACTGTGTGGCAGAGGGCGAGGTTCATGAAGAAGTTGTAGATGCCGCGCGCCTGCTCCGAGTCCCGCTTGGAGAGGTCCGCCTCGATTTGCGAGTCGTGGAACTGAGCGAGGACCTGCTCCGAGAGCTTGACCTTCGGCCCGTCCTCAGACATCTCGCCGACCTTGGCATCCGTCGGCGAGTTGCGCGTCGAGCTCTCGCCCTCTGAGGACGAAGCGCTGGAGGTGGGCTTGTCGGCGGGATACCCGTTCGAACCCTCGCTATCGGTCGTCTGCTCGTCGCCCATGTATATCTTGCCGGCGATGGAGCATTGCCGGAAAATCATGGCGTTCTGCGTAAGCGTGCCCGTCTTGTCGGAGAAGATGTATTCGATCTGGCCTAGGTCGTCGGAGAGGTTCCAACTGCGAGCAGTCGTTCGCCGGTGGTTGCCTTTCATGTCGTCGTCGCCCCAGATGTACGCTGCTTGTACGAGTCGCGTGAACTCGATCGAGATATACAGCGAGATCGGCACGATGTTCTGGTCCGCGAACAACAGGTAAGCTTCCTGAGCTGAAAAATAAGCAGCTCGGATTTTCCTCACCTGGAAGGCGATGAGCGCGTTCGCCCAGGTGATGACACCGTTGATGCTCGGGTTGTCGTTCGGCTGGTTGTCTCCGTAGAGCCAGTACGCGCCCTCGGGGTACTGCGACTTTTCGAGGAAATGGTCGACGACGGCGCACATGATCGTCATGAGGGCGAGGAGGAACAGGTTGAGGAAGCTGCACATGAGTCGGACGAGTTAGTCGTAAGGTCGATGCGATGGGGGGACCCTTGACGTACACCATGGGGTTCATGAGCCGCTCGACCTTGCTCCGCTTCGACGGCGTGTTGCCCGAGTTCATGACGATCTTGGTGTCGTTACCGGTCATGCAGACGACGCCGATGACCCATTCTGTGTTGCGCACCACGGTGCCTCGGAGGAGCATCGTGTTCATGTTGACAGGGCACTTGAGCGGCTTGCCGTCCTTGCCGAGCTGACCATCGTGCATTTCGACGGCGGCGTTGTACGTGAACATGTTGACATCGGGCGGCTCGGCGCGGATCGTAAAGTGGGCGTCGTTGGCGATTGCGGACGACGTGCGGAGATGCGTAAGCTCTGGCACGGCGGAACGCGACTTGAGATTGGTCTCGCCGTCGAGGTTCTTCGTCTCGACATAGCAGACATTCTCGTCCTCCGACGTCGCGCAGACGATCAGATCTGCAGACGGGTACAATCAGCATGCGTTTTCTCCCCCGCGACTAGTCGGTGAAATGCTCACCGGCTGGGACACTCTCGTCTCCATGCAGACGAACAAAGTCGCCGACGCGCAGGTCCTCCCAGTTCTCCTTGACCCACGTCGGTCGGCTGTACTTGTTGCCGCCGAGCGCGGGCGCGTGCGGCAGCGGAGGGTTCCGCGTCGAAGACCCGGGCTGCAGCTCGACTCGAGGCTTTCCGGGCGTGTCGGTCGGACCCGAAACGACCTCGACGTCCTCCGCATCATCGCCGTAGTAGTCGCCTTCAAGGCGGGCGTGGCGCTCGGGCATCGGGGCTTCGTAGCCGGCGCCGGCCTTGGATACGGTGCCGGAGCGCGAGCGGCCGCCCTTCCCATCGCCCTTGCCCGACGACTTCGTCCCGACCGTTGCCGATCGGGCACGCGCAGCTTGCATCGTCCCCCCGCCGGGCGCAATCTGCGGCGCCTCGACATCGGCGAGGCCGTCCTCGTTGTTCGGGCCGCCGCCGGGCAGGCCCTGGTCCGCGGCGAGCTTCTCGTTCGGCTGCTGCTTCTTCTCCTCGGCCTCTTGCTTGAGCGCCTTTCTGCCGCCGGGCTTGCGCAGCAGCCGCTTCCCCCAGAAGCCCTTCCGCTGCGGCAGTTCGCCGTGTTCCGCCTCGCGCTCCTCGGCCTTGGCCTCGCGGACGAGCTTCTGGCGGTAGAACCAGTTCCGGATGAACTTCGGCACGCCAAAGCTGCGACTCTTGGTTAGCGTCACGTTCGGGTTGTGGAAGGTGCCGCGGAGCGCAATGACCTTGATGTTGTTGATGGCGCGGTCGGACTGGTGACGCTTCAGGTCCTCGTAGCCGTCCTTGAGGGCGGTGATGAAGAGGACGACGATGAGCGGCAGAGCGGCGAGACCCGGGCTGACGGTTGTGAAGCGAGGGAAGAACTGGAGGATGACGAGGGCTGGCAAGGTGCGAACCGCGTCAGACGGGCGGGCTCGGAGCTCGATGGAGAGGAGTGGAGGCACGTACCCAAGAAGAAGAGGTTGGCCACACGGCGGAACTGCTCGAGCAGATTCCTCGGCAGGAACGTGAAGATGTTGTATTTGCTCGTAAGCACCTGGTTCGAGACGAACGTCCATCCCGCTGCCGGCACGACCTTCGTGCCGAGTCCACGCGGTTCCTTCCGGACGACCTCGCCCTTGTCGTCCTTGATCTTCCGACTGAACCCCGGCACAGGAACCTTTGGCCCCGTCGTGAACGCCTCGGGTGGGACGGGAACGTTGACGAGGACCTCTCGCGGGTACGGGTTCTTGTACGGTCGCGCAAAGATCTTGGTCAGGTCAAAGTCGCCCATGCGACCGAACCACCGTGTGAAGGCATTCTTGGGACCTGGCCGGGGTACTGGACTCGCAGGCATATCGATGCGGGCGGGCGCAGGGCCGGATGGGGCCGCGACGTCGAGTTTGTCGAGTCGGCGCTGGTGATGATGCGTGCAGAGGCGGTGTCGGCCTGGCCGGGATCGCGAGCCTCGCTCGTCCGGACGAGTTCCTGACCCGGCAACGGTGCTCCTCGTAGATCGAGTTTACGCGTCTGCACCCTGCCGCCTGCGATTGGCGCTGTGCGGCGGAACCGGGGCTGCCGAGGCTCGCTCGTTCGTCGCTGACTGTCCGATTCCTCGGCGCCAGGGGGCGGAACACTCGTCGCTTCGGCCGGGACCACACGGGGCGCGAATGAACCCTTGAGCTTGGACACTCGAGTCTATAACGGCTAAGCGTGCAGCAGCGGGCTGCGTGCGATCGCAGTGGCGGCTGCCCGTGTTTCGCTCGCGCGGAGTTCCAGTCTGCCGCGTCGCTCGGCGCTCGCTTCCTTCCGCGTCCGCTGCGCCGAAGCCCGCCCACCCGCGGGGGTCACGCCCTCGCGCAGCACAATACATAGACCCTCGAAAATACAGACAAAGCGTCCATATATCTTACCCGAAACTAGTCCGCGTCCTCCGAGGCGCCTCCGATGGGCCCGGTCTTGGCGCTCCTGTCCGCAGCACGGCACTCGGGGAGGAACGAACTCGTCTCGGGCAGGAAACGCTCGATTGAGACATGCATCTTTGTGAGTCTAATGCGGTGGAAAGTCTACTCGACCACGTCTGCGTTGGCTGTCGGGCTCGGAGCACGGCTCGAGTCGATAAAGTGCGAGTCGTCGGCGTAAAGGCACAGCTTTCCCTTCCAATGGCCTTTATCTGTGGATTCTCGATCTCGTCAGATATCACAGAGACTTCGAAGATCATGCCAGAGCTGATGCACTCACCCGTTCCGTCCTCGACCCACTCCATCAAAATATCCGTCCGCGAGCAGTTATCGATGCGCTTACTCCCGCTCCGGATCATCGCCGCCTCCTCATCCGGAAGCGCGAGCTCGTACGGTCGGAGTTTGCGATCTGCCATCTCGACCAGCGAGAGGATGAACTCGCGGACCGCCGCGCCATGCGAGACGTAAAGCATTCTGAGTGCGTCATCTGTTGGCCCGGTCGGGACGGAGGGTCCCGTAGGCGGGAAGCGGGTGTCCCAAAAGTCCCACAGTCGGTGCCGAAGCTCTTTTACCGGCTCGACCGTCTTTGGGTCGGCGCCGGGGTCGCCTCGTCGTTTACCCTGTGGAGAAGGGACAAGATGAGCGTTACTTGACTCTTGCGCGCGGGCCTGCAGGCGATGCAGCCAAGCGGGGAAGAGATTAGCGTGCACGCACCTGCATGGTACCAAGGAAGCGCTCTCGTATCCGCTCGTCCGTCTTCAAGTCGACCGCATCCGCCTGAGCGGCTAGGATTCGCTCAGCTGTCTGCGCCAGGGAGGCGTCAGCTCGTCCGTCTTCCATCACGAAGCCAAGCTTTGTGGCTACAGCTTCAGATGCAGTTCCCGCACGTACCACACGAGCCCTCGAGAGATCGCTCGACCACGCCTCCGCGAACTGGACCTTTTGTTGCGCGAACCAGCGGCCGGTCACGACAGCCTGGGCGACTCCTTGCTCGTTCAGCGGTACATCGAGGTGCCCTTGCACGATGCCCGCCTTGTTGTAGTCAGTTTCGCCATGTCGCTGGACACGGACGAGGGCGAAGAGCCGGCGCAGGTGGGGAGCCAGAGGTCAGTCTCGCGCGACTGGGAGCCTTAGGGCAGACCGGATAGAGCTCACAATGATAGTGACAAGCACGGCGTGTCCCATGATTTAGGCTAGTCTAGAAGCTTCCGGTATAGGAGAGAAAGCCGAAAATCGAGTTTCTTTCGGAGCAGCTTGCGCTCCGCCGCTCTCATCGCTCTCGACGAAACATGCTATTGCGAGATGCAAAGACCAATTGATGGTTATGAGCAAGCTAATCGCTGTTTACTGCCCTGCCCTGCCAATCATAGATTGATGGAGTCGGAATTCGGCCAGGACTTCATCGTCATCTCCGAGCCCCTTCCTGGACCGGGCACCCAATCGCTCAGCTGACGGCGCGAATCCCGACAAAGACGCTCGCTATTGACTGCATACTCGTTTTGGGCTCTCGAACAAGCAGCCCGCCTTGGCGGTTCTTTCGTCATCGTCCCCCCACTTTCCATCTCTCATAAAGCTCGTCAGGCTGGTCCGCGAAACCCTCGCCCAGACTGACCGTTCTCGGCACCGATGTCGAAACCAGTATGCTGTGCAAAGTGGAGAACGGGGGGACCTGCGTAGCGCTGTGGTAGTCGCGGTCGGATGGATCCTCAAGCAATTTCGCCAGCGAGCGATTTGACGCGAGGCTCGGCGATCCGTCCCGCCGCACTCTTGACAGTTGCCTTGAAGCGCTCGGTGTCGGACGCTGTGAGGGCGGCGGCCGTGTCGAAGGACACCAACTGCGTGGCGGCCAATGTCAGCTTCTGTCGGCGCACGGAAGTTCGGCTGCTATCGCTTACGACGTTACCGAGCGCCATCATGGACCGGTACACCACCTCCACGTCCGCGTCTTTCAGGAGCTACGGGTAGGGTGTGGTCAGCAGACACTCGTGACCGGACAGGAAAGCGTCCGAACCCACCTCGACACAGAGCTCCGCCAGGTCGAGACTCGCTTTGCTGTCGAGCTTCTTCTGCGTCGCGAGAACCGAGAAGCTGTCGAAACTGTGTCAGCCGAAGTAGCTCGAAATTGGTCGCGCAGGATGCAAAGCAAGACTCACTTGAGGAGAACGGACGCCAGGGCGACTTTGCCGTTCTTGTTCAACCCCCGACTGGTGCCTCGTTTCCGCAGCGAAACGAGGACATCGACAGCCTCGCCCTGCATCGTCGCCTTCCCGATCATCGGCACAAAGACGTTGGCGAGCGCACGCAGCGCCAACATTGCGTTCGTCTCGCTCTCGGCCGGGTCGGTCGCGGACGCCAGGACGACCGGGAAGGATCCTGGTGTCGGCGCGGAGAGGGACAGGAGGCGAGCAAGGTCGAGGGCAGGGAACCGCTGTGCTGGCGGCCAGGTCGTCAAGAGCTTGTCGACGACGGCAGTGTCGGACTCGGGCGCCGCAGCAGATGACCCCGGGTTCGCCAGGGCCACCAGCAGATAGGCTACGAGACGATCGAGGGCGGCAAAGTCGTCGGCCGTTAAGGCGAGAGAGGCAGTGTCGGCCGAGGCAGCGAGCTGGTCGGAGAGTTGCTGCAGCTTGTTGCGCAGGGCCGGGAGGTTCGCTTGCGTAAAGGTCAAGAAGGTTTGCTATTCGAAAGGAGAAATTATCAGCGTTCAATCCAGCGGATCGCGTCGGCCTGAGAGCTCATACTCACGTGCGGCAGGATGCGGCCAGTTCTCGGGGTTGGGGCAGACTGCGGCGCGGACCGCCCTCCGCCTTTGAAGATAGAACGCCGCGTAGAAGGTCAGCGACGCTCATTTAGCTTTCGAACTCTTGAAGGCAGCCGGGAGCGCACCGGTGAATGGGTCGCCTGCGAAAACGCCAGTGCTCGGCGCCCCCTGAGACGTATTGGGCTGCGCACGGTAGGCACTCGCGCCCGTGAACGGATCGACGTTCCCGCTGCTGCCGATCTTGACACCTCCCGCATTCTGCTCGATAAAGTCCGCGACTTGGTCGATGTAGGAGAGCGGGAGTTCGTTCGCGTAGAGGAAGCGTTGCGCAGCCGAAAACGAGTTCTCGTTGGCGTTGTAGGGCAGCTTGAGCATGGGACCGCCGGTTCCGAGGTCAACGTCGAAGACGTAGTCGTACTCCTGGCCCTGGTACAACTGTTTTCGCGAAGCGCCGACGGCGTCGGTCACCTCGCCGACTTTTTGCCACGAACTGGAGCCCGTCGACCACTGACAAGAGGGGCATGGGTGTGAGCTTAGCGCGAAAACGGGTGAGCACCTGATTTATCTCCCACCTGGAAAGCCTCGACGCTGCCGCCGGCCGACTTGACGAGCTTGATCTCGCCCTCTTTCTTCCCGGGCTGGTCGAGCGCTTCCGGACCCGGCAGGTCGTTCTTCTTCAGATCGCCGATTTGCGAGCTGCGAGACGGTGGATAGATGTCAGTCCTCACTCCCGTGTGTCGAACCCGCCGCGGGCAGGGATTCTGTCGAGCGAGACTCACGAGTTCAGCGCCGTCTTGGCCACCTGCTCCTCATAAGCCTGCGGACCCGAAGGATCAGCGGATGGTAGTCGGATCGAGGAAGAGCTCTGACCTACCGACAGATCCTCTGCGCTCGCAACGCGATCCGTGCTCCGAGTATACAGCCGGACCAGCCCGTCGGACGCGCCCGCGGCAACATCGCCGTTCGACGCGACCGAAACGCACCAAACTGCAAGACCACAGGGGCATCAGGATCGCTTAAGTCTCCGGATTCGGGATTGATGGACGCACCTGAGACTGCCGGCACCGTGATAGTCTGCTCGCATTCCCCGTCGGACGCACGCCAGACCCGGACCGTGCGGTCCTCGCCGCCCGAGACGAGCCCGCCGCCGAGAGAATCGGGAATGGTGGCGAGGGAGTAGACGAAAGAGTCGTGCCCATACAGGGTATGCACGCATTCGCCCGAGAGGAGCGACCACAGCCGGATAGTGCTGCAGGAAGGGGCGTAGGAGTCAGCGCTGGAGATTTTGCAAACGCACAGCTTCGCCACACGTCCCGACGAAAGGACAGCTCACCCGTCGTTGCTTCCGCTGGCAAACCAGTCTTCCCCGACTCCGCCTCCGGCACTCTTGTCGAGCTTGGCGAGGGCGCGCACCGCCTGCGTGTGCCCCCTGAACGTCTTGACGAGCTTGTCGCCGCGGAATAGCCGCACAAGGTTGTCGGCGGCGCCTGTACGTGTGTGCCGACAGTCGAGCGTTAGCTCCACGGTGGCGAATGTACTTCTCTCCGGGTGGAGCGGGTGCTTACCGGTCAGGACCAGGTCGTCTTCGGGCCCGTCGAGCGCGAGGACAGCCCACACGCTCTGCTCGTGGCCCTTCAACGTGTACTCGAGCTGCCAATTCTTCCACACCTTGGCGGTCCTACACGCGCAAAGACAGGAGGTCAGCCACCATACCGTAGCGATTCCGGAAAGCCTGTCCGACAGGATCATCTCCGGAACGAGTAAGAAGCAGAACGTACTTGTCCCAGCTTCCGCTGACGATGCGCTTCCCGTCGTTACTGACATGCAAGGCGCAGACATTCGCTTCGTGTCCGATCAGCGTGTGGCTCGGGCTCGGCGAGTCTGCGGTGGCGAGTTTTGAAGGATCCGGCAGCGGCCAGGCGTGGATGAGTTTGTCCTGTCCGCCGGTCAGGAGGTAGCCTGGTTTTGGCGGTCGGTAGAGCGTCAGTACACGTCGCTGGGGAGCAGATTGGAGCACCGGGGCGACTGGGCCACCTGAGAAGAGGTACGCCAGCCGCCCCACTTGACGCAGAGAGGCTGCCAGCAAGCCGCTGGCAACGCCGAGACTCACCGCCCTGTGCTTCATCGCTCGGCTGCAGCCATTCCACCGCGTTGACGAACCCGTCGTGCCCTGCGCCTCCGCCGCCAAAGACTGGTCCCTCGACCCAGCCTCCACCTCCTCCGCCGCCGGCCGTTCCCGCCTCCGACCCTTGACAGATCCACGCGCGCGCCGTCCCGTCCCGCGAGGAGGAGAAGAGGAACGGCTGCTGCGCGCTGTAGCCGGCTGAAGCGTCCGATGCGGACGAGTCGGCGAGGTGAGCCGGGCGGGGGCAGCCGGCGAGGGCGCGGACGTCGGCGGCGTGGCCGGCGAGCGTCGACGAGAGCTTGTAGCGCTGGGTAGACTGGTCTGTAGGCATGGCTGAGTCTCGCTTGGCGGGCGTTGAGGCGCGACCGCGATCTTGTCGAGAGAAGTCGGAAGCGCGTCGTCATCGCGGACCGTCTGCCCGGGCGACTTATATGTATCTGCCTCTGCGCCTGTTGAATACACTAACTGGCAGTTTCCTATTGATCTGATGCGAATCCAGGAGCGAGCTCTTGAAAAGGCACATATATTCGCCGGAAAATCGAAACCGAAGACACGAAGCAATTCGTCGTGTGGGTCCTCATGCGGATACAAATGCACAGCGACGGGAAAAGGAGAGGGTACTGCTGTAGTGGAAAATTGGGGAGAGAAGGGTAGGGACGAGCTGCACATCCGAAGACACAACAAAAGAGGACGACGACGTTTTGGGGTCGGGGGGTCGGAAGGCTATGTGCTTAAAGAGGTGCCCAATTACGACGAAGGGCGTCCCGGGTTCCTAGTCTGTATTTACTTGAAGAACTTGAGGAGGTCCTCGACGTCCTCCTTGCTGCCGAGGAAGCACGGCGTGCGCTGGTGGATCGAGGTCGGCTGGACGTCGAGCAGGCGCTGGTCGCCCGTCGTTGCGAGACCGCCGGCCTGCTCAGTCAGGAAAGCCACTGTGGTGCGCGATGTGCATGTCAGCTCCTGATGCAGCGGCAGATAGCAGAGTCATGCAAGAGGACCTACTCGGGAAGCCCTCGTACAGCAGACGGAGCTTGCCGTCCTTCGACTTCTTGTCACTCGGGTAGCCGAAGATGCCACCGTACAGCAATGTCCTGAGAAGCACAGGATGATCAGTGACCGTTCGAGCCTCGTAAGGGGTGAGAAAAGAAAGCACCTGTGCACGTCGGCAACCATGGATCCGATGTACCTGAACGAGAGCAAGCGAGTCAGTGGGCGGCACAGACGAATAGCGGCTCGGTCTCAAGAAGGATGCTCACCGGGCGCTGTACGGCTTGCCGTTCGACGGGTACTTGATCGACTCGAGGTACTTGACGACCGGCTCGTTGAAGAAGAGACTGTTACCCTCGTTGAACGAGTAGATCTTGCCACGGGGCGGGATCTTGATGTCCGGGTGCGTCAGGATGAACTCGCCGATGCCCTACGAAATGTCGAAGCGCGTCAGTCGGTTTCATTTCCCGAGAGCTGCCCATCACGAGGAGGCTCACGTTGTCGAGGGTGTAGCCGTTGACGCCCTGGCCGGTGGACAGGACCAAGTTGGCCGAGGAACCGTACATGCAGTATCCAGCGACCTGCAACTCGGAGCCCGGGCGGAGAACGTCCTTGACCGAGCCCTCCGAGTCGTCGGCCTGCGCGCACAGGGCAAGTTCGCTCAGTTTCGTCTCAAGGCGAACCGAACGTACGCTGCCCGGACTTACACACTTGTAGACACCGAAGATGGTACCGATGTTGACACCGGCGTCAATGTTGGACGAGCCGTCGAGCGGGTCGAACACGACGCAGTAGCGACCGCGGTGGCCGGCGTCGATGATGATCGGGTCCTCGTTCTCCTCCGAGATGAGGACGGCAGTCTTGCCCGAGGCGCGGAGCGAGTTGATCATGATGTCGTTCGACAGGATGTCGAGCTTCTTCTGGTCCTCGCCCTGAACGTTCGCCGTGCCGGCAACGCCGATCCTGATGGCGAGGGAAGCCGCGATCAATTTCCTCCGTCCTCTTTTCCCTCCCTCGATTCCTTAGAAGCGAACGTACAGGTTGAGCAAGCTGGCGCGACGGACATTGGTCGCGATGAACTTGCAGGTGGTTTGGATGGCGGTGAGGAGGAGGGTCAGGTCACCGGTCGCGATGGGGTGACGCTGCTGCTGAGACAGGACATGCTGTGCGTGCGAGAACCATGGCCCCGTCAGCTTTGTGATTCAGTCTCAGGGCCCCGACAAGGAGCGCTGGGCGGATCTGGGGTCGCCATGACGGAAGCGAGGCCGTTCGAGCGAGTTCGGTTGGTCGCGTGGGGGTTGAGGCTGCGGCCGGCCTAGCGCCAGGGGGTAGAAGCGACCAAAGGAGGGCGGCTTGAGCGGTCAGGGACGTACGGAGGTGAGGGTGATGATCTCGGCGGTGGGCGGGCCGTCTTCGAGTCCGACGTTGCTCATGTTGTGCGGTTGGTTCGGGGTGGAGCGGGTTGCGGGAGATCCGGTGCGTTGCCGCTTGGTCGGAGGCGGGGCGGCGGGCGAGGTGAGGTGGGACGGGTTCGGCTGCGCGACGTCGGCCAGCGTGTTGATCGTCTGAGACTGGAGTTGCAAAGTGCGTGTGCTACGAGAGCGGGAGGGCAAGAGCGGAGGCCAGGCGGCCGGAAGGAAGCGCGCCCAAGTGTCGAGATCCGATCTCGTCCGGGACACGTCGGACCGCGCGCGCACCGACGAGCCGCGAGCCGGCAATTGTGTCATCCGCGCGGAGCGCCTCGAGCATGGGGGGCGTCTGCCTGCAGCTGCACACTTCGCCCGTGAAAGTCTTTCTTCTCTGACCTCATGCAGTGCACTCCGCACGCGGTAGCAGCTGCCTTCACAGCTTGGCCCCCTGTCGGGCTGCGCGCGCAAGTGACACCGGCCGGTAATTGCAACCGTCGCGGAAGCTGCTCGCCGCGGCCCGGCTCCGGCTTGCCGATCCTACACCCTGGAAGCCTCCCCTGAGCTGAAAATGCACTTTCGTCCGCGAAAGCCGTGGAGCCGACCGGAAGCCACGGTCCTCTCGACCGATAGCCAGAGAGCGTATCCGGAGAGCATCTGCATCGCTACACATCACCCAAGATGGCTTCCATTGCGGCTCAATTTGCGACCCGGGGCAAGAAGGTGCGCCCCGCTGATGCCCCGCCCGCCTGCTCTTCCTGATGGCCTTGCTCACGCAATCGGACCTCCTGACGCCCACCAGTGCGTGGCCATTGGCCGCAACTATGCCGCACACATCAAAGAGCTCAACAACGCGACCCCGGCGGAGCCGTTCTTCTTCCTGAAGCCGACCAGCTCGTATGCCCTCTCGGCCGACGGAAAGGTCGAGATCCCGCAGGGCATCACCTGCCACCACGAAGGTGCGTTCGGCTCTGATATCGTCAGGAGAGAGCTTGATGTTCCTGTCGACAGTTGAGCTCGGCGTCGTAATCGGACTGGGCGGACGAAACATCCCCGCCAACCGGGCGTTCGATCACGTCGCAGGATACGTGCGTCGCTTGTCCCTCGCTCTTCTGGCCAGAATCCGGCTGACATTCCGTTCGCGCAGACTCTCTCTATCGACTATACCGCCCGGAACATGCAGGATGCAGTCAAGGCCAAGGGTCTCCCGTGGAGCGCAGCCAAGGTGCTCCCGGCCGTCTTTCCGTCCGCTCTACTCTGCCTCGCTAACCTTTCTGGCTCTAGGGCTTTGACACCTTCTCCCCGGTCGGCAAGTTCGTCCCGAAGGACCAGGTGCAGGACCCGCACAACCTCCGACTCTGGTACAAAGTCAGTCCTTGAGATCTGCTCGCTCCCTTGTCCTTCCTCCGTCAGACTGACGCTGACGTCTCGCCCGCTGCAGGTCAATGGCGAGCTGCGACAAGACGACAACACTTCGCTCATGCTCTACCGGATTCCGGAACTGATCGAGCACGTCTCGAGCATCATGACCCTCGAGGAGGGCGACCTCATCCTCACCGGTCCGTCAACGACCGCTCTCTATTCCTTCTCGACATGCCGCGTCTCCTGATTCGTTCGTTTGATGCTTGCAGGTACGCCAAAGGGTGTCAGCCGAGTGGTCGCGGGCGACAAGATCGAGGCTGGGCTCGAGTCGCCGGAAGGGACGCTGCTGGACCACCTCGAGCACGTCATGAAGGACCGCGAAGGGGGCTACGTTTTCAAGGCCAAGTAGAACTGCCAGCGTGCAACCTGAAGTGGGGACTCGCACCGGGCGGAGCTGGGGACTTGGACTCTCTCGTCCCTGCTTAATTGTCTCAAAATAGACTCAATCCTCTAGATGCAGAGCCAAAGCACTCTTGTATCTGCTGCCAGAGTCAGGTCCATTGTCAAGTTTGTTTGGCAGGTCAGCTTCCACCTGATCCTCCGGGATTGGGTATTTCCTCCATCTCCCGTATGAGGTCTGGCTTAATGTCATTGACCATGACACACACGTCGTGCTTTGAGGAGTTGGCTGAGATCTAGTCGTCTCCTTACTGGTATATGAGGGGGACAAATCCAAGGAAATTCACGGCCTGCAGCTTGTTCCCCGCTCTGTAGACCCAAAGGCGGTCTCTAAGGACTTGAGCACTGTTGAGCGCGATCCAAAAGTGATGACTGATCGAGCTCACACGGATTCGTGACCGTATAGTGAGGGCCAAGAAGAGCCGCCACCAGGCGCGAGGAAACAGATGGGGAGTAAAACAACTGCTAGTATTCAGACTCGTTTTGACTATGTGGCATGGTGAGCGTGAAGGAACCCCCTTCAGAATGAACCGTACTGGGGACTCTGAGCGAAAAGACGGAGGGGAGGCGAGGCGGTAGATGCATGGCAGAAACGGGGGGAATGACCGACTGCGCCACCCGGAACCGACGGATCCGCTTAGAGGGTGTTCTCCGAGTGGAGGTCCTTGAAGGCCTCCTGGACACGGGTCTTCATGGTCTTCTCGCCCTCGCGAACCCAGACACGCGGGTCGGCGTACTTCTTGTTCGGCTTGTCCGCGCCCTCCGGGTTGCCGACCTGCGCCTTGAGGTAGTCCTGCTTCGACAGGAAGTAGTCGCGCATGCCGGTCATCTGTCATGTCGATGGATGACAAGTCAGTTTGGCATAGCGTCGAAGAAGCACGACTAGCTGACTCACGTAAGCCCACTCTGCAAGATGTGAAAAAGCGGGAGGTCAGCGGAAGAGTTCAGAGTTCGGAGAAGGAGTAGCATAGACGTTCGGAGATCTGTGTCCACCTGTCGGGTTGTAGACGTTAGCAAGAGGTCCTAGAAGTCGCCGGGAGCCGGAGGAGGCCGGTGGAAGCGAAGCCACGCCGCCAGCGGCGCATTCCGGCCGAAGACCCGTAACTCACGTTCATCTTGACGACACCGTTCTCGACGGCGGTCTTGATCTCCTCCTTGCTCGAGCCGGAGCCACCGTGGAAGACGAGGAAGAGCGGGAGCGGGTTCTCGGTCTTGAGCGACTCGTGGGCGTGCTTCTGGTGCATGGCGAGGAGCTCCGGGCGGAGCTTGACGTTGCCCGGCTTGTAGACACCGTGGACGTTGCCGAAGCCGGCGGCGATCGAGAACATGTTCGGGGCGACCTTGGAGAAGGCGTTGTGGATCTCGAGGATGTCCTCCGGCTGGGTGTAGAGGGCCGAGTTGTCGACCGACGAGTTGTCGACGCCGTCCTCCTCACCACCGGTGATGCCGATCTCCATCTCGAGGAAGCACTTGATCTTGGCCATGCGCTCGAGGTACTTTACGCAGGTCGAGATGTTCTCCTCCTTGGTCTCCTCCGAAAGGTCGATCATGTGCGACCTGTAGGATGTTGACGCTCGTCAGTATCGAGTGTCTCGTGTATCTGCAGAGGCGAGCCTTTGTAGGCGCCGCGGCGGAGGAAAGCCGACGCACGAGAAGAGGGGCTCGCCCTTCTCCTTGAAGTACGCCTCGTCGGCCTCGAGCATACCGTCGAGCCACGGAAGGAGCTTCTTGGCGCAGTGGTCCGAGTGCATGACGACGGGGACACCGTAGATCGGGGCGACCGAGCGGACGTAGTGGGCGGCGGCGACGGCACCGGCGATCGAAGCCTGCTGCTTGTCGTTGGGGACGCCCTTGCCGGCGAAGAAGGCGGCACCGCCCTGCGAGACCTGGATCATGACCGGCGACTTGGAGTCGCGGGCAGCCTCGAGGCAGGCGACGACAGTCGACGACGAGGTGCAGTTCTGGAAGCATCGATGGGAAATTTCGCGTCAGCGTCGGGTGTACGCCAAGTGGCTCGCTCGTGGCCAAGCAGCACAGCAGACAGCGAATCTCGACTCACGGCAGCCTGTATGGACGAGATCGCACAAGCATCCGGGGAAGAGCGGGGAGACGGTCAGCTTGATCTCCCATCGATGACATCTTTCCGCACGCCGGGGGAGCGCCTCCCGACGGTCGATAAAAGGCGCGGCGAGCGTACCGGGATGGCAAACTGCGAGGTTAGAGAACGATATGTCAGCTACAGAGCTCTCTGTGCGCGCGGGACCCGGAACTGCCCTCGACAGCGCGGGTCGGGTCAAGCCGGGGTATGAAGGCTCCTCGCCAAGGGGAGGGCCGTGACCGGGCGCAGCGACTCACGTGGTTCTCGCGTGCATAGTTGAGGAGCTTGATGAGGTTGTCACCGGTGACGACACCCTGCACAGGCAGACAGAACGGGATGAGTACGGCGTGACCCGAGGCGAGCCGAGAATGACGACGGAAGACGGACAGCCTGCAAGCAACGATTCTGTCAGTGCCTCGTCTCGGCGGCGCAGGCGACGCGCGGAGGGGCCAGACGCACGGGAACAATGTCGAGAACACCCATTGTAGTAGATAAAAGTTTCGTTTGCTGTGTGGGAACGAGGCAAAGCGGTGGGAAGAAGAGCAGGAGGGAGTGAGCGGAGCGCGCAGCGGCGGCCGGCCGGCGCTCTTCGCTTCGCGCGGCGCCGGCTTGCCTGCAAAAAGTGCCAGCTGGCACCGCGGGGAAACGTATGACACTCGCCGAGCGCGGAGCCACACGGCTCGTTACATACCGCCCGTACCATGCTGTCATCGCACCCCTCACCACAATCTACCACTGCACTGCACCACGACCTCAGCGATAGACGAGTGCGCGGTCACCCAGGGCATAGACGCAGGGTGGAAAAAATTATTTCCACTGAAATCGAGGCATCTACCGCAAGCATTTCCACAGTTAAGTGAGCCTACCCGCTTACATCTACGAGGAAGAGAGAAGGGCAAGTCAGCAGGAGCGCGAGAGAGAAAGCGACCGGCTCGCGGACACGCACGAAGTCCTCGTCCTCGTTAAATTCGGCTGCCGCCACATCGTCGTCGAGCACCTCGCCAAAGCTGGACAAGTCCTCGCGACCCCGTGCAATGACCTGCGCGGTCGGCTTGCCCTTCGGTCCGACCTTGCCGCCCGACTTTTCGAGCTTTTGCTTGTCCATCGCGATGCCGGCCATCGAGGCGCGCACCTTGCCGACCTCGTCCGACTTGATCGGCGCGACGAGTGCTCGCGCGAGGTCGTCGACAAAGCCGCCAAAGAACTTGGACGAGCCGTGCTTGACGATGAGCGAGTCGGCGAGCGCCGTCGCGAGTGCGGAAAAGTCTTCCTTTGTCCGGCACGCCATCTCCAGCGGGTTCCCTGTAGTCGAGAGCCGGATCATCAGCATCCAGGTATGGTTGTATCCCAAGAGCTCGCCCGCACCGTTCAAGTTGGCGCCGCCAAAGAGGTCCGCCGCATTGTCCATATCTGCCTGCAGCTGGGCTGCTCGTGCCTGCGCCCGCAGCGCTGCCGGGTCGTTTTCTCGTTCCTGCACAGACGGGCAGTTCTTGTCAGGCTCGGCGACTTTGAGGAGAAGCGCTCCGCATGCAGCCTACACACCTTCCGCTCGGCCTCCTCGAGTCGGCGTGCCTCCTCCTGCTCCTTGGCGGCAATCTTCTGCTTCGTCGCGCCCTTATTCCTCATGGACCCGACGACGACCGCGGGCTTCTTGGGCTTGTCGTCGTCCTCGTCGTCCGAGACGTCCCAGCTGTCCTTGACATCGTCGTCGCTCGCGTCCTCGTCGGCGAAGCGGCCCTTCCTAGGGGCAGCGGCGGCGGGCGCAGATACCGCCGGGGCGGCGGGCTTCTTGGTGTCCTCGTCGGACGATGCGTCTGTAGGCAGTTTCAGGTGTCAGTGCGGGCGTACGGGGCCGTGAAGCGCCATGCCGGGTGCGGTTGTTCTTCCGAGCACGAGCAAGCGAAGCGGAAGCGGCAGCGCACCCCAGTCGCTTCCCATGGTGTAGATTGGCTCGGCTGTTAGCTCCGGAGCTGTTTCAGCGAGTCTGTGCGAGCTCTGTGCGTCTGCTGAGCGCGTGTGCGTGCGAGACGAGCGTGATCGACACTCGAGCGAGGCGATGCACGGCGCCGCGGTCAGCCGCCAGCAGCGAAACAGTCCTCGCTCTCGCGCTACAGCGCATCCAGGGACAGGGAACGCAGCTGCATACGCACAGGACGATCTATCCAGCCCGGCGGGCTCCTCGAGGAGCGCCTACTTCGCCTGTCCGCCGAGAACAAGACCCTCCCTCCCCACCTCTCGCAGCCCCGGAGAGTCCTCCCGATGGACTCGATCCCGTCCCCCGTCAACTCGGGCATGCAGCCCGCAACGCAGTCTAGGCGCACACGGGAGACATCGCAAGCAGGGTCCGTCCGCTCTATCGGGAGCACGGCACGCGACCGCGACGGTAACGTCATGCACGGCGTCGGGACCGAAGGAGAGGAAGTCCCCATCGAACTGGTGCGCATATCGTTCAAAGTCGTACGGCGTAACGGAAAGCTGATCATCCGGAGAGTGTACATAGCTGCAATCGGTCTACCTGTCGAATCCAATGTCCCCGAGTCCCGATTCGGGAGCGTTCCCTCCCTCGGCCTTCTCGCCGCCAGATTCGGCCGTCCCGAGGAGCCACCACCGGACACAGTCCTGGTCTTCAGAGCGCTACGCTCCCAACGCCGTGCTCGACTGGCCCTCCTCGGTCGCCTTCACGACCCGGACCACCTACCCTCCCGTGCGCAGACTCGCCCGCGCGCAGAAGAAGCGCGTCCTTGTCACCGGCGGAGCAGGCTTTGTCGGATCGCACCTCGTCGACAGGCTTATGTTCCTCGGACATGATGTCGTCGTGCTCGACAACTTTTTCAGCGGCAGCAAGACCACGCTCGGGCACTGGGTGTACGTCCGCTCTCGAGGTTCCCTGCGGTACTCTTCGTGCATCGGAACCCTTGGCTGACGTCGCGTTACACTCGCAGGGGCCACCCAAATTTCGAGCTGGTGCGGGGTGACGTCGTCGAGCCATTGCTCGTCGAGGTGGACCAGGTGCGACCTTTCGCCGCTCATCTTATCGTTGTTGCCGCAAGGGACGAGATCGTGACTGACTGCCGCTCTTGACCTAGATCTACCACCTCGCGTGTCCTGCGTCGCCGAAAGCGTATCAGCTGAATGCCGTCAAGACCCTCAAGACCAGCTTTACGGGAACGCAGAATATGCTCGGCCTGGCAAAGCGGACCAAGGCGCGGTTTCTTCTCAGCAGCACATCAGGTCCGCTCAATTTCTTCTCACGGGGCGAGAGACACGAGCTAACGTCCCGACCCGATCAGAGGTCTACGGTTCTCCGACAGTGCACCCGCAGCCGGAGGAGTACTGGGGCAACGTCAACCCGAACGGGCCGCGATCGCAAGTCCACTTTCGTCCGTTGTCATGTGTGCAGCAGTCCTTGACGTGACAGATTGCAGATGCTATGATGAGGGAAAGCGCGTGGCCGAGGCGCTCACGTACGGCTACGCCCGACAAGACGGAGTCGATGTTCGGGTGGCCCGGATCTTCAACTGCTTCGGTGCGTACCCTCGATCTCTACAGACCCGAATCCGTGAGCTCACGTCATCATGGAGCAGGTCCCCGGATGAGCCTCGACGACGGCCGGCTCGTCAGCAATTTCGCCGTCGCCGCCCTTCGAGGCGAGCCACTGCAGATCTACGGAGACGGCCAGGCGACACGATCCCTGATGTTCGTCCACGATCTCATCACCGGCCTGATCGCACTCATGGAGTCGTCCTACTCGGAAGGCCCCGTCAACATCGGTACAGCGGACGAAGGGACCGTCCTCTCCTGGGCGGAAGAGATCCTCTCCCTCGTCAAAGAGCTCCGGGCCTCGGGTGCGATCGCCCCGCTCCCGCATGGCCAGCCGGAGAGCAAGATCGAGTTCGTACCCGCCGTCGTCGACGACCCGCCGAGGCGGAAACCGGACATCAGCCGGGCCAAGCAGGAACTCGGGTGGGAGCCCAAGTGGCCAGTCCGGTCCGGGCTCGAGGAGACGATCCTGTACTTTGCACGGCAGCTCGAGGAGGGGCAGAACTGAAGTGCGAATGCAGGCGATGCGGGATGCAGTCGTGGAGACCTCCGCGGGTCTATATTCGCTGCCTCTGCGGCTGGATCACGATATCAGACTGAAGCTCGATGTCGTGAGCAGGGAGAAGTAAAAAGTATCAAGGCGTCGGCAGCAGAAGGCGACGCGCCGCGGTTTCGCAGTTCCTCGCAGAGAGCCAAAAGAATCCTCGCGTCCAGGATGCCGCAGGCGATCGATGCTGCACGCCGAATGACGCGCTTACACGTTTCCCTAGACTCTACATGCTCGGATCGAAGCTCTTGAACGCCTGCTTGAATTGTTGCGCGTCCTTCTTTTCCTCGGCGTCCGGCTTGGCGCACCGCTTCCAGTCGGCCCGGTCGGGGGCATGCAGCAGCGTTGCGAGCGTCTCGCTGCGGATCAAGGAGGGCGAAAGTCAGGCGTCCACCAAGCGCAGCGGGATAAGCATCATACGCACCGGCCAAATTGCAGCGAGAAGGGCACTCCGGGCTTGATCCAGTGCACGAGGCTCTTCCCACCGGGCAAGTCGACCTTGAAGTAGTCGCCCCGCTCCTGACCGGCTTCGTCTTCGCCCGCTTTGGTGTGAAACGCTGAAGGGTCTGCGACGGCCTCGAAGTCGTAGTTGAACTTGGCGCCTTGGGTCACAAAGGTGGATTCGGCCTCGGATGCGAGAGAAGCTGGTATCGGGCAGATCTGCGAGTGGGAGCGGGTCGACTGTGAATTGTGCTCATCCCGACCCCGGGGACGAGAGCACTGACCTGAACGTGCGCGTGTCCGCCCTTGCCCGTCGTCCGCGCAACCTCGAAGGCGACCATCTCGGCGCCGAACGACTTGTAACACTTGCGCAAGGCTTCCTTGTACAGCGAGACTTCCTCCAGTACGGGCGGCGCGAGCTCGGCAGGGATGGCGCGCAGCGTCGGGTAGTGCGCGATCTGTCGCGCAGTCGTCAGCACTTCGAGCACAACCGATCGGTTCAGAGCGGACGCACGGGAATGATGAGGACATGCCCGCCACCGGGCACGGGGCTCGAGTCCGTCGAGCAGACCTGACCCTTTGGCAAAGTCGCGTAGGTCTCGGTTCCGATGCTGGCGATCAGGTGCTTCGTGACCTTGGGATTCGAGAGGCAGAACCAGCATTCGTCGGCTGCGACGAGATCCGGAGATGAGCGCAAGATCCAGGCGAATGCCGCGTCACCGACCAGCGCAGGACTCACGCGAGATAGGCTTGGCCGGAACGCGCTGGCCACCGTTCGCCTTGCGGGCGGCGTCGCGCTCAGCATCGCGCGCTTTCTTCTCGGGGCAGTCCTGGATCCAGTGACCCTTCTGGTCGCAGATACGGCACGTGTAGTGATCGCTGCGAGGAATGCGAAGTCAGCTCGTTCACTTCGGGCGGACCCCTCGGACTCACGGTGGTGGTCCTCCCTTGCCCTTCTTCCCTTGCGCTCCTCCGGCTCCCCCGACGCCCTGGAAGATGTAATTCGGGATCCCCATCTCGTTGACATCGTCCGCCGGCGCAGGGCGCTTCAAGCCGCGAGGCCCCTGCGTCCCGTTCATCGTCGCGGCGATCGAGCCTGCTTCGGCGAGTCGGAGGGGGTGCAGAGGGGACGGGGTCGAAGAGGCGGGAGCGGCAGCAGTTTGGCCCGGCGTGATCGAGAAGGCGTAGAACCACTGCGCTCGGTTCGATGTCAGTCCGAGCCCGATCTCTGCGCACCGCGAGCCACGCGACGGGAAAGGGTCGCCTCTCCAGACGGGGGTTAGGGAGCCAGCGAGACTGACCCGATCTTTGGTCTTGTTGCCCATCTCACCCAAGCTGAGAGCCCGGCAGTAGGTCTTACTGGGCGCATCTCCTGCCTCTGCCGGCCATTCGAATGGCTCCCTCTCCCAGAAGACGCCAGGCGCGGAGACAAAGTGGTACTTTGCCCTGGCGACCTTGGCGACCTCGTCGAGCTCTTTCGAGTAAACGACGTCCGGAGTGCGCAATTCGGGCGGCGTGAGAGGCTTGGCGGAGAGGAGCGGGAGCGAGGAAGGGCAGAGGTGGGTCAGGAGGAGATCGACCGGTTTCGGGGCGGCGGGCGGCGGCAACGACGAATTTGCCGGTTGCGCCGGCGGCGAGAGCGAGGCGATCAGGTCAGAGATCTCTGCCTCCGTGAAGGGCGTTCCGGTCTCGGCTGATTGGGGGGCATCGGGGGCCGTTCCGGCGAGAGTCGCAATTCGGAGTCCGGACGCCAGACTCAGGACGCCGGACCTGGCTATCGACGGATCGTGCGGACGTCAGAACTCCATTCTCGTCAATAGAACAAGTTCAGAGCTCACGGAGAACATTCAGGTTCGGGCAGACCTCCTCGCCCTTTTCGACCTTTTGTTGAACCTGCTCGGGGAGGTCGCCGCTTCCGTACGTGGCGTAGACTTGAACGGGCAGCTTGTAGTCTCCGTTGACGAGTTTAGCGACCTGCTCGTCGCGATTTCTGGGTTCGAGACGGGAGAACAAGTCTTGCGCGACGACGAGCGAGAACGAGTGCTTCTGCTGGAGCTGCGCCAGCTTGGCCGCGTACGCCTCGAGCGAAACGACAGGGCCCGTCACGAGCACTTTCAGCGCTGTAGCCATTACGTGCGCTGTGGAGAGCAGAGCGTGAGTCGAGAGCTATAGAGAGCGGAGAGAGGGCAGCAGATCGCGGCGGCGGTGCACCACGAACTCGCTCACTCTGCATACTCTGCAGACAGACAGGGGAACTGCATACTTCAAGCAGGGCTGCAGAAGGCTTGAGTATACTTTATTCCTGACTTGCATGGTCCCCTAGCGAGGAGAGGATAGAGCTTCCCCCTGTCTCAGAATCGACGCGTTTCTCTCGCGCGACGCGTTTCGAGGCGAAAGTCGAAGCGACGCGGACAAAGTCAACTCGCTTGCTGCACTCGCTGCAGCGCTCTAGCCGGACAGACACGCTACAGGCACCTCACAGGAACGACGCGCGAGCCCAGAACCTGCAGCAGGACCGAGCCAGACGCACGCCTCCCACCATGGAACTCACTTCGGGCGCCATCTTGTCAGCACCTCCGCCGCTCCAGACTATGCAGCCGGGCTTCACGGACTGACACGCCTCTCATATCCTCGCAGCGACATGTTCACGAGCGCGGACGAGCAGACCGTCGTCGAGCCCGTCCTCCAGGTCCTCTCCGCCAAAGCCGTCTCGACCGTCCAGGGCTCCGAACGCTGGCGCCTGATCCTCTCGGACGGATCCCACTTCTCCCAGGGCATGCTCGCGACGAACCTGAACTCGGTCGTCCAAGGCGAAAACCCGCAAGTCGCGCGGCACTCAGTCATCAAGCTGACGGGGTACGCCGTCAACAACGTTCAGGGCCGTCGGGTCATCATCATCCTCAGCCTCGAACCGCTCGGTTCCCACGACTCCAAGATCGGCGAGCCCGCGACCATCGAGCAGGGGCTCGCGGCCGCGGGATACACCGCCGCAGGCTCGAACGGGTCGGCCGCCGCAGCAGGGACCAGTGCGCCGGCACCTGTGAACGACGCAGTCTCGGCGCCGCCGGCGCCCGCAGCGCCCGCCGCCGCACCGCGCGGAGGAAGCAACGCGAGTCGGACTAGCGCGGCCAAGCGTAGCAGCAGTCAGGGCGGCCCAGGCGCCGGTGGCGGACTGTCAAAGGAGCCGCTGTACCCGATCGAGGCGCTCAGTCCGTACCAGAACAAGTGCGTCCCCGCACGCTTTCGTTCGCATAGCGGTACGCAGACTGATCTTGCCCTTCGACTGCCCCAGGTGGACCATCAAGGTCCGCGTGACCCAAAAATCCGACATCCGCCACTACACCAACAAGAACGGCGACGGACAGCTCTTTAGCGTCAATTTTCTCGACGAGACGGTAAGCTACCCCGTGATGGGTTGTATATGGATGATCCTGACTGATCGCGAGCCTGACAGGGCGAGATCCGCGCGACCGGCTTCAACAAGGAATGCGAGCGTTTGTACCCTGCGCTCGAGGAGGGCAAGGTGTACCGGGTCGCTCGCGCACGCATCAACATCGCCAAGAAGCAATTCTCCAACTTGAGCAACGAATACGAGATCATGTTCACGGGGGACACGGAGGTCGAACCCGTCGATGAAGTACGTTCTCTTGCTCCGGGCAGGCCGCTCTCTTCCAGGCGCACCTGACCCGACATTGTCTTTCCGCAGGCGGAGGAGAAGTCGGTCCCGAAGGTCCAGTACAACTTTGTGCAGCTCGCCGACCTGGTCCAGCACGAAAAGGACACGACGTGCGACGTGATCGGCATCGTCCAGGACCACGGCCAGGTCTCCGAGATCACGGCCAAGGCGACGCAGAAGCAGATCAAGAAGCGCGAGTTGACGATCGCCGACCGGTCGCAGTACGCGGTCCGCGTCACGCTCTGGGGACGGCAGGCGGAGAGCTGGGACGAGAACAACGCTTCGATCCTCGCGCTCAAGGGCGCCAAGGTCGGTGACTTTGGCGGCCGGACACTCAGTGTCTCGGGACAGACGGTCCTGTCGGTGGACCCGGACATTGACGAGGCGCACGAGCTGCAGGGATGGTTCGTCACCCTCCTGCCGCGTTTCCGGCCTGTCGCGCCGAGTTGAGCTGACCCGATGATCCCGCTGCCCTCAGGTACCAGACCGAAGGCCAGAACACCAGCTTCCAGAGCTTCAGCAATGCGTCCATGGGAGCGAACGCCCCGATGACGTTCAAGGCCGATGCCTTCAAGACGCTCCGAGCGGTCGTCGACGAGGGCCTGGGCATGGGCGAGAAGGCCGACTTTTTCTCGACGCGCGCGACCATAACGTATGTCAAGAGCGACAACATGTCGTACCCGGCGTGCAAGACCGAGAAGTGCAGCAAGAAGATGGTCATGGAGGGCGAGCGGCAGTGGAAGTGCGAGAAGTGCGGCATGACCTACGAGGAGCCGGACTACCGGTTAGTCTCCGCTCGCGTGTGACCTATGCTGTCGTTGGTGGCTGACGCGATACGTCTTCCGCGTCGTTCTGTCCGCAGCTACATCCTCTCGATGTGCGTCAACGACTACACGCACCAGATCTGGGTCTCGGGCTTCAACGAGGTCGGACAGGAGCTGTTTGGCAAGACGGCGAACGAGATGCACGTCCTCCGGGAGGAAGACGACCCCGAGTTCCTCGCGACGATCCACCGCGCGCTCGGGTCGATGCTCAACCTGAGCATCATGGCGCGCGCCGACACGTTCGGAGACCAGATGCGCGTGCGGTACCAGATCAAGAAGGCGGCGCCGGTCAACTGGGTCGAGACGGCGAACCAGCTCGCCGACCTGATCGACAAGTGGTGAGGAGGGCGCGCAGCTTCCGCCGCCACCGTCTTCCCGCTCCGCTTGCCGGTTTCCACCGCCTCTTCGTTCTTCCCATCGACATCACCGCATGATTGCCTCCTTCGTTTCCACCTTGCTTCGCCTCCCCTTTTGTCCTGTACCGCTTGTGTGCCGCGTGCTGTCCTGTAAAGCTACTCTCGTCGATGACATCTGCATGCACTCCGAAATTTCTCAATCTGCGAAGTCCGATCTCACCGCAAAGCAGCCTTCAATTTAACGGAATGGTCCGTGTAGAGGCGTTCGAGATTTGTTTCGGGTACCGCGGACATAGGCGGAACCTTCGGTTCGTCGTGGAGGCCTCGAGTGGCACGCCTCGCCGGACCTCGCCTGCACCCGCTACGGCAGCTGCTGAGCTAGACCTAGACGCGCCACACGGAGCTGCAGACGATCGGGCTACTGCTCTCCTGGCTGTACCGGGAGCGATTCGTCGCTGTGCGCCGCCAGCGTCCGCCCCAACTCGCGCGAACAGAGATCGGACTTGAACCTCGCTTTGCGCTAAAGCGATGCCCATCTCGACGACGCTGCGCACGACGGCTCGCGTCGGAACGCTTGCAGTCTGTGCGACGTGGCTCTCGCTCGCGTGCGGCGCCACGGCAAGTCGTGCGGAGGCCGTGAGGCGACAGCCGGCGCAGCGAACCTACGACTCGCACGTCTACTACGTCCTCGAACTCGACGAGGCGCGCTCGCAGGCTGCAGACTGGACGCCTGAAGAGATTGCGGAGGCTCTCGGCGCCGAGCACGTCGAACAGGTCGGCGAGTTGAAGGGCCACTACCTGATCCGCGCCGAGGCAGGTCAGGTCGAGGCGGGCGAGCAGGCCTGGACCGCGGCGCCCGTCACGGACCAGAGTCATGTCCGGCCACGCTCGTATGCTGGTCTTGGGGGCGGGCAGCGCGACAAGGTTCTCGAGCGATATGACCTGCTCCGGCGGCAGGCTCTCCTCCCCCCGCCGTCGTCCCAACGGAAACGGTCCTCCGCGGGTCATCCTCACGCGCGCCTGATTCGGTCACTCGAGCGCCAGCAGCCGCGTATGCGCGTCAAGCGAGACCTGCCTGTCCTGCCGCCGACAGCCGACGAGTCCTTGCCCTGGGTGCCTCGCCGTCGCGCGCCCATTTCCTCCCTCGTCCGCGACGCGGCGATGAAGTTCAGCATCTTCGACCCGCTCTGGCCGAAGCAATGGCACCTCGTCAACGACGTGCAGCGGTCCAACTCGATCAATGTGACGGGGGTCTGGGAGCAGGGCGTCGTGGGAACCGGAGTCAACGTCGCCATCGTGGATGACGGACTCGACATGCACTCAGACGATCTCGCCTCCAACTTCGTGAGCTCTGGTCATTCGGGATCTAAAATAGTATCGTCACTCATGCTTGCTCCCTGTTCTCCAGCATGCCGACGGTTCATGGGACTACAACGACCACACCGCCCTTCCTGAACCGCGGCTCTCCGATGACCTGCACGGGACCCGCTGCGCAGGCGAGATCGCCGCAGTCAAGAACGATGTCTGCGGAGTCGGTGTTGCCCACGGCGCTGGCGTCGCCGGCATCCGGATCCTGTCCGCCTCCATCACGGACGCCGACGAAGCCTCGTCGCTCAACTACGGCTACCAGACGAACGACATCTATTCGTGCTCGTGGGGACCGCCGGATGACGGCAAGTCGATGGAGGCTCCAGGCCGGCTCATCGTCAAGGCCATGGTCAACGGCGTCCAGAACGGTCGCCAAGGCAAGGGGTCCATCTTTGTCTTCGCGAGCGGAAACGGCGGCGCGGTCGACGACCAGTGCAACTTTGACGGCTACACGAACAGCCTCATGAGCATCACCGTTGGCGCCATCGACCGCAAGGGTCTCCACCCGTTCTACTCCGAGGCTTGCAGCGCCAACATGGTCGTCACCTACAGCTCCGGCAGCGGCGACAACATCGTGCGTCCTGTTTGTTTCGATCTGTTGTGATCCCAGGTGCTAATTCGAGTCGTTGCAGCACACAACGGACGTCGGCAAGAACGCTTGCACCGACCGTCACGGCGGAACTTCGGCAGCTGCGCCGATCGCAGCCGGCATCTTCGCGCTCGTCCTCGAGGTCCGCCCCGACCTGACTTGGCGCGACATGCAGCACCTCTGTGTACGCACCGCGGTGCAGATCAATCCGCAAGACCCGGACTGGCAGATGACTGCCTCAGGTCGGCCGTACAACCACAAGTACGGTTTCGGCAAGCTCGACGCTTGGGCTATCGTCGAAGCTGCCAAGACGTGGAACCTCGTCAAGCCGCAGGCGTGGTGGCAGTCTCCGCTTGCCCTCGCCGATCCGACGGGCGACGCACAAGGCAAGGCAGTCACGCCTGACGGAGCCACGGCCGAGATCGTCGTCACCGCCGCCGACGTGCAAGCCGCGAACCTCGAAAAGCTCGAGCACGTCACGATTACTGTTCATGTGCAGCACGAGCGCCGGGGCAATATCGAGGTCGAGCTGGTCTCGCCTCGCGGCATGAAGAGCATCCTCGCGCGGCCGCGCCGCTTCGACGAGGATCCGTCGGGCATGGACGGCTGGGTCTTTATGAGCGTCAAGCACTGGTGCGTCCGGGAAGCTTGACAGTCAACAAGTCTGGGAGGCTGATAGTGACTGTGCAGGGACGAGGACCCGACCGGCACCTGGACACTGCGTGTCCGCGACCGTCAGAACAACGGCAAGAGGGGCTTTTTCAAGGGCTACTCGCTCGCGCTCTGGGGATCTGCGATCGATGCTTCCATCGCGAAGCCGTACCAGCTCCCGGGCGAAAACGACGAGGACGAGACGGACTCGTCTGCGACCTCGACGGCAGAGCCCGTTCCGTCATCGACGATGCCGGCCGTCGCAGTCGGAACGACCAAGACGGAGACAACAAAGGCGCATCCCAAGCCTACTGCTCACCTTCCGGACGACCACGCAGACGCGACTGGCGAAGCGCACTCCAGCTTCGGTGAGGACTACCACACGCCGTCCCCGACCGAGACGGGAGCTGCCGGAGAGCAGCTCGACAACGCTGGAGCGCCGACGTCGACTGCTGCGAGCGACAGTCTTTACGACGCGAAGCCCGGATATCTGGCCGGGGTTTCGGCGCTGGTCGGATCGACGACTTGGCTCTTCGTCGCTGCCGGCGTCGTGATCATCTTCGTGGCGGGAGCGACCGCCTTCTTCATCCTGCGCAGGCGCTCCGCCCGCCGAGCCGACGCCGGTCGAGGCGGCTACGCGTTCGCGCCGGCGACGGACTTTGAAGACTACGACGAGGAGGAGGACGAGCTCGTGCCGATGAGCGCGATGGACCGCGGTCGCGTCCGGCTCGGCGGAGGAAGGGGACGGACGCGCGAGCTCTTCAACGCGTTTGCGTTGGACTCGGACGACGAGCGCTCGAGCGATGATGAGCGAGGGAATGCGCGCACGGCTGGATCGGCGCGAGGGGCTCGCGCCTCGGCGGACGAACCCGAGGAGGCCGAGAAGGACCTGCTCGTTGATGAGGTTAGTATCAACCTCGAGATGAGCGAGGTTACCAACGCTGACGGGGCTGCATTCTATCGACAGGAGGACTCCGAGACGACCGCCGCGGCAAGGGAACGCCAGGCCCGAGAAGAGTTCTCTGACTGAGCATTCCAGCATTTCCTAGAGCCATGCAACAGGCTGCATATCTTGCGCAGTATCAGAGACGTGCCGCAAAGATTTCGAGAGAGATATGAGAATGGATTGCACCGACGATTCTAACCTCGTGTCGGCAACAAACCCAGTCGCGGACCGGGTTTGACGAGACCTGCCGATGCGCCGTGCAAGTCTCCGAGCGCAGAAAAGGCGGACAGGGCCGGACCGAGGGGTAAGAGGCGGTTCAGGGCCGGCGTGCTCTTTGCCTTGGCGCCGGCCTGCTCCGTCGCGCCTGCGCGGAGGGGTTCCGAGAGGGCGGGAGGCAAGAGGTCTCCGAGGAGGGTTTGCGATCGCCGCAGATAGTCGAGAACGGAGCTTTCGATTCGTTGCTTGCTGAGCGTCGGTTCGCCCTGCATCATCGCCGTGAAACCGCCCAGTCAGCCCCGGATTCGGAGACAAGCCGGGACAAAAGCGCTCACCAGAGAAAGGAATCGATCTTGTAGGGCAGATAGCTCTCGAGCCGGATCTCCCTCGACGAGATGTCCGACGAGGGACAGGTCCCAAGACACCCGTGCAGCGATCTCGCTCCGCAATCGACTGTCCACGTCGTCCGCCACTTCCAGCCGGCCCGCGAACGCCTCGGCCGGCTCGGTGACTTGAGCGACGAAGGACGCCAGGAGCGAGGAAGCGATCGAGGGGTCTGCCGAACCGCGATGGGGCCCGACGCGACGCATCGCGGACGTCAGGATCTCCAAAGCCGCGAGCGTCGCATTGGACGGCGTCGAGGGGATCGCGACGGCGGGCGCCCCGTTGACCTGATGGCTCGACGCGTGCGCAGCTGACGAGAGCGACAAGCGTCAGTGTCCATGCGGCCGGCGGCACACACGGCGGCGGTGTTCAACACACCTTCCCACGCCCACAGCGTGCCTTCGGCTGAACGCGCCACGGCCAGCGTCATCGAGTCGCGCAGGCGCGCACTCGCCTTCTCCGCCGCTTCTGCCCGCCAGCCCGCGAGCGGGGCTTGCTGCACCTCGTGCAGCCGCTCGTTCCAAGCTGCAACGACCACAGGATCTGCGCGAATGGGCTTCCAGTCAGCTTCAGCGACAGGGCAGACCACCACGCGAGGACTCACGATCGCGGACGCCGTCAGAGAGCAGGAGGTCCCGGACGAAGGTGGGGCTGGTGGACAAGATGAACGCGACGTTGCCTAGGAACAGCGACCCTCCCACATCTGCGATGAAAAGAAAGCATCAGCACGGTTGAACAAGTGGGGCACCGACTCAAGGGAGCTAGGGGGGGGGGACAGGATGCTCACCGTGCTCCACATCCTCGAGGACCTGCCCGATCGCCTCTGCAACCCCGACAAGCGCCTTGCCCGCCGCAACGATATAACCCCCGCGCAGCTTCTCCCTCGCCTCGACATCTTCAGCCACAACCGTCGCCTCGATCCCAACCCCCAACCAGCTCGCAAGGTCATCGCGGATCTCTCGCGCCGCGTCCTCGAGCTCCGAGACCCCTCGGTCGACGAGCGGACTGCGGCCATCGACGCGCTTGCCGACTTTTGCCAGGAAAGACTCGAACGGGTCGACGACGGACCCTTCGCCGCCGCCGTGCGCGTGCGCGTGCGTGGGAAGGTGATGCCCGCCGCCGCCTGCGCGCCGGGAAGGGGCGTACGAGCTCGTACTCGGGAAGACGAGCGGGCTTTCGAACAGGAACACGGCCGGGTCTCGGTCCGCGGCCGAGTCCGGTAGCGCGAGGAGGAGCGACTCGAGCGAGGGCTTGACGCGCGCGACGAGCGCGTCGAGCCGGGCGCGGTACACCTCGGCGAGGCGAGCCTCGATGGCCCGTTCGAGGTGCGACTGCAAGGCGTGCGCGGTCGCCATCAACGTTTCGGAGGAAGATTGCGCGGTGGCAAAGGCGCGGCGACCGGTCTGACGCAGATCGGCGAGCGACTTGGCGCCCGAGAGCGAGGAGATCCACGCCGAGAAGCCGCGGAGGATCCGCTGCGTCGCCTCGTGGCTCCAGCTCTCGACCGCCGTTCTAACGTGCTGAGCGGCGAAGCCGTCCGCGTGGATGTCGGGTCGGTGCGAGAGGAAAGAGGGGGGAAGGTGGCGCAGGAGCGCCGCGGGGTTCGGGAACGCGTCCACGAGTGGCCGAAGGGCAGGATGCACTTGCTCGTCCCCCTTCAAGGCCTGCAAGACGCCTCCGAGAGTCGTCGCCTGATCCGAATTGGCGCCGAACACGCAGTAAACCGCCTCGACCGTTCGCAAGACGAGGGAAAGGACGCCGAAAGATCGTTCCGCGATAGCCGAGCTGTCGGCTTCTTGGGCGTGCGATGACGACGACGGAGTCTGCAGCAGGTCGTCGAGGGTCTGCGAGCGGGCTTCGAGAAAGGTCGACAAGGCGGACGCGGGATCGGTCCGGCGCAGCATGACGATTGCGCCAAGCGTGAAGGCGATGGCCTGCAGGGAGAGGATACTATGAGTAACGAGCTGAGCCTGCGAAACACTGAGAGCAAGGCAGCGCACCGACGGGTCTGCTTCCCAGTCGTGCAGCGACGCCAGCGCCCGGCGCAAGATCGAAGGTCCCAGCGCCTTGATCGGCTCTCCCTGTCTGTCAATGATCGGAAAGACCTCTGCGAGCCTCCGCCTCGACGAGGGGTCGGAAGAGTCGTCCGTCCCTTCGACCTCGTAGGTCGACAGTTCGCGGTAGACGGCCTGTCCGAGGTCCTCGAGCCGGGCCGCGTCGAGGAAGTCGGCCTGGTCGAGCTTGGCGTGGACGAGCGACGGGATCGTGAGGAGAAGCTGAACGGCGTGCGCGACCGCGGCCGAGGACGAGAGGGTCTGCTCGGGTTCAGGTCCACTCGCATGGACCGAGGACCGGAGGGAATGTCTCCGTTTCGAGGGAGAGCCTGCGTGTACATCCCTTTGTCAGGGCACTGCCACCTCCGCGAAAAGGGACCAAGTTGCGCACCGTCTAAGGAGTCATCGGCGCCTGCGAGCCCTGCGTCGGCTGATTCGATGCGGTCGACGAGACTGTCTGCGGCGTTGCGCATGCGGACGATCGAGTCGGCGGCGGCGAGGAGGTCCCGGTAGCGCTCTCCGACCATGGACCGGAGCTCGGCGACTTTGGCCGCGGCTGCCTCGCTACATGAGTGTGAAAAGGAGGTCAGTCGAGATCATCACGAGCGGCCGAATCCGAAGGGCAGACGTACCTTGCACGCTGTTCGAGCTTGCGGACATCGCGGACGCCGAATGCGCGAAAGACGTCGTCGGGGTCTTCGAGCGCGAGCAGGTCTACGGCGTCTGGGTTGGCCGACTTGACGGCTGCGGCTGCGGCAGGGGGTTGGTCCTGACCGGGTCTCTTCCGGGCATGGGTGCGCTTGAAGCGGGTGGGGCCGGTGGTATTGGCGGTAGTGGTCGCGAGGGATCCTGCCTGGGATGCGGCAGCGGAGAAGGCGCGGTATCTGGTCGAGGGTGCGAGTTGGAGGAGCGACTGTCCGCTGATGGATTCGGGCGGCGACCTGGTCCCCTGTCGCCCGGGCTGCGTTCGGAAAGACTGGGCGCGGGAGTATGCGGGCGAGTAGGGCTGGCTGTGGGCGGGGCTGGACGCTGCGACGGTGCTGAGCGGCGAGAGGACGCTCGGCGTCGGAATCCGCCGACGACGCGCCTCCGGAGACCCCGCCGGCGTCGACGCGAGCGGGGGCAGGCTGCGCTGCCCGGGAGAGCTGTTGCTCGAAGAGGCCATCCTCGCTCAGTACCCTGCGGCGGCTTTGCGTCGGTGGAGCGGGCGAGGGAGCGGGCGGAAGCAGGGCGAGGTGACGGCGCGGCTTGAAGTGGGGGCGACCCGGCTATGGACCTGCCAGCGCCCGCTCTCTCGCTCCGCCTGTATTCTGCACTGGCCAGTGACACAGAAGGATCCGCCCTGCTGCCCTCAGCTTGCTCTGGGATGCTGGATCGCCCTGTACGATCGCCCTCCTCGCCGCTCGCTGTTCGTCTCGCCCTCGCCTCGCTCGCTCACAGGCCACGCGGCCGCTCGGCTGCGCGTCCAGAAGCGGAAGTGATCTCGGAGCTCTGCCAGCATATCCTTGACCAGCCCTAGACGTTTAACGCCTCGCTTCGTTCCCAGCCGCTATACCGCTCGCCGCTCCCTTCGTCTCGCACCGACACACTAGCCATACGGCTCTGAGTGGACTGCACATCCCGTCAACTCGCCAGCTGGTCAGTGTCTGGCTACGTCCGGCTTGAGGAGGGCCCAGACGCAGCAGGTATCGCCGCGACCGCCGCGACCGCCGCTCATTGGCTGCCCCGAGTTCGGCCGCCGTCCTCCGCGCAGACAGCTCGACTCGGCATGTCACACCGTCGGGGCTCTCTCTGACGATCTGCCGTGCCGTCTATCTACAAGGCGCAACTCGGGCGCGCTGAGCGCGAGAGTTCGCCTTCTCAGCAGGGGGACCAGCTCTGGCTCGGACGGGGCCCTGCTCGACGACACGCTCGCGATGGCTTCAAACGCCACCCGTTGACCTCCAAGACTCGTGAGGGACTCCTGGCCGCCACGCTCCAGCGGGCTGGCCACTTTCAGGCCCGACGCCGCACCGACCCCGATGCCCCCGATCCCCTCGGCCTGCTTGAGCCTCTTCCGCTCGCGCGCGCGCATCAAGACTGTGGCTGCAGGCTCGCAGACGTTTCTCCGACCGAATAACGCTGGCCTCACAGTCGCGCGCCGCCTTGGTGAAGCGCCCGCGCGGGCCGCCACGTCCTTCTCCACCTGGACCCATCGCTCGCCTCACCTGCTCAATCGACGCGCGCACACGCTCATGAGCAGCTGTGACTATTAACTGACCCAGACGAGGCGGCGCCCGCGAGACCAGAGGGACGAGCCGCGATGCAGCGGCATAAATAGGGGTCCGTGAGGCGTGCCCGAGGGTAACGCGGGCTTTCGCGACCTCGTGCGCTCGCTCTCTAGCCGCGCGAGTCCGGCCACCGATAGCTTTATATACTTTCAATACAGTCAGATTCTTTTTAAAGCGCTCGCGAGCGGAAAGACAGCGAGAAATGGACGAGAGGGCGTCTCGGCGGGCGCTGCGATCCCGGATCCAGGTTCGACCCTTTCCGCTTCTTGCCCTCGTCCTCGCCGCCCTCGACCTCGGCCGGGGCTCTTTCTTCCGTGCGGAGCCCGCTATGCCTCGTGTCGCGACTGCTACGGCCTCAACGGGCGAAGGGAACGCCGCCGCGGGCAGTTCCGAGCGGCCGACGCCCGAAGCCCAGCAGCAGCCACTGCCGCCGCCGGGGACGACGACATCTAACGCGGACCTCGAGACGAGCACCGACGCGGGCAGCAACGCCGGCGGGTTAGGCGGCTACGGGGAGCTCGACCCGCTCGCGCAGCAGGAACTGGAAGCGTTCGGCGCAGAGGCGGAGCACGACACGCTGCCGAGGCCGCCGAGGGACCCGAACGCGTTCGCGGGCGCCGCCGCCGCCGCCGCAGCTGCTGCCGCCGCGAATTCCGCAGCGGGAGGAGGAGCAGGAGGCGCAGCGACTCCCAAGAGTACGTCGGCCGGCGCCGGTCCCGGGTCCGGCAACAAGCGGTCGCTCGCCGCGACGGCGGAACCGCTCGCACGGGCGAAACGACCCAAGAGCGTCAAGATCAGGTGCGTTCCGTCCTCTGCACCTTTGCCCAGTGATGAAGGCTCACGCGTTTGATCCCCTGGGCAGCCCCGCCAAGATGGGAAAGCAGTTTGCGCGGCGGGCCGTCGTTTCGGGCGCGCCCGCAGAGTACTCGCTCGTGCGTCTTCATGCCTTTCCGTGCTCTAGATGATGCTTCAGGAACGGAAAAACTCACACGCGTGTGCTGCCTTGTACACAGCCGAATCACGACTATTGCGATTCGTGTGGCGGCAAGGGCCAGTTCCTCTGCTGTGAAGGCGGGTGCCTGCGCTCGTTCCATTTCACCTGCCTCGACCCGCCCTTGGACCTCGAGGAGGTGCCAGAAGACGAGAGCTGGTTCTGCAAGGTCTGCCGGGCCGCCGCGGTGCGTGGTGTCTCCTTCGGTCCCCGGAGAATCGGCTTCCGGAGGGAGCGTGCCCACTCACGCACCTCCTTCCCGCTGCAGCATCCCCCTCCTCGGCCACGCGCCGGCTTCTTCTCCGAGCTCATCTTGAAAGTGGAGACGGAGAACCCGAAGCAGTTCACCCTGCCGGCCGACCTCAAGAACTATTTCCGGCACGGTGAGCTGCTGCCGAGCTGGCCCGAGCCTACGTGTATCGCAGAAATGCTCACTTTGCGGAACAGTTGCCGTCGGGACGAATGGCGAGTTTATCGACTCGTTCGAGCACCGGCCCCCCTCGAAGATCACGTGCGTTTGACCCCCGCTCCCTTGTCTCGCCTCGCCGGGCTGACGCCAATTCGGATCGCATCCGGGAAGCGGTCGCGCAATTGGTCAGGAGGACCGCGACGGCTACCGTCTGAAGGACAAGAACGGCAAACCGATCATCTGCTACAACTGCGACGAGGCCGCATCAGCAGTCAAGCGGCGACGGATCATCTCCTGCGACTTTTGCGACCAGCACTGGCACCTTGACTGCCTCGATCCGCCCTTGTCTGGCATGCCCCCTCCGACGCGGAAATGGATGTGCCCCCTGCACGCCGACACCCTCGTGCCGCGGAAGCGTCAGCTCAAGCAGACGACGACGCAGACGGTCGATCGGCCGTACCGCCCGAACAACGGGGACATCATCATCCTGCCGCACCAGGAGGCTTCGACTTCGGGTGATGTGGAAGAGATGACGGTCAACCGGGTGCGGTACCAGCTGCCCGAGCAGACGGTCGTCCTCGATTTCTGGCACCGCGTCACCGGCCAGAAGGTCGCCCCGGGCAGTTCCAAAAAGTCGAGCAAGCCCCGCGCCCCGCGAAAGCGATCGGCGGGTTACGACAGCGGGGACCTCTCCTCGTTGAGCGAGCTCACCTCGTCAGATGAGTCTGAATCCGAAGCGAACGGGGCGCGGTCGCGCAAGGGCGAGACCTCGCCCATGCCGCCCTCGGCGCTCGACCAGCTCGCCTTGCTCGCCGAAGTCCGATACGTCGACTTGCTCCAGTCTCAGCAGGCCGGCGACGCGAACGGCACGTCCTCGCGCGACAAGGGGAAGGGCGCGATCCGCGACTTGCCGCCGGCCCTGCCGAACTCGATCCAGCGACGCGGCCCGCGTCCATCGGCTCCTCTCCCCGCCACCGGCGCGGTCAAGCGGACATCCATCACCGGGGCGAGCGGGTCGACCCCCGGCGCGACGGTCGGCAGTACGTCCATGAGCGGGACCCCCCGGTCGCGGAACGGATCGCCGAGCTTCTCGCCCGTACCGCGCTCGAGCGAGCTCGTCGTCGAGACCAAAGAGGACCTGCAGGCGCTGATGCGGATCAGGAAGTTGACCAAGGCGAAGGACACGGAGGGCGACCAGTGGAGGTCGACCTTGTTTGGCTTTCTGGAGGGCGAGCCGATATTGGTGAGTCATCGACGTGGTATGCTCGATTTTCGGCAATTAGCGCGAGCTGACGGAAGGGTGACTCCGACCAGCCGAAGCTCGGCTTCATCAAGGGCGACTCGACCCCGTGGCAAAGACCCTGGGAGCAGCGTAGGGGAGGCGAGAAGCCGGCGCCGACAGACTCGAACGGCTCGCCTGCGCCCTCGTCGTCCTTTGGACAAGCCGCTAGAGCCAACGCGCCGCCCGCTGCGGGACAGGCCGTGGCGGCCGACCCGCCGCCGCCACAGGGCGATCAGTCGGGAACCAGCCGCAGCGCCGCCCAGCCCGCCGGAACGTTAACAGAAACCTCTGGCGATGTCAGGATGGCCGAACCGAGTACTGCCGGGATCGCGCCCCCGGCGTCGAACGAGGACAGCGATTTGCCGTTCTCCCTCCCGGCGTCCGCGCGACCGGCCGAACCTGCTCGCGACAAGACCGTCAAGGTAGAGACTGCTACGGCAGCCGAACCCGTCGGCAGCTTTTATGACGGCAGGGAGGAGGAGGGAGAAGAAGAGCAGCAGGACCATAACTACGATTAGGCTCCACCGTCCCCTTCCTGCAGACGATCTGCCCGGACGTGGCGGGCAGATTCGAGATCCGGCCAGTCATTGTCTCGCGCTGTCTTGTTGTAGCAAGTACTGCCTGTCTGTACTGTCATGCACGCCTTTACGGACATTGTCCTCCGTCTCCAATTCGGGCTTTCTCTCGTTGTGGACTGCGAGCAAAAATTGCTTAATGGCTACATCGGGGATAGCGGGTACAGACAGGAATGCGACATGGTCTGTTCAGGCATAAGACTCGATTAGGACGGCGGTAGGGCCGGCGGATGCGATGGAGGTGTTCGAAGGGACGCGGTGGATTGGGCCGGAACGCTCAGCCCAGGCAAGCGGACTTCTCGGCAGGTCGTTGAGAGGCAACGGCCACAGAGGGGACAAGAAGAGGGGCGGCGGTGGCAGCTTCTTCGGCGAAGAAGAGGGCGAAGGCGTGGCGGTGGAAGCGCGTCCGGACGGGTTTGGCGATGGCATCGCCAGGTCGCTGTAAAAGGCGAGGAGCTCCTCAGAGGCGCCCTCCCCTTCGCAGACAGCGTCGGTCAGAGGCAGGACAGCCTGCGTGTTGATCCGTGGCCGAGATGCGTTCGTGGAAGTCGAGCCTCGACGGCGCGCCTGCTCCAGGCTGATGGTGGCGACTGAATCGCAGCTGACGATGGAGGAGCCCGACCGGGTGCTTTGGCTCCCCTCGAGCTCGAGCGGTCCGGAGATGATCGGCCGCGTGGGAGAGCCACGGCTGGTGATGGGAGACGCTGGAGGACGAGTGATCAAGCTCGCCGGCCGCTTCTTGATCGCCTTGGGCTTCGGGGACTGCGGCGTCTGCGCGCGAGACGGGCTCGTCCAGGACTTGAACAGCTTGGAAGCGAACCCTCCGGAAGATTTTGCTGCTGTCTTGGGTGAGAGCGGGGTGGCCTGCGGCGCTCGTGCCGGCGTCTGAGCGGCGGCCTGGCAGACGGGCGCCGGGGTCCGCGGAGAGACGGGAGCTCGCGGCGAGGTGGGGGCGTCTGCGAGGCGGACCTCTGTCGTCGATGGCGCCTCCTGGACGAGGAAGTCGAGGAAGTCGCCACTGTCCTCGTCAACGGATGGCCGGGTACGGGCTGAACGCGGTTCGTGGGACGGCCGCCGGGACTGCACGAACGGCTTCTCGTCCATGTCGGACTCGCTCGTGCCGGGACCGTCCTGCTCGTCATCGCTGTTGTACCCGAGGACCGGTGCAAGCGAAAGTCGCTTCGTCTCGTTCGGAGGCGGCCAAACGGGTGCTCGGGAGACGCGCTTCGTCTCCGCGGCCTTCCTCGCGGCGGCGATGTCCGCCGACGAGATGGGACCTCCACCTTCTTTGATCAGCGGCTTGCTGCTCTGTCGGCGAAGGGGGTCACGCTCGTCGCCTGCCTCCGATCCGCCCCGGCGCACCGGGTAGGTCGAGGAGGACTCGGATCGAAGCGACATTGGTGTGTTCGGGAAAGACGGCGCGAGCTCGTCGAGGGCGACGCAGACATCCTGGAAGGCGCTCTCGTTCCGCGACGCCTCGTTGCCCCAGAAAGCTTGGTAGCGCGCCGCCGAACTCGAGTCCTCCGGGTCCGGACCGGCTTCGAAAGACGAGTCGTCGTCCGTCTCCATCACGACGTCGAGGCTCAACCCTCGCTGTGGGTCGAAGCGGTGCTGGAGGCTCGGCAAGCGCGACCGGTCGAGATACGATGGCATCTTCTCGCACAGGCTGGACGGAGTGGTGACGTCGGTGTCACAGGTCTCTGCGCTACCTCGCCGACTCAGGTCGCTCGAGGAGGCCGTAGTATCGGACCAGACAGAGTCTGACCGCTTGATGTCGTAGGGGCCCTCGGGCGTCTCGGCGCCACCGTCGCTCCGATACCCCATAGACCTTCGACGAGCTGCCCCCGGCCGGCTCAGGTTCGGGGTCGATGAGCGGGACCAGGCATCCTGTCCGACGAAAGACGACGAGGGCGAGGCAGGCGAGCTGCGGTAGCCCAGCGGGGAGAGAGGGGCATTCAGGCGCCGCTCTTTGCTGCTTCCCGTCAAGGGCGTCGAGACCGAGCGCGCCGGGGTCAAGACCAGAGGCTTGAGTCGCACCGCGGCGGAGCGACCTGCGACCGGCTGAAGCTCGCTAGCTCGTGGCGCAGACGAGTGTCGGCGCATCATTGAGATGGACCCGAGCGCGGGGTGCAGGGACATCGATTCGAGCTCCCCGGCGGCCTGGCCGTTTCCGGAGAACGAGCGTCGGCGCGTCAAGGGCTGTGACGACCTCGCTGGGCGAGTGCAATCCAGCTCAGGCGCGCCTGCGAAAGTTAACGTCAGCTATTGGAGCATGGACAGACTTCGGAGGAATCCGGACGCACCGCTGGGAGAAGTCACGCCGCGGGTTTCACTGGCAGAGCTGGAATCGCTCAGGTCGCCGTCGCGAGCATCCTCATAGATCGAGACACCAGTTGTCATGATCGACAGGGCGCTGGCCGTGCTGTTGCGCAAGCTCTTCGAGGCAGGCTTCACAACTGCAGGACAAAGCAGGCTCGTCAGTCTCTGGCGCGAGCTGGAGGGCCGAAGGGTAGGCTGACCTCGGGACATCATCCAGGGTTTCACGCAGGGTGAAGCGGTCGGGGTTCGCTCTGCAGAGGCTCCGGCTGCGGGCGCGAACAGCCCGTCGTCGTCGTGAAAGAGGTCCTCGCCTTCGTAGCTCCTGATAGCTGCACGGGCCGACATGATATCGCTCGGCTTGAGACCGGTCGAGGTGGGCGAACGATGAGATCCGCTTCAAGGGGAAAGGGGAAGAACGAGCGGAGGGTGTAGGGAGGGAGTCGAGCCGGAGAGGGGAGAAAGCGGAGCGAGCGGGGCCAGAAAGGTGCGTGCGGTGCGCTGAGCTGGCAGTCGGGAATATGTAGAGGAGTGATGTGCGACTCTCGGCGCCTGTATGTCTGCCGATGCGTGAGTCTTGCGGTCTGCGCCCGGAGGGAAGATCCGCCATCAGCAAGCGAAGTGGCGCCGCTCGGCTGGGCCGGCCCGCTGAGAAGGCCATCCCGCCACCCACCTTAGCAACTCCTCTGCCGCCCTCTGCGCAAAGGTTATGGCAATGTCGAGAGCTAGAGGAAAGGGAGAGAAAGAGTGACAGCTCGAGTGACACACGACCAAAGCCGATGCCTCGTATAAAGAGATGACCCGACCGCAAAAGAGCTGGTCACGGCGCTCGGCGCACTCCCCAAGTCCGGGAAAGGTTCGCAAAGCGGTTCCGAGTAACTCCAGATAATAAGAGGTACTTTCCAATCAGAGTAGCACTTCATCAAGGTGAGACAACTTTCTAAGAGCTTAATCGTCCGGACGGGAAGGTGCGCTTACCGGCGGCGGAAGCGGCCCCGCGTGATTGGCCAGGGATCGCCCGCAGGATGCCGCCTTCGAACATGGCTTCGCGCAATCAGGCTTCCTCGCTTCTTTCCTCTCCCTCGAAGCGGGCTTCGCGCGCGCCAAGCAAAGCGAGGGCGCCAGACCGGACCGAGTGTGACGGCTTTGCTGGCCGGCCAAATGACCCGGTGCCGGCTCACGCTCAGCCGCAGCGAATGCTCCGCGCGCGTGCCCGCAGCTTCGCAGACGGCCTTCTCTTGCGCCGATATGGCTATCTCGCTGGACAGGGCTGTGCTCACTGAAGCTCCTTGGGTATGTATCGCCTGGCTCGCGCGGTAAAGATCCTATTCGCAGGCTGTGCAGCTACAGGAGTCCGCGGACTCCCCGACCGCGAATGACCTCGCGCTCATGCTCCTCGCTGCTTTTGATCCGCTTTACTCGCCCACCGCGATCCGGACTACGCTCCAAAGTCTCTGCCCTGACCCCGCTGTCCTCCCCTGACCCGAACGATGGGTTTCGCTACTGGTCCAGCCGCTTTGAACGATGATCCTTTTGCGGAGTGCGCCTCCTCCTCGACTTTTTATCGGAACCAGAAGAGACTAATCGCCTACGGTCCATAGTCCGAGCTTTCTAGCCGGTCTCGAGGCTGCAGGCTATCTCCAGGTAAGCTATCCTCCGGCCACCAAAGACCTTCTACTCTCGGCGTTGACGACTGGACCCATGAACAGCGCCTCGACACGTGCGAGGAACGCATAACGGCCCGTTACCAGCACGCGCTCACCAAAATGCAGTTTGCCGCTCACTCCGAGGAGTTCCTGACTCGCGCTGGCGTTCGCAAAGTGCACCGTTCGACTGTCCAGTGCGTCTTTTCTCAACTCCGGTGTGCTTCGACCTCACGATGATTCTGATAGCGGCGGATCCCCAGATTCTTCAACGAGGACCCCGTCGCCGACCCGTTCGTACATGTCCTTGTGGGTTCGCTGCCTCCCTCAAGACAGGAGCTCGTGACTCCGCGCGGCTGCGAAACGTCGGGATGGACGCCGATCGAATGCCCTGACGAGGCCGACGGCACGATCCATTTCACGATGAGCCATTCTGGGTGAGTCGCTGGGCCGCCCGGTACTTACGGCGCTTGTTCCTGACTCATCTCTCTCGGTTCTCGAACAGCTTCTGGCCCGTCACTGTCGTCTTTGACTGCAATCAGCAGCACGCAGCCTCGGAAGACAAGGTAGGCTCCCTGTCAACCTTTGCCGTGAAGGTAGATTAACCAGGTCCCCGGCTCCCGCTGCAGTACGCTGGCATTCGCGCTGCCGATGAATCCGAATCGGACGACCCCGAGGGCTACCTCTCCTCCGGGCTGAGTTCGAGCCGCACCGCTCGCGCAGCCGACCGTCCCACTCGGGCTTCGACCTCCTCGCGCCGGCGCCGCGACAGCGCCGGCTTCTACACCGGTATGGGTGGTCGCGAGTACGGCACGGGCGGCAGCGAGTCGGGCTACGGATATGCCGGCGGTTCCGGGAGGAACGGGACGTCGAGGCGAGGCTCGGTGGCTTCGAGCTACGCTGGACGCTACGCCAACATGGATGAAGCGGAGTCCTCGGGCAGCGACGACGAAGGTGGAGCAGGTCGTCGCTCTTCGCACTACGGAGGGAGCGGCAGGCGTACAGGCACTAGCTCCCGCCGCGGCAGCATGAGCGCTGCGGATATCGATGCCATGACGGACGAGCTTGCCGGTACGGGTCTCCGCCACTCCACCAGTCGGTCGAGCATGCGTTCCAACCGGTACTGAATGCTGTCTTGTGGTGCTTGGACGCCCTCTCCTCTTTCAACCTTGTGACGGACCCTTGGCGCCTTTGTCTCTTGCAACACGGATCGAACTGTTCACGATTCGTTGCAACCCTTTATCGATTTAGTACTCGGTCTTGTCGTCGTCCATGTGCTTCATGAAGGCGCGCTGCGGTGCCGGCTTGGCCGCGGCGACGAGGGCGTCGATCTCCTCCTGCGTGAGATCTGGAAGCGCCCCACTCGCCAGCTGCTCCTTCATGCGGAACTCTTTGCCCGAAGTCGTGATGACGATCGCGCCGCGCTGGGCGGCGAGACGCAGCAGGACCTGGCCCGGTTCGACCTTGGACTCGGTCGAGCGCGAGGCGACGGCTTTCGTGACCTTGTCGAGCGCGGCGGTGAACCCGTCGGTGGCGAACTTGGTGAGCGGCGTGGTCGGTCCGTACGCAGCGATCTTGATGTCGTGCTTCTTGACTGCGGTGGGATAGATTGGTTAGATGTGAGCTGCTGGAAGCGAACCCCTGGGAAGAGGGCGGGTTGCATACGGTACTGGTAGAGGCTCTCGCCCGCCTCGTACATGTACGGGTGGAACTCGATCTGGTTGCACGTCGGCTTATGCTTGAGGTCCGGCATGGTCATGATCTTTTCGAGGTCGCGGACGCGGAAGTTGGAGACGCCGATCGAGCGCGCCCGGCCCGAGTCCTTGATCGCCTCCATGTGCTTCCAGGCCTCTTGAATTGTCGGGTAGCCCGGCTTTGGGAAGTCGTACGGCCAGTGGATCAGGTAGAGGTCGACGTAAGTGAGCCCCAGCTTCTGCAGGGACTGCTCAAAGGACTTGGGGATGTCCTTCAGGCCCGGCCCGGCTTTAGTGGTCACTGTGGGAGATAGATCGCAACGAAGGGTTCAGTATGTCTAGTCCTGAAGAGGTGTCAAGCCCGAACAGCAGTGGTCCGGCACGCCGTCGGCAGAGAGTAAACCCGGGGGGACCGGAAGCTGGTGGATTGGCGCCAACGACCGGACCGGCGGAAACGGGGACTGACCGAAGAGCTCCTCCCGCGGCACGCCAGCGGCGGCAACGGCTTTTCCCAGAGAGCTGTAGCAGGCAGATCAGCCTCGGGCGCCAAGCGAGATTTCAGCATTCTGAGTCAGGGCGCGACGTACGTTTCGTTCTGCAACGCCGCGAAGTATGTAGAGGCGGATCAGTCGCGTCTCCCCATCGATATGAACGCTCGCCTGACTCACGCCGTAAGCTTCTGCGCCGTCGAGGTGTCTGTACCCCGCTGCGATCGCGGTCTTCATGGTCTGGACGAGGGCATCGTTGTCGGAGCCGAAGTTGGCGGTGCCGAGGCCGTAGCCGATTCCGGGCACATTGACGCCGTCAGCCAAGCGGATTGCCCTGTATGTCGACATGTTTCGGGGGTGATGCGTAGAGCTAACGAAGCGGACGGAAAGTGGAGGTGGAGCCGCCCCGGCGGGGATCTCGGCAACTCGAGGGGAGGCTCGCATGTTGCGACCCCACCATCCGGCGGCTCACCATCGCTTGCTCTCCTCGCTCGCTGGCCTCGCTGCCTAGCTGCTGCCAAACGCTACACGCACGCGTGTCCTTCGCTCCTATGGCCTGAGGGGCTGACGAACCTGGGCCTGCACCTCGCGCTGTACTCTCTATGAATAGCTATCGCCTCGCCCCGGCAATTCCGGCCCGTACGCGTGCATCTTAATCCGACGCTCAGGACGCGTCCGCGCGCCCCGTGTGCTCCTCTCCGCCTTAAAAAACATAAAGCTGCTTCTTGTGCTCTCGCTGTGCCGCTGCTCTTCCACTGCTCCGCTTCCCAGAGATGCGGTTCGTCTTCACAGCTGCGATTTTCGGTACGCGGCCTGCGCAGGAGCTAGACGTTGTCTTTTGTCCCGCTCACGCTCGCGCCTCCTACAGGCTCCGCCGTCTTTCTTGCCGCCGCGCAATCATCTCAGAACGCCCAGACGGACGGCGTCTTGCCGAGCGTTCCGCAGCAGTGTGTTTCGGATTGCGACCCCCTCGAAGCCACCGTCCAGGTAAAGGCGCCCTGATGGCATTGCCAGGCTCAATAAAATGCGAGACTGACTTGCGCTACTTGCTCTGTAGCGATGTGGCCAGGTCGGCGACTCCCAATCCGAGACGGCCGCGATCGCCTGCGTCTGTGACAGCCCGTTCGGGTCTCAAGTCGAGTCGTGTGGCGCTTGCATCGCTGGCAACATTGCCGACCTCGAGACGTCGGCGTCGTACGTGATCCTTCTTCAGCTGGCCGGCAAGTTCAGCCAGGAGTGTGGGCAGGACATCGCGCTCGTCGTCCCGCCGCAACTGTCCTCGATGCTCTCCGACGCCGGGAGCGCAGGCATGTCCACGCTCACCGCACCAGGCGCCGATGCCACGCCGACGAGCGCATCCGACAGCCTCGCGCTTTCGACTCCAACGGACAGCGCCGGATCCTTCATGACAAATGTTCTGACCTCGGCCACCGCGGGCGCGACGGCCGGCCAAGGAGTGACCTCGGCGGCGGCGCCGTCGTCTTCGGCTACATCTGCGGCAAACGCTATACCGCAAGCCCAGCAGGTCTCGACGGCGTCCACCACCAGCGGCGCGAAGGCATCACCGCGCCTGCCTGCGCTTCTACTCGGCGCGATCAGCGCAATGGCGGTCTTCAAGCTCCTTTGACGCGCAAATGGACGCTTCTCGTCTGTATGAGCTGATTGCTCCGTACAAGCGCCTCACTGAGGCATGTATCACTAAGTCGTCCGGTCAAACGCGTAGGAATGGGGGGTATCGGGCGCGCCGCCTTGCAAAGCCGAGATAAACGAAATGTATCTCCATCTACTAGTGTCCCTGAAGGTCCGAAAAAAGGTGCTCTTGGCTTCGAGACGAGCCAGAGCACGGGAAAGCCATGCGCGCGCGCCACTTATCGCTGGGCGGGAGCAGGCGACTGCGTCGGCAGTTCGGTCGCGTTCGCCGGCGGAGGGGGGCGCGCAGCGTTCTGCTCCTGGGACTTGGTGTCTGCACGGTCGAAGAGACGCCATCAGCTTCCGGCCTCCGTAGGGCCCCCGATTTTCGAGTTGAAGGTACGCACAGACGTAGTACACGGAGCCCGTCAGGATAAAGATGATGCCGAAACCGCGGCCGCTGCAGCAGACATGCCCATGTCAGTCCTCTGCAAGTCGGCCGACATGTGCGAAGTGGACGTACGCTCCGACATGCTCGTTGAAGAACCAGATACCGAGGAAGGTCTGCAGCACACCCCGGACGGCTGTGATGGCGCGCGGAAAGAGTCAGGCAGAGGAGACGGAAAGTGGCATGACGGCTTCAACGCACCGGCAGAGATCATATGAGAGATCGGCGAGGTGACTTTGATCGACAAGAAGCCGGCGATGCAGATCAGGAAGCCAAAGATGCCCTGTTCGAGAGGAAAGAAGTCGTGAGCTTTGGGTTCTTGCGCGACTCGGCACTCGCCGAATCGGCACCTGGGACTTACGGTCACGACCGCGCCCGTCATGAAGGTGCTGAACCCTTCCGAGCCCTCGGCTCCTCCGGTCAACATGTCGATAACGGTGACGAACTCGCCACTGATGAAGACGAACGGCAGGATGACGAACGCCGACAGGAGATTTTGGAAATAGGCGAGGTCGAGCGTGCCGCTGACGACGTTCAGGCTGCGCTTGACGACGATGGCGTGAACGGCGGTGGTCACGGAGGAGGCGACTCCGAGGGCCGTGCCGAGCGCGGTCGTGTGAATCTCGCCCGACACTCCGAGCACGAAGCCGATGCAGACGATGAAGATGGCGATGAGCGTAGGCCGAGTGGACTTGGCGCCGAGGATGTACCACGAGAAAAAGACCGTGAAGGGCAGCACCAGGCCGCGGGCGATTTGCTGCACATCGCGCACGGACAGTCAGCAGGCGCCTTCAGGAGAGCCGCAGAGGTCTTGACAAACATAGAAGGATGCGTCGACGTATTCTGTGGCGGGTGAGCGTGATGAGCAAGTCTGCCTCTCGGGGGAACAACGTGAGGGAAAGAGCGGCGGACGCACGCAGGCAGTACGTGTTGAACGCCAAGCCGAGCACGTTGCAGGCGATGAGCGGAGACAGACCCTTGCAGGTCGTGATGTCGACCCGAGGCAGCTTCATGTAGCCTGCGTAGAGATCAGGCATGAGGTGCCCCTCAAGCATCAGCGGGGTCTCTTTCGAGCGCTGGAAGGAGGAATCGCTCTTACCGAAGAGCGCGCACAGCTGCAGCAGGAGTACTGCTATCACCAACTGACAGAAGAGGAAGAACAGGGGGACCTGGGAAGCCAACCGATAAAGGTCAGGAACCATCACGTTTTCGAACCGCAAGAGCCTGGGCGCTTACCTGAACTGCATTCAGGACCCACTGGAAGAGAAGCATGTGATCACGGTCTTTAGCTATATGATCTGCCGGTCAGTTCGAAGAGGATGGAGGCGTACTTTGTTCACCATCACCATCTTTTGAACGACAGACGATAGACCGTCAGCACCATGGCACAGGTTCCGTGGGCAGCTCCGACATCTCGGAGACGCTCTGGAGACAAGCTAGAGAATGGTACGTACGACGATGGCGGCGACGAGGTAGAACGAGACGGAGAACACGACCATGGCCTGGCTAGGCGGCGGTTCTGCGCCCTGCGGCCGGGGTTTCTGCGGCGCCTGCTGCTCCGCGCCTCCGTTCCGCTGTTCCAACTCGACATCCTCGGCGACGGGGACGCGCTGGTAGTCGTTCCTTCCGGCCATCGTGGGCGAACTGGTTCTCGTCCGGTGCTCGGTTCTCGAATCGAGGTGGAGCTGGAGCTGGAGGCGCCTCACGCGTGCTGCGGTCTCGGGGCAAAGGAGTCCGGGTGTACGGTGGACTCAAGAGCCAGTCCTGGTCCGTGTGCAGGGCTCTGCCTCAAGCAAGCGGATCCCAGGGGTTGCACAGAGCGCGAACAGGGCGGATACGCGATCGGCAGCCAACCTCGACGCAGAAAATCCCTCAAGCCTCAACGCTCCTGTCCTCAGTCCCGAGCGACTCATACTCAGCCGATTAGTCTCTAGATGAGTCGTACTGATCACAGAGCTGCGAGGCGCGTCAGAGCGAGAAATCCCGGCACTCCGCGCAAGTCCGGGCAGGGTGTCTCACGCGACCAGGCAGGAAACGTCCAGTCTCGACAGTCTCCGGATCGACTCTGCTTTACAGTCGTAGCCACGAACGATTAACCGTCGCTGTGGCAAGGCGATAGCACGGCCAAAGCGGAGCTTCACGGTTTCAGCGAGAGCCCCGACAGTCTTTCGACGGCAGCGTCTACAGCAGATGCGTCCTCGGACGGCCTCTTCTCCTCCTCGTCCTGTTGTCTTTCGTCGGAGGCTGCCGCGGAAGGCGCCTCAAGCCAAAAGTTCGGTGGCTGCTGCGCTGCTCGAGCCGACGGAACCCATTGCAGGGCGAGGTCGTTAAAGGCTTCCAGGTGGTCCTTCGTGTCCGGTAGCGGGGCGATGTGGAAGAGACCAGCTGCTCCAAGGAACCGGCCCCGTCAGCTCGCTCTCGTCCAAGCTCGGTGCGCTGAAAAGGAGGGTCGGAACTCACAGGCTCGCGCAAGCAGTTCTGCCTTCTCGCCCAGCTCGTCGCCCTCGCCGTCGACGCCATTTCGCCTGTCTCGTAGAGAGCCAGAGTACGTCGGATCGTCGTACAGGTCGAACCGGTTGCCGAGCAGTACGAGTCGGCTGATTTGGTCCGCTGACGTCCAGTTCGCAGCGAGCAAAGCCTCGAATAAGGGTCTCGGGCCATGCGGTACGTAGAGCAGCGTTCTTCGATCCAGTCTGAGCGGATGCTGTGGCAGGATCGATAATCAGTCGGAGTAGGCAGAAACAGACCGAGGCTGTGAAGGACGTACGTTTGCTGGGAGTACTTGATGACCTTGCGTTCTCAGGTATTCGGCGTCTTCGGGCGAAAAGACTGGGTCGTAGAACTCGGTTTGGATCTCAGGATCAAGCTGAAGATAAAGCTGGTCAGAGCGTGAGTCGACGGAAACAGATACTGTCAAGGCAGCTGACCTCGTTCCGCATCTCCTCGAGGAGTTCTCGCAGCATGATGTACTGATCCTGCGCCTTTGTCGAGTCCGCAATGCTTCCGAGGCCGAGGCAGACGACACAGGTCGGAGCCGGACACGGGTAGACGTCGTCTGGGCCGGAGTCGTCTGCTTCTCTGGCACCGAAAGCATTACGGAGCAGTTCTGGCCAGTGATGCCGACAGCGTGAGCTCAGAGACCTTCTTGACCGCTTGTATTGCGGACGACTCACCGCGACATTGCTGTAAGTACCCAGTCCTGCGCAACTCTGCCTCACGGGACTGCAGCTTCTCCTCGAGCGTCCGTTCCCGGAAGCGATTCTTTCCCCGACGGTTCTTGGCCGCCCGTTGCTGCTGCGGTTTCTTGTATGTGACGGACGTGAATCCATCGTCATCCGGCGGTGTGGCCATGTTGCGGTCGTCTCGCCGGCGCTGAGGTCGTCCCAGGTCGAGGAGCTTGTCGGCGCGGACTTTTGGCTCACAGCAGTCCCTCTGCGATGCTGTGGGCGTCCTGCAGTGTTCAGTATGCTCACCGGCGCCCCCCTCTGGTCGCGACGTGCTCGGTACGCTCGTCCAGCTCGATCACAGCGGCGGCCTTGATGAAGTCGGCATGCAGCCCGACCGGAGAAAATTTTCCCTCTCCCTTTGTCCTTTCCACCTCTTTGTTCCTCCCTAGCCCGTCTCGTTCATCTGCAATGCCCGACGCGATGAGCTGTGATCCATTCCGCGCAGCTTCGTGCAGTCCCCGCTTTCTAGCTCCGGCTTCGTGGTCTTGCTCCTTCTCCTTCTCTCTACACTGCTCGCTCCCTCGCTCCGCTCGTTCTCATCCTTGAACATGCGTCCTTACATCGTCATTGCTGCGGCTCTCGCTTCCGTCCCGAACCTCGTCTCGGCTCAGAACGGCCCGCCGACCTGGTCCGTTCGACTTTTCGGTATTCATGCACCCCGCAGCTCCGGATCGTCTGACCCCCCTCTGCTTACCCGTCAACAGCGTCGTGGCTTGTATCGGCCAGAGCGCCGCGATCACTTCTTGCGCGTCCGCCGACAACCAGTGCCTCTGCTCGTCGCAGACGTTCATCCAGGGCGTCTCGTCCTGCATGGTCTCGACTTGCTCGGCGGATGACCTCGCTACCGGTATCTCGTTCGGCGAGATGGTGAGCACTTGTCCTCCCGTTCTCGTCTCCGGGATTCAGCTGATGTGCTTCGGCTTTTACAGCTGTGCCAATCCGTCGGCGTGTCTGTCAGCATTCCGTCGTCGCTCGCTACCGCCACCGCATCAGCCACCGACTCTGCTTCTTCGGTCGCATCTGCTCCGGCAGAGACTACGTCCTCCGCCGCGTGAGTAGCTCTCTACCGACCTTTCAGAAGAGAGACAAGGCTGACATCGCTGCTCCGGCTCAGGATGACCTCGTCGATGGGTGCTGCCTCGGCGTCGGCCTCCGCTCCGTCCGCCTCCTCTTCCGACGTCCCGTCCGCCTCTCCCTCCGGCTCCGACTCTGCCTCTCAAGCACCCTCCAAGAGCGGGTCCGGGTGCGTCCGATGTTATCCACAGCTGCCAGTGCTCGGTGCGAGCCGTTTCTGACCCGACCTGCACCCCCTCTTGAACAGCTCGGTCGCCTCGACCTCCGCACCCCCCAGTTCCGGAGCGTCCGTCAACCTGATGAACAAGGGCGCAGGCGCCGCAGCCCTCGTTGCCGCAGCGGCAGCACTCGCGCTCTAAGCCCGTCTCTGGCGCGCACTGCCTCCCGTCCTCATCATCCGGTCTCTCATGTCTTCGCATACGGGTTCTGTGTCTTTCTACCACGGGTTATTACGCCTTTGTCTTCTCGCCCTTCGCATTCCTGTCGTACCTCTCGAGTCTGTCGTTACACTCTGCCAAAAACCTATTCGCGTTGGCCCCCCGGAGCAGTGTGATCGCGAAAGACTTGGCTTGGCAGTGCGACGCGAGAGAGGCTGGTAATTGAAGGACCTGCGCGCTGATCCGTCAAGCGAGCGGCCTGGCCGGGGTTGGTTCTGGCTGCAAGCGCGCTCGAGGGTCCGGAGCAGGTCGACCGTGGTCCTTCCGTCCGTCGCAGCTGGTCCGACATGCAGCGTGGTGCGGGACAGAGGTCGCGAGCTCGTGCGCGCACCATGTTGTCGAGGATCGGCGGCGATGTCCGCCAACGAGGGCGTGCGACATCATCGCTCCCACCCGCCGACTTCGACCGACATCACCTCCTCCCAGCCCTCGCTGCCCCAATCGCTTGATTTTCCCGGCAAGAGCGGCTGGACGGCGAGGAGGGACATCGCTGCTTGGATCTCCTCGTTTGACGGGCGGGCCCGGGCGGCGTCGGCGGCGGCGGCGGCTTCTTTAGTGGATGAGGAAGTCGGCGCCGCGCCGCCTTCGGGTTGCGCTCCGTCCGCGGAAGAAGACGGGAGAGGGGGAAAGGTGAGGAGCGTGTCGAGCAAGGAGCGGACGAGGTTGAGGGACTGCATGTAGGGCATCGAGAGCGACTGGATGCCGTCGGCTGTCGGGGAAGGAGACGAGTCAGCATGGCATTAGGTCGAAGCGATCAGTCGAAATGCGCGTAACTCACCGAAGCGTGCGAGGGGCCAGGTCACCCACATCGGTTCCCGGAACGCGAACAGGGTGCCGCGCGTCTTGGCCGCCTCGACGGTCAGGTACTCGACCCGCTCGCAGACCGCCTGCATGCTGGCGATAATCTCGCTCTGTAGTACAATCATTCATCGTATCAGTAAGGCTCCGGCGACACTCGGGCCGTGTCACGCACCAGGTTGGCAAAGACGCCTTCGACAGCCGCGATCTGTTCCGACAGCTTGGCCGACTGGGCAAAGAGATATCCCGCTCGCACGTTGCTCGACGCCACGGTCTTTTGCTTCTCGATTGCTTTGAGGGCGAGTCTGTTCTCATCAGGGGTCAGGACTCGGTTGGCGAAGAAGGATCAGGAGGGAATGGCCTTCGAAGACGCACTCGACGTCGACCCAGAGTTCGAGGACGGCCCTGGTCCTTCCGATCAGGCCGCGGATGACGAGCTCGTTCCAAGCCTTGCGAGCCTTGCGATGGTCGACGAGGATCTGGCGCAGTCGCTGGTGATAGGTCGTCTCTGCGCTCGCGGGCAGCGGTCCCCTCGCCGGTTTCTCCGGGGCGGCGACGTTGGCCGTGTGATTCAGGCCGAGTCTGGACGGCGACGCAGTGTTTTGTGCTGTTCCTGGTGCGCCTGTAGTCCTCCGCGGCGAGTTGATGGCGTTTGACGGCGAGCGCGAGACGGGCGACATGTCGTCGTCGCCGTCGTCGCCCACATCGCGGTTCCGGCGTGGCGTACCCTTGCCGCGAGCCATCCTGGGCGCTAAGTCTGGCCCTCTGCGTCTTCTTTGGGCCAGTGGAGAGCAATAGCGGGTTGGAAAGGCCAGCGTCTCTTCACTCGCGAGTTTCCGGCGGCAGCGCAGTACTCGCTCATTCGCGGCTGTTAACTCGCCATTAGCATCGTCAGGCCGACGGGTGAGCCATTAGAAGCGTCAAGGTGCCCTTGCTGCAGCCTACAAGGCGATACGGACGGACCGGCGTCGAGCCCTTTCGCCTCCCCACCTCGCCGACACGGCAGAACCTGCACGCTCACACGGCCAACCACGCCTTCGTTAGCCGCCCAGAAGGTTCAGCGGGCAGTGTCTGAACACGTCAAAGCGGCCCATCGACCCGACCGGCGCAGGCAACGGAAGAGGACGACCGTCGAGATCTCCCTCAATCTAGGCGACGAGGCAGCCTGCTGTACGCGCACATTCAGACTAAGCCCGCGAATGCAATGCTCTGACACTTCATCCGTGCATACAGAGATTGCGGCCATGTTCGGCGGCATCAACTTCAAGCAGCTCTCGGAGCGGTTCAACGAGTCGCTCCACGACCTCGAGTCGACCCTCGTCCATGCCGCAAACGTCCCGGCGGGTCCGCCCGGATCTCAGCCTACCTCGCCCGCCCGACCACAAGCACATCGCGCGAACGCCTCGCCCGGCCCGAGCGGTTCGCCAGTTTCCTCCCGATCCCGCGGCCCCCCGAACGTCGACACCGAGAGCGCATCTCAGATCGTCACCTCGCCTTCAGGGACCCCACTCAGCCCGACTGCGCTCGCTCAAGCCTCTGCGAGCGCGAGTCAGCTCGCCGACTCGGCGCTGAATAGTCTCCGCGCGAGCCTGCGCAAAGGCCGGCAGAGCCTCGAGAGCGCCGCCGCGTCCTCGCGGACGAGCCTCGATGGGTCTGCCCGATCCCCGCTGAAGGATCCGTTATCGCCCGGGTCCAAGTCGGCGCAGGCGCAAGGCAAGGGGCCGATCAAGGAGGAGGAGATGACCGAATACAAGCCGGCCGCGGCGGAAAGGGGTGACGACGGAGGCTCGGGCGCCGAGGGAGAGCGGGCCGAAACCACTGCGGCGGGCGAGCAAGAAGAACCCTCTGGTCTCTCGACGGGCAAACCAATGTCGAAAGCCCTGCGCGACCTTCGGGCCCGAGAAGGAGCCGAGACGCCGATGGAGGGTCCTCGAGCCAACATCTTTGCGCTCGGAACGCCCAGCATCTCCTCTCTGCCCGGAACCCCAGGGCTGAAGTTGCCCGTCACCCCCGGTCTCAACGAAAATTCTCTCGTCGAGAACGAGACAGCACAACCCGATACATCCGCCTCTTCCGAACCTGCCGCACAGCCGCCTCCTGCCCCGTCTACCGAGCCGCCCTCCCTGCCCGAAGCGTCGGAACCCTCGGCGGTGCCAACCACGCGCGTCGAGGCAGCTACCGATGCTGGACAGGCTAAGCCGCCCGCCGAGACTCCGGCAGACGACGGCGAGGAATGGGGAATGGGCGACATCGCCGTCGTCGAGCTGGAGGCGGAGCCTCAGCAGGCCGCGGCAGCGAAAGATGGTGCGCCTTCTACAGATGCGGAAGCATCTGTCGCGGCAGAAGAGCCTTCGCCGCCGCGGCAAGCCGACCTCACTGGCCCGCCTCCACCCGATGCATCCGCGCCGCCGCCTCCGCCTGCAGACGAAGTGCCCACACCCGCCACGGCAGAGATCGAAGCAGAGGATGCTCAGGCTAACTCTTCGCCATCCCAAGAAGCCGTTGCGCCGACGACTGTCTCTGATGAGAGCATACCGCCTCTTGCGCCTGCCCAGCCACCGCTCGTTGACGCCCCTCGCGCCATCGAGGCTGCGGAGGACGCTATCGACACTCCCGTCGCGGCAGATACTGCTGTGGTGGAAATCCCCGCACCGAGCGAGCAGTCGACCGCGATCTCGACCGAGACGGCACCCGAGGTCGGGGAAACCTCCAACGTCCTGGAGGCAGAGGCAGACGTACCGCCTATTCCGTCGAGCGCGGTCGCGCAGGATGACGCGGGCGAGATCTCCCAGATCGACACCGACGAGCCCGCTATCCAGGCGGTCGAGGTGGACGCTCCTCCTGCAACGACTGCAGAACCGACCCCGGCCGCGCCGACCGAGGAGACGACGGACGTTGTCCCGGCGACCGCACCCGCACCAGAACCTGAAGTCGATGCTGCTGTAGCTGGCGCGACACAGCGGACTGACGCCGCTGCAAGGGAGGAGGCGGAGAAGCCGGAACCTGCGGAAACTGCGGACCTGCCTCTGCTCGCCGCCGAACAACCTCCCGCGGGGACGGAGCTCTTGCGGGCGGCGGAGGTGGAGGAGCCTGTCACCTCTGCGTCGAGCGATCTTGCGGCCGTCGCCGAACCGGACGCAGAATCCGGTTTCGAGGCGGTTGCCGACGAGGGCGAACCGACCAATGCTGAGGGCGTCGATGCGGCTGATCGCCCTCGCAGCGATGCTTCGGAGGCGCAGACCGCTCCAGACCAGCCTGAGTCCGAAGAGGCGCAGCCCGTCAGCAAGGCGGCGCCCACGGCATCGACGGAGGAGGCAGCGGATCCGACGTCGGCGGCGGAGCCAGTCGCGGCGAGTCCTGCTGCCGATGTACGGGAGATCGCTCCGGCTCCGGAGATTGCCGCTGTCGCCAAGTCGGAGGAGCCGCCGGTCGACGGCCCGGAACTGCTCACAGAGCCAGCCCGTCCCGAGCGCAAGGAGCCAGACGTCGCCGTCCAACCGGAGAAGGCCTTGTCGCCGACTCGGGAGGAAGCCGACTTGCTCCTTGCTGCGGAACCTGTCCCTGAACAGCAAGAACAAGTGACGACTGCGGCCCCGCTGGATCCAGCAGACGCCGTCGAAGAAGCGCCTGCTCCGGAAGAGTCGGCCGTGCAGGAACCTCCGGCGGAAGAAAAGCCTCAGGACACCGTGGCGGCTGCAGCGTCTCCTTCACAGGAGGATGCACAGCTTCCCGCGAAGGCGGAGCCGGAGGCAGGACCAACCTCAGCGCCGGGAGCCGGGCGTGACGCACCGGCAGACTCGGAAGCTGCATTCGCGTCCAGCTCCGCCACCCTCCCAGCTCCCGCCTCGTCGCCCGATGCTCCTTCCCCATCAATGGACGCGCCTGCGCCACCTGCATCGGCTGCGCCCGACAATGAGGATGATTCGCCGGATCCTCCGGCGGCAGCAAAGCAGGGCAAGGCGGACTACGAGCCGCCAAGACTATCGGCCGAGGCCAGGTCGTCGACCGACGAACCGCCGCCTGTTCTGCCGGCGGAGCTCACCGAGGCCAACCCCGGCCCGGAGCTCTCGGCGAAGGAGGAGCAGGAGAAGATTAGTAAGAGGGTTCGACAAGTTCGCTGTGTGGACCCCGCTGACGGTACATTCCGGTGACGCTTCTGCAGAATCCGCCCAATCGCACGCTGCGACCTTGTCGACCGAGCTGAAAACCCAGCTCGTCCGGATCCTGGCCGCGGTAACTCCGCTGACGGATCTCGACGATGTGGACGCTGTCGAGCGGGAACTCGGGAACCTCAAGACCAAGGCAGACTTGGGCATGCAGGAAGTGGCTCGCCTCTCCGGCCAGCTCGATCGTGAGTCATGAGGACGGACATGCTTGCTTGAGATTGAGGGAGCTGACGCCCTGACCTGCAGGCCGAAAATCCGCCTTTGATGAACTGCGCGAGACGCACCGACTCGAGCACAAATCGCAGCAAGACGAGATCGACTCTCTGCGGGAGCAGCTCGTCGCGAAGGACAAGAAGCTCAATGAGGCTCAAGCCGCCGCGGATCAGACTCGTGCCGAGGTCGCGAAAGCTTCGGCGGAGTACGACAAGCTCAAGATCGTCGCGAAGGAGGAGGAGGAGAAGCGCGTCAAAGCCCTCTCGCTCCTGCGCGCCCTTCGTCAGAAGCTGGTCAAGAACGAGAAGGAGAAGGAAGAGGCCGACAAGGTCCTGGAGCAGGTCTGCGCCACCGAAGCGCAGGCGCAGGAGACCATCAAGGCGGACCGTGCGCGTTTCGACAGCGAGATTGTCGCACTGCGAGGCGCCCAGGAGCAGCAGGTTCACAAGCTGAAGCAGTCGTACGAGCGCGAGATGGCCAACATCCGGGCGCAACACGAGCGCGAAGCGTCGGCGAAGAAGGGGCAAGCCGAACTGGACACGATCACGATCCGCGCCGAGCACTCGAAGGAGCTGGCTTCTCGCGATGCGCGCATCCAACACCTCGAGGCGACGGTCCGCGAGCTCTCGACGGCGCGCGACTCTACCTTCGAGCAGCTGCAGCAGCGGCAGGCCGAAGCCGAAGCGAGCGCGGCGGCTCAACAGGCGCTCGAGACTCGAGCAGCTGAGCTGGAGTACGAGACGAACGATGCCCGTGATCGAGTCACGGCGCTGCAGGAGGAGCTCGAGGAGCTGCGGCGACACCGCGTCGATTCGGCGCGCGATGAGAGCGCGACGCGCCGCCTCCTCGAAGAAGCCGAGGAGCGCCACAGTGCCCGCGTGCGGGAGCTCGAGGCCCGTGCGCGACAGGTCGAGAAGGACAGCCGCGAGGCGGAGGACGAGATGGGCCGGAACCTGCAGGACAGGTTGCGCGAAGTCGAGCGGCTGCGGGCGGTGATCGCGCAGAAGGACGTCGACTACGCGGAGAGCGTGCAGAACACGCAGAAGCGGGAGAGGGAGATTGAGACGGCGCAGCAAGCGAGGCGGGACTTGGAGAAGCGGCTCAAGACGGTCGAGGCGTCGCTCCAGAGTCTTCAGGAAGAGGTCGCTCGGGCGCAGCAGGCCGAGGTGAGATGTCTGCTCGCGGGCTGAATCTCGTACCTATGCTCACTCATAAATTTTGCAGGCTGCCGTCAAGGAGGAGTTGAGCGACCACCTGCAGCGAGCCGGCGAGCTCGAGGCCAGACTGGAGGAAGTGTCGACACGTGAATCGACTTTGCGCTCGAACAACAAGGTTCGTCCTGGCGCTCGCTTCTCGTCTGGACTAGTCGGGCTAAATCGATTCAAACACAGAGCCTGCGCGATGAACTCCGGAAGCTGCAATCTGGCGTGCTCAACTCGGAGAAGCAACGCCCCGCCGGCGTGGGATACTTCTCCGCCATGTCACAATCGCCTGCGTCGACGGCAGGTCTTTCCCGATCGAGTCCTTCGAGCAACTCGATTGCATCGATGAGCACCGTCGGCGGAGCGCCGCTCTCCCCGACGCTCTCGGCTACTTCTGTCACGAGCCCGCCTGCTTCCAATACAGGCACCGCCGGTAGTCGCAGCACTGGCCTTTCCACCACCGCACGGCCTAACGGGAACGCGGAGGAGGCACTCTCGTACGAGTACCTGCGGAACGTGATCCTCCAGTTCCTCGAGAAGCCGGAGATGCGGGTGAGTCCTGCCTCCTTTCGTCCTTCTGCGCTCTCGATCATGACTGAATCGTATACGCTGCATCAGAGCCATCTCGTACAAGTTCTGAGCGTGATTCTGCGGTTCACGCCAGCCGAGCAACGGCGGCTTGCGGCGAAGTCGGTCACCTCGTAGGGGGCACGCTCTCGTCGACACAGCATCCTCCCGCGTCCCTGTCCTGTCTCCCAGCATCTTTTCCGTATCACCCTGTTGTCTGTCGTGATCTGTGGCGCAACCCAATATACATTCCACGTCTCGCATCGTGTCCTTGCCGTGGAGCTGCGGGCAGGGGTGAGAAGGGCGACCAGACAACGGAGTAACGCTTGAGTCGGCCTTTTCGCCGACGGACAGCAATTGCCAGACTCGCTGTGGGAAGCTGTTCTTGCAGGACAAGCAGGTGGAAGAGGAGCGGAAAGAGAGGAAGGCTCGGATTTTGGCTGGCGCGCTGCCGCTGTTTCCCCTCTGCCATCGACGACTCGCCTCGTCTCCCTCGCATCCTTGTACAGCGACCAGTGCACACGCACAGGACGCTACACAAGCTGATCGAGTCTCCGAGGCTAGCCATGGCTGCATCCGGTCCTCCGCCGGGCTTCTTCCCGCCCGAGGTCGGCGAGGCGCCGTCGCTCCCCCGGTACCAAGTCAGTACTACACTACTTAATGCTGCAGGCATCTGCACGGGTCATAGACAGCCTCACTGATACTGTCTGGACTACAGGAACCGCCCGCGCTGTCTGAGGAGGCGCTCGCTGCCAAGTCACGCAAGTGGCAAGCCCTCCAGGCCAAGCGGTACCACGATGTTCGCAAGCGCGGCATCGTCGATACGGGCAAGCAGCCCCTGCCGCCTCAGCACCTCCGCAAGATCGTCCGCGACCATGGCGACATGTCGAACCGCAAGTTCAGGCAGGACAAGCGCGTCCACCTCGGTGCCCTCAAGGTCCGTTGCTCATCTGCCCCACCGATCGAAGCCGCCGAAGAAGCTGACTTTACCGTTTCTTGTATGCAGTACGTTCCGCATGCCGTCATGAAGCTCCTCGAGAATATGCCCATGCCGTGGGAGCAGGTCCGCGAGGTCCCGGTCATCTATCACATCACCGGCGCGATCACCTTCGTCAACGAGGTCCCGAAGGTCATCCCGCCCGTCTACCACGCCCAGTGGGCCACGATGTGGCTCGCTATGCGTCGGGAGAAGCGCGACCGTCGCCACTTCAAGCGCATGCGCTTCCCGCCTTTCGACGACGAGGAGCCGCCCCTCGACTACGGCGACAACGTGCTCGACACCGAGCCGCTCGAGGCGATCCAGCTCGATCTCGACGAGGAGGAGGATGCGCCGGTTGCCGACTGGCTGTACGACAGCCGCCCCCTGCTCGACACCCCGCATGTCAACGGCTCGTCGTACCGCCTGTGGAACCTCGACCAGCCGCAGATGGCCAACTTGTACCGCTTCGGCCGCACGCTTCTGTCCGACTTCAACGACCGGAACTACTTCTATCTCTTCGAGCCGAAGGCGTTCTTCACGGCCAAGGCGCTCAACGTCGCCATTCCGGGCGGTCCCCGCTTCGAGCCGCTCTTCCGCGAGTCGGACAACTTTGACGACGACTGGAACGAGTTCAACGACATCAACAAGGTCATCATCCGGCAGCAGATCCGTACCGAGTACAAGATCGCGTTCCCGCATCTCTACAACTCCCGTCCGCGCGCCGTGCACATTCCGACGTACCACGAGCCGCACAACCTGTACATCCGTACCGAGGACCCCGATCTGCCGGCGTTCTATTTCGACCCGATCATTCACCCGGTCTCCTCCCGTGGCGTCGCGCCGAAGAATGAGTCGATCCCGCATGAGGCGACCGTCTTTGGCGACAACGACGAGGACGACGACTTCGAGTTGCCGGACGAGCTCGAGGCATTCCTGACGGAGGCAGAGCTCGAGACCGACCGGACGGCGGACGCGATCGCCCTGTGGTGGGCGCCGTACCCGTACAACCAGCGCTCCGGCCGCACCGTCCGCGCGCAGGACATCCCGCTGGTTAAGAACTGGTACCTCGAGCACTGCCCGCCTGGCCAGGCGGTCAAGGTTCGCGTGTCGTACCAGAAGCTGGTTCGTCCTCTTGTCTCCTTTCCGAAGCCGCACGACTCGGACTGACCCGCGACTTTCCTGCGCAGCTCAAGTGCTACGTGCTCAACCAGCTGCATCACCGCCGTCCGAAGCCGCAGATCAAGAAGAACCTCTTCCGCCAGCTCAAGGCGACCAAGTTCTTCCAGACGACGTCGATCGACTGGGTCGAGGCCGGTCTCCAGGTCTGCCGCCAGGGTTACAACATGCTCAACTTGCTCATCCACCGCAAGAACCTCAATTACCTCCACCTCGACTTCAACATGAACTTGAAGCCGGTCAAGACGCTCACGACCAAGGAGCGGAAGAAGTCGCGATTCGGAAACGCCTTCCACCTGTGCCGCGAGATCCTCCGCCTGACGAAGCTCATCGTCGACTCGCACGTTCAGTACCGCCTCGGCAACGTCGACGCGTTCCAGCTCGCGGACGGTCTGCAATTCACCTTCGCTCACGTCGGCCAGCTCACCGGCATGTACCGTTACAAGTACAAGCTCATGCGCCAGATCCGCATGTGCAAGGACTTGAAGCACGTCGTGAGTACCGCTTCCTCTTTCCCTCCGCAGCCGACGGCCCGTGCTGACCGGCTACGTCTCCTAGATCTACACGCGCTTCAACACGGGTCCGGTCGGCAAGGGTCCCGGTGTCGGTTTCTGGGCGCCCGGCTGGCGTGTCTGGCTCTTCTTCCTGCGCGGTATCGTCCCGCTGCTCGAGCGTTGGCTCGGCAACCTCCTCGCTCGACAGTTCGAGGGCCGCAACTCGAAGGGCATCGCCAAGACGGTCACGAAGCAGCGTGTCGACTCGCACTTCGACCTCGAGCTCCGCGCGGCGGTCATGCACGACATCCTCGACATGATGCCCGAGGGCATCAAGCAGAACAAGGCGAAGACGATCCTGCAGCACCTTTCGGAGGCGTGGCGTTGCTTCAAGGCGAACATCCCCTGGAAGGTGCCGGGAATGCCCACCGCGATCGAGAACGTCATCCTCCGCTTCGTCAAGTCGAAGGCCGACTGGTGGACTTCGGTCACGCACTACAACCGCGAGCGCATCCGTCGTGGCGCGACCGTCGATAAGACCGTGGCGAAGAAGAACCTGGGTCGCCTGACTCGTCTTTACCTCAAGGCCGAGCAGGAGCGCCAGAACGCTTACCTCAAGGACGGTGTAAGTTCCTGCACGGCGCCCTTTGCACCCCGATGTCTGTGCTAACCATTCCGTGACATGCGCAGCCTTACGTCTCCTCGGAGGAAGCCGTCGCGATCTACTCCGCCGCCGTCCACTGGCTCGAATCTCGCAAGTTCGCCCCGATCCCGTTCCCACCCCTTTCGTACAAGCACGACACCAAGCTCCTCGTCCTCGCCCTCGAGAAGCTCAAGGAGGCGTACAGCGTCAAGGGTCGCCTGAACCAGTCGCAGCGCGAGGAGCTCGCCCTGATCGAGCAGGCCTACGACAACCCGCACGAGACGCTTTCGCGCATCAAGCGTCTTCTGCTCACGCAGCGCGCGTTCAAGGAGGCCGGCATCGAGTTCTTCGACACCTACGACAAGCTCATCCCTTGCTACGACATCGAGCCGATGGAGAAGATCACCGACGCCTACCTCGACCAGTTCCTCTACTTCGAGGCCGACAAGCGGGGTTTGTTCCCCTCGTGGATCAAGCCGGCCGACACGGAACCGGCACCGCTGCTCACCTACAAGTGGTGCCAGGGCATCAACAACTTGAACGAGGTGTGGGAGACGAGCGAGGGCGAGTGCAACGTCATGATGGAGACGCAGCTCTCCAAGGTCTTCGAGAAGATCGACTTGACTTTGCTTAACCGCCTGCTTCGTCTGATCATGGACCACAACTTGGTGCGCTGCCTGGAGACTCAGGCGGAAACGCTCGAGCGGCATGACTGACAAGCGCTTCCTCATATAGGCGGACTACTGTACCGCGAAGAACAACATTGTCTTGACCTACAAGGACATGTCTCACGTCAACGCGTACGGTCTCATCCGCGGTCTCCAGTTCTCCTCGTTCATCTTCCAGGTACTTCCTCGGCCGGTTCCCGCCTTTTCCAGATCGCGCAGCTGACGCATCTTGCGTTCTTAGTACTACGGTCTCATCCTCGACCTGCTCATCCTCGGTCTTGAGCGCGCGAGCGAGATGGCCGGGCCGCCGCAGATGCCGAACAACTTCCTTCAGTTCCGCGACACGGCGACGGAGACTCGCCACCCGATCCGCCTGTACTCGCGCTACATGGACCGCATCCACATCATGTTCCGCTTCACGGCGGACGAGTCGCGGGACCTCATCCAGCGGTACCTGAGCGCGAACCCGGACCCGAACAACGAGAACTTGATTGGTTACAACAACAAGAAGTGCTGGCCGCGCGACTGCCGCATGCGCCTCATTAAGCACGACGTCAACCTCGGCCGAGCGGTTTACTGGGACATCAAGAACCGGTTGCCGCGTTCGCTCACGACGATCGACTGGGAGGACACCTTCGCGTCGGTCTACTCAAAGGACAACCCTCAGCTCTTGTTCTCGATGTCGGGCTTTGAGATCCGCATCCTGCCGAAGATCCGCAACGTCAACCAGCAGTTCACGCTCAAGGACGGCGTCTGGTGAGTCTTGCTCTCTTCCTCATTCGGCGTTTCGGGCGCTCACCTGCATTCTCGCCTGTAGGAACCTCACCAACGAGGCGACCAAGGAGCGTACCGCGCAGGCATTCCTGCGGGTATCTGACAAGGGCATCGTAAGTCGGGTCGATCTTCTCGCCCGAGGGGACGTGCTCTCCTCGCCGCCGTCTTCCGCCAGGGCCCCTCGTCCTACTACCTTCCCTCGCCGTACCTTCTCAGGACGATACTTACGCTCTTTCGGTGTCGCATCGCACAGGAGCAATTCCAGAACCGGATTCGCCAGATTCTCATGTCGTCGGGATCGGCGCCGTTCTCGAAGGTAAGCCCGAGCTTCCGCTTCCGGAGTCGTACCGGTTGCTGACTATGCCCTATACTTGCAGATCATCAACAAGTGGAACACTGTAAGCGGCAAAACGCGAGTCGTGGCGAAGATTGTGTCCCTGACCAATCCTCCTTTTCCCGCAGGCCATCATCGGTCTCATGACCTACTACCGCGAGGCCGTCATCCACACGAACGAGCTTCTTGATCTGCTCGTCAAGGCTGAGAACAAGGTGCAAACGCGTGTCAAGATCGGTTTGAACTCGAAGGTGCGCTCCTTCTCCTCCCTCCCGATAATCCAGGACTTCCCGGACCCTTCCGCTGACCACGGGGAGTCTACAGATGCCTTCCAGGTTCCCTCCGGTTGTCTTCTGTGAGTCTTCAGGCACCCCTTAGTGAGTTGAGGAGGGTGTGGGCTGATTCGGCTCCGTCCCGCAGACTCGCCCAAGGAGCTCGGCGGTCTCGGCATGCTTTCCATGGGCCACATCCTCATTCCCGCCTCCGACTTGCGGTGGAGCAAGCAGACCGACACCGGCATTACGCACTTCCGTGCGGGTATGGGTGGCGGACACTCTGAGGTTCTCATCCCTAACCTGTTCCGGTACATTCAGCCGTGGGAGGCCGAGTTCCTCGATTCGGCCCGCGTCTGGTCCGAGTACGCACTCAAGCGTAAGGAGGCGAACGCCCAGAACCGTCGCCTTACGCTCGAGGACCTGGAGGACTCGTGGGATCGCGGTATCCCGCGAATCAACTCGCTCTTCCAGAAGGACCGTCACACTCTCGCCTACGACAAGGGCTGGCGTGTTCGCGTCGAGTTCAAGGCTTATCAGCTGCCGAAGCACAAGTGAGTCTTCAGAGATATGGCAAATGACGACGGTCAAGCCGAAATCCAGAACTTGCCGTCCGCGGGAATGCTGACTTCTTGCGCCGCAGCCCCTTCTGGTGGACTTCGCAGAGGCACGACGGCAAGCTGTGGCAGCTCAACAACTACCGTGTCGACGTGATCGCTGCGCTCGGAGGTGTCGAAGGCATTCTCGAGGTGCGTTTCTCGCCATCCGCGTCGCTTTTCAGGGTTTCGCTGACTTATACCCTGGCTATCAGCACACCCTGTTCAAGGCTACGGCTTTTCCGACATGGGAGGGTCTTTTCTGGTGAGTCAGGATCTGGAACATCGCGTCGAATCAGTCACTGACTGCCCGTTCGTCTGCAGGGAGAAGGCAAGCTCGGCTCGCCGCTCATTGTTCCATGGCTTCTACTTCACATTGCTGACTTTCACCTTTGCACTCTCAGGCCAGTGGATTCGAGGGTAAAGCAGGCATCTCCGAGTATTGACAAGTTTGACAAGCTACTGACGCTTCCTCTCTCTTCACTCGCTCCCAGAGAGCATGAAGTGAGTCTAGACGGAGTTCGAACCCGGCCTGAAATCCTGACTGACCGCGATCTTCCACTCCGTCCAGGTTCAAGAAATTGGTAAGCCGGGGGTTTCGACGAGCCTAGAAGTGCGTCCGCTCACCTTGCCCCTGCTCGCAGACGAACGCGCAACGATCCGGATTGTCTCAAATCCCGAATCGTCGCTTCACCCTGTGGTGGTCGCGTAGGTCATCGTGCTATGTCGGCAGTGACGTAAACGGCACTGACCCATCCGGCTCGCAGCGACGATCAACCGAGCGAACGTCTACGTCGGTTTCCAGGTCCAGCTCGACTTGACGGGCATCTTCATGCACGGCAAGGTACGTGCTGCAGGCTCCGTAGACCTGACTCAATGATGGCCCGCTGATTCCCGTCATCCTGCAGATCCCGACCCTCAAGATCTCGCTCATTCAGATCTTCCGTGCCCATTTGTGGCAGAAGATCCACGAGTCGGTCGTTATGGACTTGTGCCAGGTCTTCGACCAGGAGCTCGAGGCGCTGCAGATTGAGACCGTCCAGAAGGAGACGATCCATCCGCGAAAGTCGTACAAGATGAACTCGTCCTGCGCCGACATCCTCCTTTTCTCGTCGTACAAGTGGAACGTCACGCGACCGTCGCTCCTCAACGACGCCAAGGACGTCATGGACGGCTCGACCAGCTCCAAGTACTGGGTCGACGTGCAGCTCCGCTGGGGCGACTTCGACTCGCACGACATCGAGCGGTACACGCGTGCCAAGTTCCTCGACTACACGTCGGACAACATGTCGATCTACCCGTCGCCGACCGGTGTCCTCATCGGCATCGACTGCGCGTACAATCTGCACTCGGCGTACGGCAACTGGATCCCCGGTATGAAGCCGCTCATCCAGCAGGCGATGGGCAAGGTCATGAAGGCGAACCCGGCGCTCTACGTCCTCCGCGAGCGTATCCGCAAGGGTCTCCAGCTGTATTCGTCCGAGCCGACCGAGCCGTACCTGAACTCGCAGAACTACTCGGAGCTGTTTAGCAACCAGATCATCTGGTTCGTCGACGACACGCAGGTCTACCGTGTCACGATTCACAAGACGTTCGAGGGCAACTTGACGACGAAGCCGATCAACGGCGCCATCTTCATCTTCAACCCGCGTACCGGCCAGGCCTTCATCAAGATCATCCACACGTCCGTATGGGCCGGCCAGAAGCGTCTCGGTCAGCTCGCCAAGTGGAAGACGGCCGAGGAAGTCGCCGCCTTGATTCGTTCATTGCCCGTCGAGGAGCAGCCGAAGCAGGTCATCGTCACCCGCAAGGGTATGCTCGACCCGCTCGAGGTTCACTTGCTCGACTTCCCCAACATCGTCATCAAGGGTTCCGAGCTGCAGCTGCCGTTCCAGGCATGCATGAAGCTCGAAAAGTTCGGTGACCTGGTGCGTTCGCCGCCACATATCCGCCATGAGACGACCGTGGTGCTGACCGTCTCTGTACCCCCGATCAGATCTTGCGCGCGACCCAGCCGCAGATGGTCCTGTCGAACATGTACGACGATTGGCTCAAGTCGATCTCGTCGTACACGGCCTTCTCCCGTCTCATCCTCCTGCTCCGTGCGATCCACGTCAACAACGAAAAGGCCAAGATCATTCTGCGTCCGAACAAGACGACGGTGACGGAGCCGCACCACGTCTGGCCGACGCTCGCCGACGAGGAGTGGATGCGTGTCGAGATTGCGCTCCGCGACCTCATTCTCGCCGACTACGCCAAGCGCAACTCGGTCAACACGGCGTCCCTGACCTCTTCCGAAGTCCGAGACATCATTCTCGGTATGGAGATCCAGGCGCCGTCGGTGCAGAGGCAGCAGATGGCCGAGATCGAAAAGTCGACCGAGGCCGCCGCGCAGGTGACGGCCGTCCAGACCAAGACGACGAACGTCATGGGTGACGAGATCCAGGTCGTGACGACGACGGCGTACGAGCAGCAGGTGTTCAGCAGCAAGACCGACTGGCGGATCCGGGCGATCTCGGCGACCAACATCCCGCTCCGTCTCCAGCACGTCTACGTCACGAACGACGACGTCAAGGAGGAGCTGCCGACGTTCGTTCTCGCCAAGAACATCATGAAGGCGTTCGTGACGTCGGCGGACCTGCGCGCTCCGATCGCGGCGTACCTGTTCGGTCAGGTCGCGCCGGACAACTCGCGCGTCGTCGAGGTCAAGGCCGTCGCGATGGTGCCGCAGCGGTCGAGCCAGCGGTCGATCGAGCTCGTGAACGAGCTGCCGTCACACCCGCTCCTCGCCGACATGAAGGTGGTCGGCATCATCACGACGCAGGCGCAGGAGACGCAGTCGTTGACGCCGGGCGACGCGAGCCTCTTCGCGAAGCTCATGGCGCAGCACCCAGAGATCGACGGCTCGTCGATCATGTTGACGGTCGCGTTCACGCCCGGTTCGCTGTCGCTGTCGGCATACGCGCTGACGCCCAAGGGCTTCGAGTGGGGCCGGAACGCGGACCCGAACGCGCCGGCGGGGTACAACCCCGCTGCCATGGTCGATCGCGCGCAGCTCCTCCTGTCGGACCGGATCCTCGGCTCGACGTTCGCGCCCGTTGGTGGCGTCTGGTCGTACAGCACCGGCCTCGGCGCGGCGTTCAGCCCGTCGCTGCCGTACACGCTGACGCTCGTCGGCCAGCCGACGCGGTACTGGGACGAGCCGCACCGGCCGAGTCACTTCTCGGCGTTTGTGGCGTCGGCGGACGACTCGGTCGAGGTCGATGCGGAGGACGCGTTCGCGTAGTCTCTTAGTTTCTCGGAGGGCCCTCTGTCCGTGGCCCGCGGCAATGTACATCAGTCTTTTGTTCGCTGGCGCTTTCTTGTTCGTGCTATAGAAGACTCTGCTGCAAACGAGAGGCTCTATGAGGCAATGTTACAGCGAGATCGCTACTGCTGCGGTTTTTGGGTCCGCCCGTCTCGGTGCCACCGCGCCATCTCGACGTATTCGGACCGGCCGATCTCGACGAAGCCGAGCTTGCGGTACAACGGAGCTCCTTCGGGCGTCGCTTCGAGGTAGACCGGGGTCGGGGGGTCTTGCTGGTCACAATGGTCGAGAACTTGGGCCATGAGAAGCCGGCCGATGCCGGAGCCTTGGTACTCGCTCTGGACCCAGATCGGGCACAAGTCTGCGCGGAGGGAGGAACAGGACGGTGTGGAAGCAAGATCCGAGAGGAGAGAGGCAGGTGAGCGTCCGGGAACTTCTTTGTTTCGATTGCATGATCAGAAAGTCCCCTACACCAGTGGTCCTGTCCAGCCATGAGGCCTGTGCGCATCTCGTCCCACTCGAGCCAGACTTTGTCGTACGCCTGCTGGTCGACATGCTCCCACGCGAACCCGTCGCCGTGGTACTCGTCTCCGAGGACGCTGCGCCGCTTCGGGTTCACGACGGGGCTGCCCGGCTTGTGCCAGATTGCGATCCCGACGAGGTCGCCCGCGGGACGGCCGTCGTGCGGCGCAGCGAGGACGGCTTTGGTGCAGAGGGTGTAGGGCGAGTCGAGGACGCGCTCGAAGCGGCGGGCGTGGCGGAGGATGCGGACGTCGGGCGGTGGTCTCCGGTCGGCGGGCTCCAGCTTGTCGTAAAAGCTGTCGAACATGGCAATATTGCCCTGGGCCTGCGGAAGACAAGCATAGAGCGTCAGGATGGCGAGTATAGCCTCTATATAGAGTATAGGGCAGGACTTGCGACGCGGACGAGGTCGTCCTTGGTGAGCGGCTCGAGCTGGATCGCCGGCCGGCTCGCTTGCCCTGCTACTGCTTCATCAGCCATAGCTGCTGTCTGCGTGCGTCTCTAGCGAGAGAGCGAGGCGTGAGGGCGGCGGGGGGCGTCGGGGCGAGTTCGGGGTCGAGTGGTCCGCCAGTGCCTGTCTCCAGCCCGCCATGGCGAACCGCGTCCGTGAGTACACAGGGCACGTCCTAGATTGCACAGTACACAGCTGCTGACCCGCCCTTGCGCGCAGTCTCGTCCGCTGCGGCGCTGCCCCGCCAGCTCGCCCAGTCTGCCGCGACCCAGCAGACCGTCAGTCCGCCGAACTACAGCCCTCAGCAAGCCCACAGCTGACCCTGCAGACTCCCTGCACTGCCCACAGCGCTCCGTCTCGAGCCAACTCGTCGCCGCGCCGAACCAGCCGGGTCGGGTCTTTGTCGGAAGTGGGCCCGGTGGACGGTCAGTCTCCGGATGGCCGGCGCACGGCGTAGGGCCCCCTGATTGAGCCTAGACTGACTTTTAGACCGCGCGCTGCAGGCACTCGTCGACCGGCCATGTCGCGACCGTCTTTGGCGCGACCTCGTTCCTCGGACGCTACCTCGTCTCCAAACTCGGTGCGCCGCCGCGGTCCGGTCTACACATGCCCTCACCCTGGCTCAACAGCTGACGCCCGATCTCCCTCGCACAGCCAAGGCCGGTACGCAGGTCGTCGTGCCGTACCGGGACCAGGACGAGGCCCGGCACCTGCGCGTCTGCGGTGACCTCGGCCAGATCGTCCCCATGGAGTGGGACCTGAACAACGACACCCAGATCGAAGAGTGCCTCCGTCACTCGGACACCGTCTACAACCTCGTCGGTCGCGACTACGTGACCAAGAACTTTGACTTTTCCGACGTCAACGTCTCGGGCGCGCGCCGGATCGCCCGCATCGCCTCCCAGACCGGCGTCTCGCGCCTGATCCACGTCTCGCACCTGAACGCCGACCACAACAGCAAGTCGGCGTTCTACCGCTCCAAGGCCCAGGGCGAAGAGGCCGTCAAGGAGGCGTTCGGCGATGCGACCATCGTCAAGCCCAGCTGGATGTACGGCCACGAGGACCGCCTCCTGAACACCCTCGCCGTCTCGCCGTCCGTCTTCCGCGTCAACCACGGCCAGACCAAGGTTGCGCCCGTCCACGTCCTCGACGTCGCGAGCGCCCTCAACACCATGTACACCGCCGGCTCGACCCTCGGCGAGACGTACGCCCTCCCCGGTCCGCGCACCTACACCTATGAGCAGCTCCTGCACATGGCCGAGGCCCTGACGCTCAAAAAGCTCCGCGGACCCAACTTCCCGAAACCCCTTCTCGCGGCGCTCTCGCGCGTGTGGGACTTTGCCTGGTGGCCGACCGTCTCGCCGGACGAGGTCACGCGCCGGTACCTCGACGACCTGCCCGTCGCGCCGGGTACGAAGGGTTTCGCCGACCTCGGCATCGACCCGGACGTCCTCGAGGACATTGCGATCGTCTACCTCCGGAGGTACCGCGGCTCGGCGTACCAGGACTTGCCGATCCAGCAGGGAGGTATTCGTCTCCGCCGACAGCTCCACCAGACCATCCAGTAGACACCCCAGCAGTAGTCTGAGACGAGGAGGAGGGCTCAGCCTCGACTGCTTTGACGTCCGCGGAGAGGCGGGCCCAAGGTGGGAGGTTGGACCCCGGAGTAGAATGGTCGTCCGCCCCCTTTTCTTTTTTCGTTTCCCAGTTGTACACGCGCCATTGGCTTTACTTTCAGTGTCCGGGCTCTGAGCGCTCCTGAAGACTTGTCGAAATCTGCGATATGACGACCGGCTGCTCTCTTGACGCTTTTCTAAAGTGCACTTCCAGAAGTCGACTCCTGCGCAAGGATTCTCGATGTCCACGATGCTCCAGGGACTCGACGCGGCGGTACCAACCCGTTCGTGCGACGCGGAATTTGCTCAAAGGTTGCGGCGCCTGCTCCGACTCGTACTCGTGAAAGTCGGGATCGTACTGTTCCTTTTACCCGGCCGACGTCCATCGACCGTCCGCGTCTCGTGACCGCCCGAGCGGCAGCGACGGCAAGAGCCCAGGTTCTGTGTGCACTGGACATCGCAGCAAAGGGATGGAGTGCGGTCGGTAATCGACCGGACCCGGGCCTTCTCAATTGAAGCACGCCGTGCTTGTCGACGCCAGACCGGGCGCAGCCGTGCAAGGGTGCTCGCCGTCACCGCGGAGAAGGCGTTGTAGATCTCGAGGAACAGTCCTCCGGCTGGATGTAGAAAGAGGCCAAAGGTCGTTGCCGCCTTCCTCCTCGCCACCCGTGATGCGATATTCGCGAGGAAGCATTACATCTTCGCTCTAAGCTCTAAGTCCGGAGTATTGGATGCGCGAGAACCACCTCGAGGACGCCGATGGATGCAGCGGCGATTTTTTTGCGTGAGGAAACGAGGCAAGCTGGTAAGAAGAGCATGAGGCGGCGGGCGCATCCGCCGGCCGCGCGCGGTCTTTGCTCCGGGCTACTACTTCGCGCCGCGAGGAGATGGACGGTATTCGCGGAGGGACACCGGCACGAGGCCCTGCGAACGCAGCACGAGATCAAAAAGCCTGTTGCTGTGGACACTCATAGTTGCACATGGCGGAGTGGCTTCTACCCAGGTGTGTCCGTGCGCCCGAGTCTCTCTATCCACTTGGGATGCTCTCGAAACATCTGTATGAATGCATCTGTTCACGACTCGCTCGGAGGCGCCGACTACTGGTTGTACTCGTAGAAGCCGCGGCCGGACTTTTTGCCGAGCCAGCCGGCGTCGACCATACGCTGTTCGAGCAGGCGGTGGGTACGGCCCGAAAGAGTCAGTGACTGCAAGATTCTGTGCTGGGCGCGCGCATTTTGCTCGGATCGAAGAGCCGCAATCGCGGCGGCCGGTCGGGCCTTCTCAATCCGCTCCACTCGCTCCACTCGCCCGCGGCTGAGCGGTTGAAACCTCCACCACATGGCGCCGAACGTCAAGATCGGGATCGGAGAGAAAGAGACTCACACCGAGGAGAACCGAAGGGCGGTACTTGGTGTCGCCCGTCTCGCGCTGGAGCACCTGCATGATACTCAGGCACGTGTCGAGTCCAATAAAGTCGGCGAGCTGGAGCGGGCCCATCGGGTGCGCCATGCCGAGCTTTAGGGTCGTGTCGATGTCCTCCTTCGAGCCGACGCCGGTCTCGAGCGCAAGGATTGCTTCGTTGATAAAGGGCATGAGGAGGCGGTTCGAGATGAAGCCTGTTGCCGAAGGTCATCAAAAGGGTCAATTCTGGAAACCTTCGGCGAAGGGATACCTCCGAGTCTTGTCCTACCTGGGGTGTCAGCCGACTGGGTCACAGTCTTGCCCATGCGTTCGGCAAACTCGCGCGCCTTCGCCACGACTTGCGGGTCGGTCTGCAGGGCCGGGATAAGCTCGACGAGCTTCATGACCGGCACCGGGTTGACTGTGGGAGATCAGAGAATGTCAGTTGGCCGTCGAGCAGGGAAGGTAGCGCGAAGGGGCGCGAGACGTACAGAAGTGGAACCCGACGACCTGGTTCGCGCGGTCCTGTCCGGACTGGCTGACGGCCGACGCAGCGAGGGTCGAGAGGGAGATCGAAGACGTGTTGCTGGCGAGGATGGCATGAGGCGGCAGGTGCGTTGCGAGGCTGCCAAAGATGGTCTGCTTGACCGGGAGAGATTCGCTGACTGCCTGCGGGGGAGAACATCGGGCGCGAAAGCCGGGGTCATGAGCCCATCATATCAGAGCTCAAGGGATTGACTGGATGTACCTCGATGGCGAGGTCAATATCGCCAAACTCGCCGGCCTCGAGTCCGTTCTCCTTTGCGCCACGGATCCTCGCGCGGACCTGGTCCGCATCCCCGTTGCTGAGCTTTCCCTTCTTGACCTCCTTGCCGAGGAGAGTGTCGACAAAATTCAGTCCCTTCGTGAGCTGGCTTGCCGAGCGATCCGAGACGAGCACATCGACGCCGGCGGTCTGCCGTCGGTCGATCCGCACGCAAGAAGAGTCAGCCCCGCGGTCAACGCCGGATCCCCCCGCTGAGAGCTCGTGACGCACCTTGGCGGCAACGTAGGCGATTCCGATGCCCATCTGCCCTGCGCCGACGACCGCGACGCGCTCAATGGCCGTGGAGAGACTCCGCGCTGAAACGGACCGGCGAGCCGAGTGGGGGATCCGGGCGGGCGCACGCGCAGCGCCGCGCACAGCGGTCGAGGAGACGCCAGACAATGTAGAGAGCATTCTGATGGACCTTGCGGGGGAGAAGCGAAGAGTACGGGAGGCTGAAGCTGGTGTAGCCGAGCGACGACAGAATGTCGCCGACCCGGCAAACAGGCGAGCCGAACAGCGGGGGAAGAGGGAAAAAATGTTTCTTCAGCATGAGAGTAACAAGCAGTGTTGACAACAAGTAGACTCGCTATGGACACTCCCCGTGGGTCGAGAGCGCAATGACCCAGATCCTCCGACCGCCGTCCGCAAGCACACCTCGGTACTTCTCACTCCGAATCCGCAGCGGCCTCTTCCTCCTCGAGGTCTTGCGCCGAGACCATCCGCACCCCGCTCGGCACATGCTGCTCCCCACTCGGCGGCTCGCCCGTTCCGAGCACGCGGCCGAACGTCGCCCCATAGGCCGGCGGCGGGTCGTCCTCCTGCTCTCCCTCGAGTCCGGGCGGAGGGCCGCCTCTCGAGCGTAGCATCCGGCGGGATGCTCTCGGCGCCGGAGCGGGGGGTTCCGTAGATCGAACTGAGACCGGGGACGGCGAACGTTGCGCCCGAGCGGCTCTTGCGTAGCGTTCTGTGCGGTGGCGAACGAGCAAGGTCAGTTCGGAGACACGCTCAGAGCGCTCGCAGGCAATACCAGAAGGGCCTGGAACCGTACTCACCACGCTCGTCCCGCTCTGCCCGGTCGAGCCGGTCGTCCTCAAAGCCAAGCAGTGCCTTTTTCTTGCGGGCTGCCGTTCGGGCAAGGCACCGAAGCGAGTCCCGCTGCGTCAGTCGTGATCGGACGCCGGAGGGCAGCGACAGAAGCCTCACCTGCCTCGGCTTCCTTCTCACTTTCGCGGTACCTCGTCTCCCTCTCCTCAGCCTCCCTCGCCGTCCTGATCCGATCCTCAACGACCTTCTTCCCGCACCTCAGCTTGAACAGCTGCTTCCCGCCCTCGCTCTGCGTCCACACGAGCATCTCTTCAAACTCGCGCACCTCGCGCCGGAAGCCGCAGAGGACGAGAAAGTCGCGGCCGGCGCCGTTCGCGGGCGAGACGACTTCGCGCGCGACGAGGGCGTTCGAGAGCCGCAGTTGGCGGTACTTGAGGGCTTGGGCGGGGTTCGGAGGGGAGAGGATGTTGGAGAGGAGGGTGAGGACCGTCTCGAGCGTCTTGACGGCTTGCGGCTTTGAGACCTTTGGGAGCAACTATGGGCCGTATAGAAACGGGTTCGGGAAGGGGGGTCAGTGCGAGCCTCGCTTTCCATTGCCCCGGACGGCGTGCCTGTAGACTGACCTGACTGTCCAACACGCGGTAGAACGGCAGCAAGTCCTGCCTCGACGGATTGAACGCCGCCGCGTCCGCGTCGAGCCGGCTCGAGTGCGCTTCGGCGCTGGTCGTCATCGCCGGGGGCGGTCTGGCCCTGGCCTCGGCCGCACGCAGGGCTGCCTCCCGAATCTGGGACGGTGTACGCGGAGGCGCTGCGCCTGAGTCCGAGGCAGTGCTGGCCGACATCTTGTTCAGGCGATGGCGGGAGGTGGGGCGGCGAAAAGCGGCGACGCAGGCGTTGCGGGCGCTGCAGGCAGACGGCGGGCACAGACTTCCGCTGAAACTCGCTCTTTGTACGGTCCTACTGCTCAGCGCGATCTGAAGGTCGAAGTGCCGCTTGAGGAGAGTGAGCCAGAACGGCCTCCGTCACCGCAGCGAGTCGCCGCCGACACCAGAGCCACACGAGATCGGTCGATGAAGCAGCTTCTTTCCGACTGCCTACGTCTACATATGTCCTTGCACTGGTGAAGAGACCTCCAAGCCCGTCCGAACGCGCGGCGCCGAATCCGAAGGCGAATCTATTCGGACGCCTCGGACTCGCCGGCGCAGTGTGCCTTGTACGCCTCGCCGTTCAGCAGCTCGGAGAACTCGCCCGGGTTCGACAGCCGAATCTTGGCGAGCCAGCCTGTAGGACGATCAGGAAGTAATATGAGCAATCGCGAACGGACCCGAACAGACTCCGCAAAAGGCATGGATAGAACGCACCGGCACCCTCTGCGTCCTTGTTCAGCAGGTCCGGCTGGCCGTCGAGCTCGCCGTTGACCTCCTCGACCTTGCCACTGACGGGCGCAAAGATGTCGGATGCGGCCTTGACCGACTCGACGGCGCCCATCTCCTCTAAAAGCAACCAGCCGCGGAGCCAAAAGGCAAGCGTCAGCTCGAGGCGAGTCAAGCGACGCCCGTGCCCCCAGAGCCGGACGTAGAGAGACGCAGCGCAAAGAGAGCAGACGCACCGCCCGTGGCGACCTCGGTGCCGGTGGACGGGAGCTCGACGTAGACGACGTCGCCGAGGGCCTTCTGGGCGTAGTCGGTGATGCCGATGGTGCCGAGGCCGGTCGCGTCGTCGTACGAGACCCACTCGTGCTCGGGCGTGTAGCGCGTAGCTGCAGAGCGGCCGTCAGAGCGTCAGATCAGCCGCAGGGACGTGAGGCGAGAGGAAAGCTGCGCGGGAAGGGACGAGGTGGGGAGTCGGACGTACTGACGACGGTGCGGAACGAGGGCTTGACGAGCGTCCGCGCAGCTGGCGCGAGTGCGGCGCGAGTCACTGGTCGGAGAGCGGTGCGGAACATATTTGAGCGGGCTGTAGAGCGGGTGCAGTGGGCGAGAGAGGGAGAGCGGTCGGCTTTTGGCAGCTGCAGGAGAAGCAGAAATCCCAGTCTGGGCGCTGAAGCAGTCGAAGCCTCCCCTTCAGTAGCTGGGACACGTCACCGTGGATCGGGCGTGCACGCTCCGCCTGCGCTGCGCCACTTTCCCTTGTTCCCTCGAGACTGTCTTCACGCTCGGCTCGTGCACGCTCACGCTGGCCTTTGTCTCGCTTGCACATCATGGGACCTGCTCGCCGATCATCTCGCTGCTCTCAGCGGCAAAGTACTGCCATCCCTTCACATCTCGCTAGCTGAGACCCGCTCTCCTGCCGAGACCGCTTCCAGCGCTGGTCATCGCTTTGAACCGGACTACCATGCTGCGCAACGCTCTCGGCTGGATCTTGCTGCTTCGGCTGAGTGTCTTCGTGGGCGCGGCCCCCGACACCGCAAACTCCACTGGAGTCGACACCGCTGCAGTCTGTACGCCCGACCTGTGTCTCGTCGGCGCCAACTCGCTTGCCGGTGCGTCTCATAAGCCCTGGCGAGTCCCGAAATTGCTGCTCACTCACCCCGTCCGCAGCGGGTGTACACCTCTCGACCTCATGGAATGGGATGACTTGGCAGCTGGCTCTGCTCCCCGGCACCTACACTTCGTGCGCGTCCGCCTTCCAGGCGCGGAACGCCTCTTCTCCACCGTCGCCATTCGGAGCGGGCTCGACACCGTCGGTCTCGACGGGTTTCGGAGTCTCCGGCTCGCTCAGCGCAGCGTCCTCTGCGGCCTACAGCGTTTCGACGGAGCAGGGTCTTACGACATACTCGTCACCGCTGTATCAAGGCACCGCCACGCATTTCGCCCCGCCCCAAGACGCCAGTATAGCGAATGCGACGAGCTCCGACCTACCGAGTCACATCGAGTCCCTCCTCCTCAGCTCAAACACGGTCGCCATCGCCCAATTCACCAACGACCGATCATCAAAACTCGTCCTCTGGGACTCGCTCTACGATGCGGGCCAGTTACCGTCCGGAGCGGGCAGCGGCGGGATCAACATCCTCGACGTGCAGGCGCGGGGATGCGCGGCCGCGTGTTCGAGTGGCGGCGTGTGTACGCAGAACGGGACTTGCGCGTGCACGCCCGGCTTTCAGGGTCAGAGCTGCGGTGAGCAGGCTTCTCTTCAAGGTTTTCCGTGAATTCGAGCTGATGAGCCCTGCTTGCCGAGCAGACTCGTGCGCGAAAGGCTTCTATGGGCGTTCGTGCGAAGCTTGCCCTTCCGGCTGCACGGACTGCGACGACGGCATCACCGGAACTGGCCTGTGCCTCGACTCGACGGCGTCGAGCGTGACTCTCCCGTGTAGGTAGAGCTCACTCTTGGTCCGGACTCTCCACCGCGCTGACTCAGGAGCGTGCAGCGGCATGCAATTGCCTCAACGGGATTTGCGCCTCGGGCTCGTCTACTTCGACCTGCCAGTGCAGCGCAGGCTGGACCACTGCCGCCAACGGTACGCAGTGCGCGACCTGCGCGAGCGGGTACTACCCGACGTCAACGGGAGAATGTCGAGGCGAGTCCTCCTTGCTGCTTCGTCGAGCGCGCAATTAGCGACTAACCTTCCCTGGCCGCGGCAATACAGCATGCGACCCCTCTTGTGCTTCGTGCTCCGGTCCGAACGCCACCTGCTTGACGTGCCAGCCAGGTCTCCAGCCCGACTCGTCCGACGCCACCAAGTGCGTCACGGCCACGACCGCCTCGACGAACGGCACCTTCGTCACCTGCCCCGAGCGGACCTTCTGGAGCTCGTCCTCGTCGTCCTGCGTCGACTGCAACCCGCTGTGCGAGTCGTGCTTCGCTCCCGGCGCGGACGGGTGCCTGAGCTGCCGCAGCCCGAACGTCCTCATGCCGAACGGGGGAGGGTGCGTCGCGTATGACAGCGGGACGGGAGTCTGCAACGGCGCCAAGGCGCTCAATGCGACGAGTACGGCAGCGAGCGGCTGGGTCTACGACAATGACAAGAAGGTCTGCGACGGTGAGCGCCCCTCTTGATGCGCGCTCGACACGTCAGGAGAGCTGACGGACCGGCTTGCACACATAGCGCTCCCTCCGAAATGTGCAGCCGGCGGGATCAACGGGTTCAGCTCGTCATCGAGCCGGAGCGACCTCCAATGCTCGGCGTGCCTGCCGGGCAGTTTCCTCGTCAAAGGGGCCTGCGTCGACACCTGCCCGGACGGCTACATGGTCTCTAGCGACGGGAAGAGTTGCCAAGGTCCGTTTCCACCTCTGTCGTACCGAAGTCGAGACGCATACTGATCATTGTCGAGGACTCGGCGCACAGCTTGCGACTCGTCCTGCGCCACCTGCGCCCATTCGACCTCGTTCTGCACTTCGTGCCCGTCCTCGTCGCTCCTCATCAACGGGACTTGCACCTCTGCCTCGTCCTGCCCTTCTGGGTTCTTCGCCTCCACCGACGCCCCATTGGCGGTCAATAACGCCTCGACCTGCCTCGCTTGTCACCCAGACTGCGAGACCTGCTCCGGCGCAGGCTCCTCCGCCTGCCTCTCGTGCCCTTCCTCCCGACCAGTCTTGACGTCCTCGGGCACCTGCGTCGCGACGTGCTCCTCGAACGAGTACTTCGCTACCTCCAAGTCGAAGTGCGTCACGTGCGACAGTGCTTGCGCGACGTGCTCCGGAGCAGGGTCCTCCTCCTGCCTCTCCTGTCCGGCCGGACAGAAGCTCCAACACGGAGCCTGCGCCAACCCGACTTCCTCGTCGTCGCAAGGGTGCAGCGTCATCCCCGGTTTCGGCGTCTGTCTCGAAGACCTCGTCACCGTCGCCGCGACCTCGGCCGCGACCGCCTCAGTCGACAAGAAGTGGCGTTTCCCCTGGTGGGGCATCCTCGCGATCGTGCTCGTCGCGCTGTTGCTCCTCGCGGCGGGGCTATGGTGGTTCCGCAAGCGGGAGCAGAAGCGTCGACGGGCGCACACGGCCAAGTTCGCGAAAGAGCTGGGCGATAAAGAGGTGAGGCTCCCCGCCCTGCGACCTGAAGGGGGTTTAGCTGCTGCTGATCGAGTACTGACGGATCCGTTTCTGGTTTCTCGCGCAGGTCGACAAGAAGCTCGCTGAGCTTCCAGTCTCGGTGGCGTACCCGCCGCTCCCCCGAGCCGACAAAGCCTCCTCGCCCTCCGCCTCAGACCACCACCTCATCCCGATGACGACCGCGGAGGACCCGGTCCCCTTCGCGGCGTCGACCTCCCGCGGCCACCCGCAAGACGTCGTCCTCGTGCCCCGGTTCGTGCTCGAAGACCCCGCCTCGCCCATCTCGCCTTCGCCTTCGCACTTGTCGCCGGAGAAAGCAGGCGCGAACCTCTCGACGACGCGACCCGCCGAGGCGGACAGTCGGTGGTCTCTCTCCTCATACGGCTCTGCAACAACAACGACGACGACGGCTGCGAAAAAGACGCGCAAGGATCCGCTCCGGAGCGGGACGGCGCCCAGTCCGCCGAGTTCGCCGCTGCCGAGAAAGACGTTCACGACTCGCGCGGGGAACAAGCTCATCTTGCAGTCGAAGAACCCCTTCCGATCCGCATGACCTTTTTTCTCGTCGCGACATTAGACCCTTGTAGCCTTATGAGCCTGGAAATGCTCCAGAGACACTGGTTGTTCTTTCCGTGCGCAAACGGGACGGGGTGGTTTTCTGGGCAGGAGCCTGTTCATTGCCTCTCTAGCTGCTCAGACAGGGTCGTCATGGAATCGGGATCCGTTCAGCGAACTGTCGAGGAGGGCGCCCGACCGGGCCCTCCTCGAGGGGTTCGGCGCCCTTGCGCAATCCGGACTTCCTCACGGGAAATTCACGACGCGAAACCTCTGCGACCTACTGCTCGGGACGCAGAGGCAGCGCTATAGAGCTCAAAGTCAGCAAGAAGGCCGATTTGCAAGTCTCGCCGCGGAGCCGCGCGGACTGACCGGCTCGGCATTCCGCTCCTGGTCCCCTGGGACCTCCCTGGTGCGCCCGTGATGCGTGCGCGATACAAGCGCGCGGCGAACATGTTCAGGACGTGGAACCCGCCGCGACGTCCGCGTCTGCGACGTCTTCCCGGTCCGCGTGGGCTTTGCGCGCGCCTGAACGTCGACAGAGAGGAGCCGGGGCCTCAATGGCCGCGGACGGCGACCTGCATCTTTTGCTCGAAGGCCTCGGAGCGGATGGGCATCTCGATGGTGTAGAAGGGATCCTTGAGGTAGTCGGCGTAGGTCTCGTAGACGCGTTTCAAGACGGCGTCCGGCGCGGGGTGAGACGGGGTGGTCGAGAGGACGAATTTGATGCCGGTCGGGGTCTGGAGGCAGGTCATCTTGAAGGTGTCTGCCTCAATCGAGTGGATGCCGGAGCTGCGCGGGACGGGCGAGATGCGGCTGGCGATGGCGTGGATCGAGTGGAACGTCGACGCGAGGATGAGGTTGTCGTTCGAGGTGAGCGTCGCGAGTCCGTCGGCGTACGTCCGCGAGTAGATCAGTCCGCCGGCCTTGTTGATGATCCACAGCGCGAACGCCGTCTGCGAGCCCTGCGCCGTGGACGCCATGGAGGGGGACGAAGCGGGGGCAGCCTCTGGAGATGAAGCAACGGCTCGGCGAGCAAAGCGCGGCTTCGGAGCGACACTCAGAGACTTGTGCGTGTCTTCTGCGGTGCTCAGAGCGGCTCTGGCAGGTGGAGGGCGTGAGGAAAGTGGACGAGAGCGGTTGCCGGTCAACTTTGAACTTGATCGTCTGAATCCATCTCGCCGCAGCCGCCCTATACACTTCGAAGCATATACCCTGTACGATCGAGAGGACGCTCAGTCAAACACTCCATCGCTCTCCCCGAAGCTGCAGTCGAAGCTGCTCACGGCGCGCCGCCCGACTCGCTGTTCGCTGTACTGTTTCGCTTCGAGCCATAGTCGCCTTCGAAGGCCGCCGCCGCCCGCCATGCAGCAGTCCCAGACCGAAATCACGATCCGCGTCTGCTCCGAGATCGTCCGCCGCCTCCTGGACGCGCACGACAACGGCGAGGATGTCAACCTGAACGCCCTCAAGGCCTCGGTCGCCCGCAAGCACGGCGCCAAGATGGTCCCCCGCCTCGTCGACATCATCAGCGCTGTCCCGCACGAAGTCAAGGACATCCTCCTGCCCAAGCTCCGCGCCAAACCCGTCCGGACAGCCAGTGGCGCAAGTCCCCTCCCCAGGCTCGGCCTTCCCCTCCCCTCCTGTCGCCTGCTGACTTTCCCCCTCAACGGACCAGATCGCTGTCGTCGCCGTCATGAGCAAGCCGCATCGGTGTCCGCACATCGCTATGACCGGAAACATCTGCGTGTGCGTGTGCCCTCTGGCTGCGCTTCATCCAGCGCTGACCCGCGATGTTATCCCGTCAACAGCTACTGCCCGGGAGGTCCAGACTCGGACTTTGAATACTCCACTCAATCTTACACCGTGCGTCTCAGACTCGCCTTCTCGGCTCGGAAGACGAGCCACAAGCTGATCCCCGTTCCTGCTAGGGATACGAGCCGACTTCGATGCGGGCCATCCGGGCCCGTTACGACCCTTACGAGCAGTCAAAGGGCCGCGTTGAGCAGCTGAGGGCGCTCGGACACAGCGTCGACAAGGTGCGTGAATACCCTATAGATAACAATCACTACCCGGACCAGCTTGACTGACTCGACGTTCTCCCGCCGCTCCCGCGCAGGTCGAGTTCATCATCATGGGCGGGACGTTCATGTCCCTCGGCGAGTCGTACCGTGACGAGTTCATGTCGCAGCTGCACAACTCGCTGTCCGGCTACACCGGTCACAACGTCGACGAGGCAGTCCAGTGAGTTTGCTCGCCTTTCCTCGTGGCCCAGTATCCGCCGCTCACTCGAAGGAACCGTTCTTGCAGGTACGCGGAGCAGGCCAAGACCAAGTGTATCGGAATCACGATCGAGACGCGACCCGACTACTGTCTGAGGCCGCATCTCAGGTGAGTGCGGTGATCGTCCGGTCGAGCTCAAGAACGGGCGCCTGACATTCGATGGCCTGCCTACGAGTGCGATGTTGCGGTACGGTTGCACGCGTCTCGAGGTACGGCACGATCATCCTTCGAAGGATTGAGACTCGCCAGACTCGGCAGAGACTGACCCACCTGAATCCGCACCAGATCGGAGTTCAATCCGTGTTTGAGGACGTCGCGCGGGATACGAACCGCGGACACACGGTCCGGGCGACGTGCGAGAGCTTCCAGATGGCCAAGGACGCGGGTTTCAAGGTCGTCTCTCACATGATGGTCCGTCTCGTCCACTGACGGAACTAGCCTCCTCCACTGCATGAACTGACCGCCGACAATTCGTCGTCAGCCCGACCTGCCGAACGTCGGCGTCGAGCGCGACATGGCCCAGTTCCAGGAGTACTTTGAGAACCCCGACTTCCGTTCGGACGGCCTCAAGATCTACCCGACGCTCGTCATCCGCGGCACGGGGCTGTACGAGCTGTGGCGGACAGGGCGGTACAAGAACTACAGCCCGAACGCGTTGGTCGATATCGTCGCGCGGATCTTGGCACTCGTCCCGCCTTGGACGCGCATTTACCGTGTGCAGCGGTGCGCGCCACCGATGCGGCCTAGTCGAGTAGCCGGAGAACTAATCTGTTTGCCAAACCCCCCAGTGACATCCCTATGCCGCTGGTCTCGTCTGGAGTGGAGAACGGCAACCTGCGCGAGTTGGCAATGGCGCGGATGCGCGACTTTGGGCTGAGCTGCCGCGACGTCCGGAGTCGCGAAGTCGGCCTGCACGAGATCCACAACCGAGTCCGGGTGCGTCGTCGAACGACCGATCTGTTTCCTGACTGAGCGAGCTGGCGGAAAGACTGACTCGCGGGCGCTCGTCCTCTGCAGCCCGACGAGCTCGAGTTGATCCGCCGAGACTACACCGCCAACGGCGGCTGGGAGACGTTCCTGTCGTACGAGGACCCCGATCGGGACATCCTCGTTGGCTTGCTGCGGTTGCGGAAACTCACGCCGGAGGGGACCTTCCGTCCTGAGCTTCTCAAGGACGGGCAAACTAGCATGGTCCGCGAGCTGCACGGTGCGTTCCCATCCGCTCTTCTTTCCCCACCTAGCGCGCCGTTCTGACCCAGTATGCACCTGTTTCGACGATGACAGTCTACGGAACCGCCGTCCCGCTGCACTCGCGCAACCCGACCCTCTTCCAGCACCAAGGGATCGGAACCTTGCTCATGGAGGAAGCCGAGCGGATCGCGCGCGAAGAGCACGGCAGCAGGAAGTTGGCCGTCATTTCGGGCATCGGTGTGAGGTCTTATTATGCCCGGTTGGGCTACAAGCTCGAGGGGCCGTACATGACGTGAGTCGCGACGGTGAACGAATCGCGAGGAAGGTGGTCGCTGTCCCGCAGGAACTGACCAGAAGCCGTGTCCACTTGCCCGCCTGCAGGAAACTGCTCGACCCGCTGGATGCCGACGACGAGGACGACCTGTACTGAGTCACCACCTGACTGCTCGCGCCCCCTTTCCCCCGCTTCTCTACTCTAGATCTTTCTGTCCCCTCCACCTGTTGCATGTACCGTTTCGTTGCCGTGGTCCATCACGCCCGATTATCGTTCTGAGCGTCTTGTCGCCAGAGAGACAGGCAAGCTGCCTCTTCCAAGAAGACTGCAAGACTTCGACGCGTACGCGGCAGCTCCCGGCAGCCGGACCTGTTTGAGCGAGCTGCCTTACTTGGCCTGGACAAGCCCACGTTGAAAAGAGACCTCGAAGGCAGCGCGGCCTCGTTCTCTCTCCACTCCGCACCTCTCGGCCTCGAGGCCCCGACAGAAGCAAGGCGCGCAAGGCATGTACAGTATGCACGCAATCTGGGATTGCAGAGGCCCGTAGGACAATCGAGCAAGCTCCTACTGGTATTGCTGATACAGACCACTGCGCGCATAGAGGGAATGAAAGGGTCGAGTCAGCTTCCTGAAGTCTGGTCGAGGTAGGGACGAGGGGGAGCGGGACGCACGTGGAACTGAACTTCTGCCCAGACCGGATGACCTGGTGTAGGGTGGGATTGGAGAGAGCGTGTCAGCTTCGAGGGTCTCGGCGCACGTTCCGGCGGATTTTCCGCCGATCCACGCGGCAGGAGGCGCGAGAAAGGGTGGAACGACCCGGCAAGAAAAAGCCCGAATGAACACACCTTCTCGACCGCGGCGAGGCAGTCCTTCTCCGAGACGATCTTCCTCCGTTCCCGGATCGCAAACATGCCCGCCTCGGTGCAGACGGACCGCAACTCGGCGCCGGTCGCGTTCGGGCACAGGCGCGCGATCAGGTCCCACCGGATGCTGCGCTCGGTCGACATCGAGCGGCTGTAGCAGGGAACGAAAGCGCGTATTCAGTGTACGAGTCCTTCCTAGTCGAAGATTGAGGGGCGGAATCAGGCAGGAAAGAAGCGCAAACGCACGCGTGGATGCGGAGGATGTGGGCGCGGCCTTCGGCGTCGGGCAAGCCGAACTCGACTCGTCGGTCGATACGTCCTGGCCGGAGGAGAGCCGGGTCGAGCGTATCCGGTCTGAAGACAAAGTGTGCGCCGAAAAAGTCAGTCGAGAGCGAAACATGCAGGGGGAACACGCGCGAGACGGGAACGGACCGGTTCGTCGCCATGAGCACCTTGATGTTGCCACGCGCGTCGAACCCATCGAGCTGGTTAATGAGCTCGAGCATCGTCCGCTGCACCTCGTTGTCGCCTCCCGCGCCATCGTCGAACCGCGCGCCGCCGATCGCGTCAATCTCGTCAAAGAAGATGATCGCCGCCTTCTTGCTCCGCGCCATCTCGAACAGCTCGCGGACCATCCGCGCGCCCTCGCCGACGTACTTTTGCACGAGCTCGGAGCCGATGACGCGGATAAAGGTCGCGTCGGTTCGGTTCGCGACGGCACGCGCGCAGAGCGTCTTGCCGGTTCCGGGCGGACCGTACAGCATGACTCCCTTCGGCGGGTCGATCCCGAGCTCGACAAATCGCTCCGGCTGCGGGAGAAGGCGCAGACGAGGTCAGCTCCCATCTGGAATCATCATGAGCGGAGTCCAAATGTAGGGGACCGGACGAAGCGACGCACGTTGAGCAGCGGGGTCTCGACGACCTCGCGCAGCTTCTCGATCTGCTCCTTGCAGCCACCGACGTCCTGGTACGTCACGTCCGGCTTCTCCTCGACCTGCATCATGGTGACCGAGGCGTCGATCTTCGGCGGCAACGGGATCATGATCTTGTAGTCGGTCCGGTCGACTCTGATGTCGTCGGAGACCGGTCAGTGCTCGCTCCGAGAGCCGGACCCAAGAACTCCCGGGTCGGAAGGGGCTCCGAAGCAAGCAAGCTAGACTAACCCGACACGCATGCCCTCCTCGATATCGGTCGGTGCAACGCGGTCTCCAAGAGCGACGACAAACTTGGCGATCTGCTTGACGTTGATGACGTACTTGTCCTGCTCGTCGGCGTTGGGTTTCTGACCGGGTGCGAGCGCGGGCGGCGGGGCGTTCTCGTCGAGGCGGATGATCTTGGTGCAGCGGGCGACCTGGAGGGGGTGCTCCTCGCCCATGCGCTGCTTGTCGGCGGCCAAGTCCCACAAGTTGGGCGGTGCGAGACCGGTCGCGAGCTCCTTGACGCCTGTGGGCGGTCGAGGGGTGAGGAGATGGTTCTTGGGTAATAGAGCGGGGGAGACTCGAGGACGCACCCATCTTTTCGTTGATGCGCTTCTGGACCTCTTTGATCTCGTTGTCGACGTCCCTTAACCGACCTGCATACGGTCCCTGGCCCTGTTGTGCGAGGAGAGCAGCGGGGTGCGTGTCGTCAGCGGGGCAGCAAGAGCATCGAGTGGCGGCCGCGGCTGGCGTACGTAGGTGCGGAGGATCTGGATATCCTCATCGTCGAGGGCTGTATGCATGCTCCTGATAAGTGCACTGTCCTGTACAGTGTGCGTATTAGACGCGAGCGTACGGTCAATCTTGGCTTCGTCCTGCTTGGTCGGGTCCGCCTGGTCTGCGGGCGCGGGGAGCAGGCTGGGTCAGCTGGCGGGGCATCCGTAGAGCTCTAGCGGGGTTCGTACACTTCTCCCAGTCGCTGCCGGGCGTGCGCAGAGCGTGTCAGCGGAGTGTTGGTCGAGGGTTGCGTAACCGCGCGCACGCTCGACTCACGCTTTCGGAGGCATCGTGCACGGCTTCTGTCGCGCAGCGGGGGACTTGTACGAGCTGTAGTGTTCGCTGTGGGTGCCTGTACGCAGCAGGGGCGGTGCTGCGTGGCTGTAGAGGGCAGGAGAGCTGCACTCAGCCTGCGAGACGTCGCCGAGTCGCCGCTGGACTTGACTTTGCACCGCCTTGTTCTCGTCGCCCGGCGCTCAGCTGCAGCTGCTGACAGGGCCTACAGCAGGCTACGCTACAGACTCGCGAGTAGGGACACGCGCTGGCTCTGCTGCGGTCTTGTCGGCGATGAATTTTCTGTCTTCGCTGTCGACCAAGGTCCTGAACGCCTCGTCCGCCGCCCTCGCGTCCGCTTCCGGAGGCGTACCGGGCGTACAGGGCTACCACCTCGGTGAACGCTTAGACAGCTACGACGGCAAATCCATCTGGACCCTCCACGCCGGCTCCAGACGCGTCCGTCCCTCTCTTCCACCCCCACTTGCCCCTCCCCCGGCTGACCGTTGGAGCCCACAGGACGACGCCAGCCCCGTCTCGGTCTTCTCCTTCGACCTGAACGCTCCTGCCCAGAACGCCCACAGCCGCCCCGCAGACCGCAAGGCCCTCCTCCCCCTCGCCCGGAACGCGTTCCGCAAACTCCGCGCCCTCCGCCACCCCAACATCCTCAAGTTCCTCGACGGCAGCGAGTCTGACTCGGCCGTCTGGATCGTCACTGAACCCGTCCGCTCCCTCGCCGGCTACCTCGATGCGGGCACGGCTGCGAGAGGGGAGGACGCCCCGCTCGCCGAGGAGAGCAAGCTGTACGGCCTCTTGCACGTCGCGAGCGCACTCGCCTTTCTCAACCGCGACGGCCAGAGCGTACACGGAGGGCTGAGACCGACTTCGGTCTGGGTCACCCCCGGCGGAGAATGGAAACTCGCCGGCATGGAGGTCTGCTCGCGCCTCGACGATCCGGACGCCACCCTCTGGGTCAGTCCTTGCCACCCGGATCCCGCTACCCTTGCTTCGAAGCGCTCGTACTTATACCTTCGCTGCAGCAATACGGCGGACTCTTGCCCGACTCCAAAACGCACGCGAGTCCCGAAGTCCGCAGAGGCGGCTGGACCGCCCTGAAAGAGTCAGTTTGCCCGCCGCGTCCGTCGCCCGGACTGAGAGAGCTCACCGTGCTATCACAGGTACGACCCGTCGACACTAGACTCGTACCTCTTGCATCTCTTCCTCTACACCGTCTTCAACGGTCCGCTTCCCAACTCGTTCCTGTCCTCCTCGGCGTCCGAAACGCCGTCTCTCCCGCAGACGCGCGGCTCGTTTCCTCCCGCTCTCTTCCAGCCGTGGCGCCGACTCGGCAACCCAAACCCAGCCGCTCGCCTGAAGACGACCGCCTTCCTCGACCTCGGCCAGCACCCGGGCGAAGGCTGGTGGCCCTCGAACCGGCTCGTCAAGCTCTCCGCCGCCCTCGACGGCTTCGGCCTCGCGTCCGAGGACGAGCGCATCTCGCTGATCCGGACCCTGCGGGCGATCGCAGCCGGGGCGGCCCAGTCCAGGACCGAGGCGCTCCCCGCCGGGTTCCTCAAGTACAAAGTCCTGCCCTCACTCGTGCACACGTTCGAGTTCTCGGCCGGATCGGGCGGCGCACCGCTCTTGCCCGTCATCCTCGACATCGCGGAAGAACCCGCTGCGGGGGACGCCCCGGCAGAGAAAGAGTTCCAGCGGGACGTGATCCAGCCCGTTGTGCGGATGTTTGCGACGCCCGATCGGGCGATGCGCATGGCGTTGCTCGAGAACCTCGAGCGGTACGTTGAGCGGCTGACGGGCAAGGACGTGAACGAGAAGGTTTGGCCGCACCTGCAGACGGGGTTCGGGGACGTCGTGCCCGTCATCCGGGAGGCGACCGTCAAGGCGATCCCACTCATCGCTCCCAAGGTAAATCTCCAGCTCTCTATTTGGTTCCTTGACCGGACAACTGATTACGGCCCTCCCTCTGACCGTCAGCTGAACGACCGGATCCTGAACAACGACCTCCTGCGCGTCCTCGGCAAGACCCAAACGGACGTCGAACCCGGCATCCGCACCAACACCTGCATCCTCCTCTCGCGCCTCTCGCGACACCTCCAAACGAGCACGCAGCGCAAGGTGCTCATTCCGGCGTTTGCGCGCGCGGTCCGGGACCCGTTCGTCCATGCGCGGATCGCGGGGCTGATGGCGCTCATGGCGACGTGCGAGGTGTTTGAGAAGGAGGACTTGGCGGGGAAGGTCATCCCGGCGATGAGCATCTGTCTCGTCGACAGGGAAAAGTGCGGGCTGCTCTTTGGTCTCCCGTTCCTGCCGAGCGCAACAAGTGCTGATGAGCTTGCATGCGGCGCAGGACCGTGAGGGATCAAGCGTACCGCGCGATCGACATGTTTGTGAAAAAGTGCGAGGCCCTGACAGCCAACATGGTTCGTTTACGGTCCCTGCTTCGCTCTGCTTCCCCGCCTCTAGCTGACTCTGTACACCTGATGCCTGCACCACTCCGTTTGCGCGCCCTCAGCCGGAGACGGCTGTTCCGGATACGCCGACGGGTCAGTCGCCCGCACTGCAAGCCGCAGCGCAGACCCAGCCCGGACTGGCGACCAACGCCGCCGGCGCTGCCGGCGCGCTCGCCGGTTGGGCGTTCGCGAGCGTCTCCAAAAAGGTCAGCCGGCGCTCTGGTCAGGATGGCGGACGATGTTTTCCTTTCAGCCCGGAACTGACGCGTCTGCCGCTGCCGCAGCTCTCTTCGGCCGAGTTGGCGGCTCCGATCGAGCGCCGGGACGAGACGCCGCCGGTCTCGCTGCCCGCGACGCCGGACCTCGGAACGGCGGCGAGGCCTGCAATTTCGGCCGACCAAGGAGCGGCGACGGCGGCGCACCACGGCAGGAACGGCCCCTCGGCGGCGGCGGGAGGGTTGACGAAGCCGGCGGAGGATTGGGGCGGCGACCTCATGGACGTCAACGACGACGACGGCGACTGGAGTGCGTTCCCTTCTTGCGCTCTCTCCCTCAAGTCTCGTCATGAGGTACTGACTCCTCGCTCTCGGCCGACAGACGAGTTCGAGAGCGGACAACCTCACCCCGCCCAGCCGAGCGGCGGAGCGGATCCCATCGCTGCGCGGCTGTCCGCGACTGCCAACCGACCGAAGCCCGCGCGCGGTCGACTCGCGGGCGGCAGCGGGTCTTCCCTGCGCCTCGGTGCCGCGAGCAAGAACTCTTCCCTCCGGCTCCCTATGGACATGGACGCGACCGACAGCTGGGACCTGGACGAGGAAGCGGGAGACTCCTCCCCTTCTTCGGCGCAGAAGAAGAAGTCAATCCCGCGGACGACTGCCCAGGGCGGGATGAGGTCGCCGCTTTCGAGTTCGGTCGGCGGTCGGAGACCGATCGTGAGCAAGGGGAACGACGCTGCGTTGCTTGCGCTCGCCGCTGGACCTACGCCACCGCCACCATCACCACCCCAGCCGCAGCCGCCTCGGGAATCACCCGCTCGCCCTCCTCCTGCAATCGTAACCCCGGACTCTCCAGCAGCGGCGGCGGCGGCGAGTCCGAACCCGTCCCGCTCGCCTGCACCTTCCCCTCCGCCTCCGAACCCATGGGACGAGGACGGCCGACCAAATACCGCGGCGTCGTACCTGCCTCCGCCGGCCGAGCGCTCACCCTTCGAAGCGGACGTGGAAGAGGGCAGGACAGACCGAGGGGGGCACCTGGGGCTGGATTCGCCCGCGTCGCCGTTCGCGAGCGAGGGCGCGGCCGTCAACGGCGGAGGATCGTTCGCCGCTGTGGCGGACCCGGCTCTCTCGCCTGCGGAGAGCTCGGCCCCGCTGTCGCCTCTGCCTGGAGAGGCGTTCGCCGCCGCTGCTTCTCCCCCGGCTCCTGGGTTGGCCTCCCCGCCACCCGACCTTGCGCCGACCACCCGATCTGCCAGCCCGGCGACCTCCCTCGCCTCGGCGAGTACCCCGACGACTACGGCGGGAGGAGCCCCGCTGAGCAAGGAGGAGAAGGCGGCGCGGCTGGCGCAGGCGCGGGAGGAACGGAAGGCGAGGATGGCGGCGGCCAAGGCGCAGCGGAGGTAGAAGGGGGGATGCGACAGCAGCCCATGAGGAATGCATCGTCGTCTCCACGATTCGCGTGCTGTGTTATGACCTGCTGGTGCTGCTCGGGTCGGGTCGGGGGTTTAGGGCCGGGTTGGTTCTTTGGGATGACGGAGTCTTCCCGCGCGCTGTCCCCGACAGAATCGCGGAATCCCGGCGAGAGCTGCCATGATCATCGAGATCCATCACCTCCCTCGTCATCGCTGCCGCTGCCGTCGAACGCCCAGCGCGGCTTGTGCGGCTCGTCCTGGTCCTGGACGCTCGCGAGCTTTTCGAGGAGTTTCTCCATTCGGACCTGCTCGAAGCGGGGAGAGACGGCGAGCATGAGGTCGTCGAGCGTGTCGAAGGGCTGGTCCGGATGCTGTATAGAGAGCGGAAGGAAATAGACGTTGGCGGAATTGCAAGTGGGGGAGCAGGTGTCGGAGTCAGCGAAAGTGGCAAGTAAGAGGGCAGGAACGAGCTCACCCGCTGTGTCTGAGCTGTTGTATGCTGTATGAGCGTCCAGCCCTTGTCGCTGCAGCCTGCGACGACGAGTTCGCCGTCTTCGAGCAGGCGGATCTCGACGAGCGCCTCGCCTGGCCGCGCTCGGTCCGCAGGCAGCAGGGCGTGGCTGCGGTAGCCCCAGGGAATTTCGGACAGAGCCTGGCGCAGCTCACTGGCGGCGAAAGACGTGGCCATGGCGTGGGGAGAGGGACCGAGGCGAATCGCAAATTGTTGACTCGCTTTCACCCGCTCACCGCTCACGCTACAGCCCTACAAACACTCCGGGCTCACTCTAGACAGCTTCAGGAGGTTATTCTGACAATACTGCTCGCCCGCTCGGGGCTGCCCGCTGCTCCGATACGCGTTTCCCCTCCTCCGCCTGCTTCCGGCTGACGTCGACTCGAAGCCATGGTGAACCCGCTCACCGTCGTAATCAAGCTCGGTAAGCTCTCACAGGACATTCCCATGACTGTCATTCACTGACGCACGCCCTCCGCAGGCTCGTCGTCGATCCTGCAGCCGGATCCGCCGCACTTTCCGCAGATCGCGACCCTCTCCGCCCTCGCCGAGACCTGCGTCGCCCTTCGTGCCCTCGGACACCGCGTCGTCATCGTCTCCTCCGGCGCAGTCGGAATGGGCCTCCACCGCATGGAACTCCCCTCCCTTCCCGGGGGCAAGAAGCGCGCGATCGGCGAGAAACAGGCCCTCGCTGCGATCGGCCAGGGACGCCTGATTGCCCTCTGGGACCAGATCTTTGGCGCTTTGAAACAACCCATCGCTCAGATCCTCATGACCAGGAACGACATTGCCGACGTAAGGCCTGTTCGAGGCTCTCGCCCACCTCGAGCCGAAAAATCCCGCGCCCAGGAGGCCTCGTACTGACATGCTTCTGATGACCGAATAGCGCTCTCGCTATCTCAACGCAACGACAACGCTCTCGACGCTCCTATCCCTCGGCGTCATTCCGATCATCAACGAGAACGACACCATCTCTGTCTCCGAGATCCTCCACATCAACAAATTCGGAGACAACGACACCCTGTCCGCCATCGCCGCCGGCATGTGCGGCGCAGATTACCTCTTCCTCATGACCGACGTCGACGGGCTGTACGAGGACAACCCGAGGCGAGTGCCGGGCGCAAGGCGCGTCCGCAAGGTTCGAGACATTGAGGAAGTGCGGAGGATGGGTGAGTCCGCTCTTGCTCATGTGAGCGATCCAGACTTTCTGACCGACCTCTCGTACGACCCGCAGTCAGCACCTCGACGCTCGGCTCCTCTCTCGGAACGGGCGGCATGGAGACCAAGCTGATCGCCGCCGAACTCGCGACCGCCGCGGGCTGTGCGACCGTCATCACGCTCGGCTCGATGCCGGCCCGCATCTTGACTATCGTACAGAGTCATGCAGCCCGAACGGTTCCATCCTCTCCTTTGCTCCATCCGACAGTATCTCCGACGACCGACGCGGACGGAGTCACGCCGCCGCGCGAACCTTCGCCTTCGGTTCTGCCCGGTGTCGAGTTCGACCCTCCCGCCCCTCACTCCTCTTCGCCAGCTGCAACAACCGACGAGTCCCACCCGCCCTACACCCTCTTCACCCCGAAAGTCGCCCCGCTCTCCTCCCGCCGCTTCTGGATCCTGCACGGCCTGACCCCGCGCGGGACCGTCTTTGTCGACGAAGGAGCGTACCGCGCCTTGACGCGCGGCGAGCGCGACGGAGGCGGGAGCGGGAACGGCGGGCGCCTGCTTGCGGCGGGGGTGATTCGCGTCGAGGGGGCGTTCGCGGCGGGCCAAGCGGTTCGGGTGTGTGTCCTCCGGAAGAAGGGTCGCGGCGCTGCAGGCGCGCTCAAGGAGCAGCAGCAGCTCGACGAGCGGGAACGCGCTCGCAGCCGAGAACGAGCGACCGACGCCCAATCCACCGCTGCGACCACCAGCACCACCCGTTTCGGCGACGTCGAAGACCGCCCCAGGACCCTCAGTCGGGCTAGCAGTCCCGATCACTTTGCCGACCGGCGGCAGTACGGCTCGCGTGCCGACCCGGAAGGGCCCGAAGCGCAGTGGCTCGCGGAGGACATCGAGGCGATGCGCGTCGGCGAGGGCTCGCCCGCACCGGCACCGGCCCCGTCTACGCCAGCGCCGGCTACGGCCGATGCGGCAGAAGAGGAAGTGATCGAGTTCGGACGCGGGTTGAGCAATTACAACTCGGTCGAGATCGACCGCGTAAAGGGTCACCGGAGGTGAGTGCCTGCCTGCCATGGCCTCGCCAAGGCACATCTACCATCACCAGAAGGCGACACTGACCCTTCTGGACCCCCCCCCCCCCCCGCGCACAGCTCGGACATCGAAAAGATCATCGGCTACGTCGAGGCGGAGCACGTGGTCGAGTCCATCGTCGAACTGCGGGCTGCGACGGGCAAAGGGCGATAGAAAAGAAGAGCCGGAGATTGCAAGCCAGAGACAGTTCCGGCAGCAGAAATCGCAGTCACGAGAGGCTTGAGAAATACAACAAGGCGAGGATGTGCAAGGGAGAGGGCGAGAGAGGGTGCGCATGCGGGGACACTACGCGTCGTACAGGCCGCGACCGCGCGAGGGCGGCCGCGAGGTCGAAGGACTGCTGACCCCGAGGTCGCGTTCCTTGATGTTCAGGAACTTGTTGTTCGGCCGCGGGCTGTGGCGGAATGAACAGGTGAGCGACAAGAACGATTGATACTCTTGGCAGGGTATAGGGGACGCACCGCGTCGTGTCGACGGCCTCGATCGGCAGCGTGAAGCGTTCCTCGTCACAACCGTAGGCCTTCGGCGTCAGCTTGATGACCGTGTGACTGTGGTCCGTCGCACCGGTGTCAGTGCGTTTGCGGCGAAAATTAGGTCCCTGCAGATCAGACTGACAGCGGGATCTTGATATACGGAAGCTCCTCTTGCGACAAGTTGTGGCTGTTATCGCATTGGCCCGCGCTGCATCAGCCCGATCCGCTCAAACGTGCACAGATAACGTCACTCACAAGTACGCGTACAGGCACCGCAGAACGGCCTGATGGCAGACGACGAGGATGTCCTTTTGCCGCTCGAGCTCGAGGATAACGGGCTCGAGGCGGATGACGACGTCCCGATACGACTCGCCGCCGCGGTACCGGTAGTTGAACTTGTCGTCGTCGCGCGCGTTGTAGTCCTCCGGGTAGTATTTCTGCATGCGCCGGTTTGAAGGTCGAGTCAGTCGGCGCGTTCATGGCGAACAAGGATCACGCCGGGCGCTCACCTCGATCTCCTCGTAGGTCATGCCGTCGCAGACGCCGGCGTCGAGCTCGTCAAGCGACTTCCAAGTCAGCTTCTCGTACGGCAGCTCGGAAGCCGTCTGGATCGTCCGCTGCAACGTCGACGTCCACACCTGACCAAGAAGGGAGCAAGAACGATGAGCGGGAGCACTCTCAGAGGTGGGAGGCTGGAGCCGACTCACCGTAAGGGGCGTATCTCCGATCTTCTCCTTGACCAACCGCGGCAGCGCCTGCATGTACATCTCTCCTTGCTTCGACAGCGGCGCGTCTCCGCCGATCTTGCCTTCGACGTTGTATTGCGATTCTCCATGCTGTGACCCGGAGTCGCGTCAGTCTCCTCGTGAGTTCGCTCAATCTCGTGGGGTCCTCGACTCACGCGCGTGAAGTAGATGGACCGCGGCGTGAGATGAAGGTTCATCAGGTAGAACGCAATCCTCGACTGCAAGTAGCCGTCGATGCGATTGACCGTGACCTTCGAACGTGCTCTGTCAGTTCGGCCGAATGGAGCTCTCGCCACCCATCGGCGACAGACGTACCTGCTTGCCGACATTGACCATCTGACACCACGTCTGTCCCTTGTCCAACTCGGGATCCATCGTCTCGTAGCTCTCCTCGTAGTGCTTGATCCGCTCCCTAAAGTCCCTTTCGGCCTGCGCCGGATCCTGACCGTCATAGTCCGGGTCGCCCGAGGCGACCTTGACCGCGATGTTGGCGGCAATCACCTCCGGGTCGGTGCACACCGACTCGATGAAGAGCAACTTGAGGCCGGGCTCGCGCTTGATACGCGCTTCGAGAGCCTTTCGTCGGGACCGGGTCGAGTTCGTCGCGTCTGCACACATGCTTCTGTCAGCTCCGTCGGCGACCGTAGCAAGTGAAGCGACAGGGCCTGACCATGGATACCGACGTTCCCACCCTCTTTGAGCCACTTGATCAAGTCCTCGAGGCACTCGGACGCCATCCGCTCGCGCGCCTTGGCGGCTTCGGCGTTGCTGTTGTCGAAAAAGTTGGCCGACTGGTCCTCCTTCCGACCCGACTCTTCGGCCATCTTGCGGTACACTTGGCGGCGGTACTGGCCGACATTGAAGACCTATGGAGCAAGATTGGCGAGTCAGCCGGTTGCTCCGTTCTCGCTTCATGCCTTGCTGGACGCACCTTGACCTGCATGGACGGCAAGCGCGACGGGACGGAAAGAGTCAGCAGAGCGGCAAAGCAGCGCGGAATCCTTGCCTACGAACCTGATACTCGAGCCACTGCAGAAGGGGCGAATGCCAAAGTCAGCCTTGGCCGGCTCCGTGAGACTTTTCCGAGGGAGAGCGCACCAGGAGATAACGCTGGAGCTTGTTACTGAGGTAGCTCTTGCCCCGCGCGGGCAGGCCGACCATGGCGACCACGATCTTGGCCTCGGAATAGTCTGGCTTCTCGACTGCGGGATACATGAAGCCTTTCGTCAATGACCTGAGGCGAATGACCGCAAGCCCCGTCGGATCCCTCGACTCACTCGTGGCGCCGGCGCTCATGCCGAAGCTGACTTCCTTCCCTTCGAGCTCGGTGCTGCGGTCGCGGTGATGAACGGTACCGCCCATCGTCGTCGTACTCTGCAAGGAGCTCGTGGACGAGTTGGCGGTCGAGTACGGCCTGGCGTAGTCGCTTCGAGTGTCAGCGGTCCCAAGATCAATGACCCAGCCCGGGCTATCTCTTCGGAAATACTCGAAGCCTCACCAAGTCCCGTGCTGTTCCTCCCTCGGGCTCGTCAGCGGACTGACGACGTTACTCCCCTGCCGACTCGCACTGGGCCTCTGCCCGCCCGAGATCGAAGTCGACCGGTTCAGCGCCTTCGGCACGGCCTGGCCTCCAGGGGAGATAGGTCCAAAGTCCGGCGAGGCGGGCAGGGTCGCGAACGACGCGGCGGCGGGCGGGTACGGGCTCGCGACGGCGGGGTGGTTCGCTCCGCCTCCGCCGCTGGTGGAGCCCCCTCCACTGCCTGCTCCTCCTCCGCCGGCGCCGACGTTCCCTGCGTTGAGGCTGGAAGCACCAGGCGACGTCGAGAGCGGCGGGGAAGCAACCTCGCTCGCAGCAGAGGGCGACTCGCGCGGGGTGAACCTGAACGACGCTGCCCTGGAGAATGACGCCGACCGTCCGATGTGCGCGCCTCCCGGCCCCTGCTGCTGTGGCTGCGGCTGGGGTTTGCTGTCCTGTGTCGTGGGCTGCAGTCCCGGCGATGCTGCGCTGGTGCCTGTGGGTGCGGGGCCGCTGTCAGCCATGGTCCGGGTCGAACAGTCGGCTGCCGTGCTGAAGCCGGCTCAGCGGCAGCGCCCGCGGGCGACGCACGCTCACCGGCACGCTCTTGCTCCGTAGAAGGCGCCATTTTAAGTCCCTCTTCCGGCTTCTGTGTTCAGAGAAGCGCGCAGGAGGGCGAGGGCGGCTCAGGGAGACTGCAGCGCCGCTTGGCCTCGCGCAACGGAATCGGGTGGGGCCGCCGCTGCAACCTCGCGGAGCAAAAAAATCGCAAAGCATAATCGGCACGTACAACACTGCTAGGTCACCAGGAGGACATACGGCTACAGGCGACGCGCGTCGCATTCAGAAGCAAGCGGCGGAAAAAAGAGGTGAAGAAAATCGCCGCGCCGGATCGAGGCAGGCCACACTTCTCCGAGGTCAAGGCCGTGAACACCTCAACCGGAAGACTGGCGAAGCAGAAAGGCGGATAGCGCGATCAAGCGTCCTTCTTGCCCGCGTCGACGTTCGAAGCCGATCCCTCTCCGCCGCCGGCGCCCCAGCCGAACCAGCTCGTCCGTCGATTCGCCGCCGCCTTAGGCGCCCTCGCTCCGTGGGACGGTGCACTCGGACCCGCATACCCCCTCGTCTCCGTCTCGGCAATCTCGACAAATGAGAGGGTTCCCGCTCCCAGCGGGGCGTTCAGGACCGACTCGGCTTCGCTGCCCGACGCAGCACCCGACGACGAGGACACGGCATCGTCCTGCTCGCGCAGTGCGGCCAGCTCGGCCTCGAGTTCTTCACGGCGAGACTTGCTGCTGCCGCCCGCGCGACGACGTGCTCCAGCCGGCTGCGCCCTCGCGGACGTCGCCGCTCCTGTCGCTACTCCTGCGTTCGCCGCCCCGGAAGCTGCCGCGCCGAGCGGCTGCGAAAGCACCGTCCCCGCCGCAATCGCAGCAGGCGCATACTGCCGCAACAGACCTCCCGCGAACCTCGCCAGGCCCGAGATCGCCGCGGCGGACGTGTCCTGCTGTCCGTTCATCAGCGCCGGCTCCGTCAGGACGGGCGGGCGGTCCGGCGCAGTCGATTCGGGGCCCGCGACGCCGTGGTCGGCGGGGGCGGTGGCTGCGTCTGCGCCGGCGGATGCCGCGCCCGCGTCGAGGAAGAGGTTCCCGAGGAGAAACGCTCGCGCCTGCCGAAACGCCCGGTTCAGGTAGTCCATGCCCATCCGCGTCGCCGACGCGCGCGCGTTGGTCACGGCTGTGTCGATCTCACCTTCGTGCGAGGTCAGGAAGGGCGAGAGGTGGTGAATGTAGACGTAGGTGGCGCCCTGATCGGCGCCGAGGCGGTGGGTGTCAGCGTCTCGACTGCGGCCGAACACCCGGTCCCAGTCTGACCCACCTGAATTTGCGGGAGCACGAGCCACAGAACCACGAGCGTCTTGACTTCGTGATAGAACGGGAACCTGACGAGGAAGTTGCGGGCGGGAGTCCCACGTCGCGTGAGCGCGTCGTTCGAAACGCACCGGCCAACCCCCAAGACTCTTCGAAAACTACCTTCGGGCACAGAAGGAGAAGCTCAAACTCACCAGCTCACGCCCCACTCGGCCCACTGCTCCCACACGGCGACGCACCCCATGACGCACCAGAACATGAGCCACCGCTCGAGGTGCGCGGCCTGGTCCGCCGCGGTCCGGCCGACCGAGGCGGCAGGTCGGAGGGCTTTGTAGGAGGCGTAGGTTGGGTACAGGAGGCTGGCGGTGGTGCTGTTGGAGCGGATCGGTCGGGAACGTGGAGGGGTGTTGGATTAGAGGTGGGGCAGGGGAGGGGTCCCGGGAGAGATCATCGTCGCAGCGGAATTGCAGGCCATGCAGTGGGCGCAGCGGGAGGGAAGGGACATAAAGGTAGCAGTCTCAATGTATGTCAGCGCCGTATGCTCGTGCCCAGTCCGTCGAGACAGCGTCGTCCGCCTGCGCTGCGTCTGGCCGATCAAGTCGGGAGAGCGGAGATCTCGCACGCGAGACGCGGGACGGGAGAGAGCAAGGACGCACCTGACCACCTTGCACAGGTAGAAGAACATCGTGAGCGCCGGTAGGAGCTGCCGAGAGCAGCGAGCACTAGAGCAATCGCGGAAGCTGATGAGCGGACGCAAGACGAAGCGGCGCGATCGGATGCAGCCACGCAAGGGAGAGCGCTGAGAAGCTCAGCGTCTATCCTGCTCGGCACGTCGACGGGCTGTGCGCAGGTAACGAGCTGGAAGCGAAGCAGCCGCGGTCCCGACTCCAAAAAGACGAAAACGGTCACTCCCCGCAAAAGAGATGGTACACCGCAAAATGCAGGAAGAGAAAGCAGAAAACAGATACACCTCGTACATAGGATCAGAGAGTGGGTGGGAGGAGGACAAACGGCGAACACGGCTTCGAGGCAACGGCATGATCCCGGAACGAAGAAAGGTAGGAGGTGCGGTGAATCGCCGACAGAAGCGTCCCCACGGACGGAGGCGCAGAGCGCGATGTCTGGGAGGGTGGATTAGTGTAGAGAGCACTGTATAGACGGCTGGAGCATGGGGATCTAGGTCGACAAAAAAGGGCGGGTCGGCGACGGCAAGAAGCCCCCGGCTCAGCACGAGCAGCCGCCCTCGTTCTCGGTCGTGTTGGTCGGGGTCACCGAGACGTCGATCACTGCACACAGTGCCACGCACAAGCGTCAGTCACGATCGAGGTATCTGCGTCCCCTCGACAGACGAGTGGGGGCGAAAGCACTCACTCTGGTTCGCGCCAGTCTGCGCCTCGTTCGGGTTGTCCATGCCGGGCAGCGCCTGCGCAATCTTCCGGAACAGCGTCTTAACATTGTGGCCCGCCTTGGCCGACGTCTCGATGAACATGACGTTCAGCTCCTTCGACTTGGTCTCGGCCTCCTCCGTCGTCACTTGCCTGTTCGGCGCCACCGCTCGAGAATCAGTTCTCAAGTATCACTCCCAGCTTATGGAAGGCAACGCACCGCTTGTCGTTCAAGTCGGTCTTGTTTCCGACGAGGACGATGATGACATCGTTGCCGCGCTCCGAGCGGACATCGTCGACCCACTTGCTCGTGTTCATGAACGAGGCGCGGTCTGTCGACCATCCCAAGAGTCAGTTCCGAGTCCGGTACCCTCAAAAAGAGAGGAAAGGGCAGGAAGAGGACTGACTCGTGACGTCGTACACGACGACGGCGACGCTCGAGTCGCGGATGTAAGACGGGATCAGACTGCGGAAGCGCTCCTGGCCGGCCGTGTCCCACAGTTGGAGGCGGACGGTGCGGTCCTCGAGGTACATCGTCTTGGAGAGGAAGTCGATGCCTGAGTTCCGACGAAATGTAGAGTATCAGTCCCAGCGGACGGCTCAAGGGTACCAGAGACTTGAACGAACCGATCGTAGCCTGATACGTGTTGTCGAAAGTGTCATACCTGCGAACAGGCGGCAACGAGGGAAGAGAAGGTTAAGTGGCGGTCTTCTGACCTCGGAACAGGGGAGGTTGGACTGACATGAAGCGAGTGATGAGCGAGGTCTTGCCGACACTCTGCTCTCCGAGGAAGACGAGCTTGAATCTGCGCACGGGAGAGCCCAACCGGGAGAGGGGATGAGGAAGTCGGAGCGGACGTCAGAGGTCGGTCTCGTTGCAGGGCCCGCGAGGAAGAAGGGCGGCAGCGGGGCAGGGCTGACTTTTTGAGTGCGGCATGGGCAAACTCGCTGGCTGCGGGTGCGGTGACGGCGGGGGCTGCGGGTGTCTGTGCGACGGCCGAAGGCGCGGGCGTCGTCGCCTTGGGGGCACCGGCGACGGATGTGGTGCTCGCAGCGGGGGCGTTGTCGGTGCTCTTCCGGGGCTCGGAGGTGCCCGCTGCGGGTGCCGAGTCACCGTGCTCGGCGGTTGCGGTGCCTGCATCTGCGTCTGCGGGTCCCTGCGTGGCTGCGTCGTCGTTGGAGGTCGAGGTGCGCGACTCGGCGAGGGCAACGTCCGGGGCGTCGAGGACAGCGTTCGGCTCGCCGGCCGAGGCATCGACAGCGGTAGCGGGTTCACCAGACATTCCTAGGGCGTCTCGGTAGGCTTGGCTGGGCTAGAGTGCGGTGTGTGAGGCGGGAGAGGGGACTGGCAGCGACAGACAGAAACCGGATGACGATGCCGACGACAAGTTCTGCGCTGCCCTCGACCACGCTCCCACAGGGACGTAGCGGGACGAGCAGGGACTACAGGAGAGCTTACAGGCTCAGACACGCCGATGGCTACACGCGCTGGCCCGCAGGAGGGCGAGTTGACGCTCGGCCAACTGCTCACTCGCTCGCTCCGCAACGCCGACAAGGTCACCCGCGCACCCGCACCGAACGATGCACGCATCCAGGCAAGCACACACACACACAGCCACCGTGGGCGAGCAAGCGCCTTGTGTCCCCCTGACTGACGAAACCCACCCCAGCAGGCCCTCATCTCGTCGACCCTGTCCGACCTGACTCTCTGCGCCTCGCTCGTGAACCATCTCGCCGTCTTCTCCCCGAACGAGACCCTCGAAGACATCTCCACCCGCGACCTCCGCGCCCTCCTCGTCCCCGCCGTCGAAGCCCAACTCGCCCTCCTCGTCCGCACCCACGGCGGAACCCAGCGCCTCGCACACCTCGAACGCGCTCAGGGGGCCTTCAGGCGCTACCTCGACAGCATCGAGCGGTACCAGATCGTCGACGCGGACAGGAGAAAGACCCTGGCCGGGCCGAGGATCGGAGATGTCGACCCCGCGCGCAGGAGGGCGGGCAAGATTGCCCAGTTCAAGATGGAACGCGAAATCAAGGGAACCCTCGAGGTGCGTTCCGGCCTGGTGTGCTCAAGTTACTCAGTTCCTCACCCACACCGGAACGCGATCAGGAGCTGCGGGTCCGGAGAAGGAAGCGTCGCGCGCGCGGTTCCGTCGTCCCCTCCGCCTCTGAGGACAGTCCGTCCGCCCTCACGACGACCTCCATCTCCTCCAGGGCCACCCTCGCCGCTCCCGCTACCGCTTCGACCTCCTCGGCAGCGCGCCCAGAAAGCGCCGCCGAGCCAGAAGCCGAGAACGACGATTTCCCCTCGTCTGACGACGACGACGACGCCGAGTCGGTCGCGCGCCCGCTCCTCCTGAACCTCCTCACGCTGCACTACCTCCGCGCGCACGCCGAGCTCGACAGCATCGAGCAGGAGATGGAAATCTTAAGGCACGGCATGCGCATGAGCGAGATCCCGTCGACGAGGTCTCTGATCGGCGAACTCGGTGCCGGTGCAGGCGGGAGCGGGAGCGCCGGGCGGGACGAGCGGACGGCTCGGGGCGCACATGCTGCGGCTTCCCGCTCGGGGAGAGGCGAAGCCGGCGGTCTCAGTGATGAGGAGGGCGACGAAGACGAAGACGACGAAGACCGGCGGTGGCGGCTCGACGTCCTCCCGAAAGAAGCCGGCCCGGTCCTCAGCTCCGAAGGCAAAGTCCTCCGGCCCTTCACGATCCTGCCCTCCAAAAAAGGTCCGCTCTCGACCCGGCTGCGGTTGCAGTCCGAAGTGTTCCGGGACGGACACCGCCTGCCGACCATGTCGATCGACGAGTTCCTTGACCGCGAGGAGCAGCGCGGGAACGTCCTCCAGGGTGGCGGGCCGAGTACGAGCGAGGCGGTCGAGCAGGAACGGAGGGACGAGGAGGCGGCCAAGGAGGAGGATACGGTGCGCGGGTACGAGGAGGAGGAGCGCGGCCTCAAGAAGGCGCGCGAGTGGGACGACTACCGCGACTCGCACCGCAAGGGAGAGGGGAACATGTGCGTATTCGCGTGGCGTCTCTTTGGAGCAGAATGAGCGCTTACCTTGTCGGCGCCCTCTTCACTTGCAGGCACAACCGCGGCTAAGGCTCCCTACGACCAGGCGCCGCCTTGGAACATGGCTGCGAGTCCCCTCTTCGTAGCTTGCATCGCAGCATGTTTCCTTCGCCCAGAGGTGATTCCAATCGTGTGCCGCATACTGTCAGTATAGATATTCAGAGTCGAGAGACGCCGTCGAGTGCGTGCGCGGAAATGGCGCATGTGGGCGGCCGCGAAAAGCGCGCGCGCGGGCGGTCGTTGCGGGTGCGCCCAATCGGCCGGCGCGTTGCTGTCTTCTCGGCCGACTGATGAAGCTGCGCCGCCTCTGCTCACCCTCTCAACCTATACACGGCACGAGGAGCACGCGGATCCTGCCCGGGAGCTATCAGGACTCGCTCGCAGAAACAGCGCAACCAGCAGCGGCTGCTTCTCCGCGCTGCTCGAGCAGACGACACCGCTCTGGCCGTCGCCGCGCCTGCTCCCATCCGGAACGTCTTCTTGCCCCCAGCTGACGACCCTACGGCCCTCAAGCTGGCTATACGACTTCTCCTCTCGGGTGTTCAAGCTCAGCTCTTGGCCCCCGACCAAGCCTGCGGCGCTCCTACTGCTCAGATGCCCTCGTCTCGAGGAAATCAACCGTCGCCCCGTTCAGGCATGCTACGCTTCGCTCATGCTCGCCTCCCCCCTCCCGCCCGCTCCGTGCCGTATGCTCGTGCACGACCTTCCGTGAGCTTCGCACCGAGCCGGGACTGGCAGGGCACGCGCGCCCCTCGGCCGCGCGCACCTCTTGACCTCCTTCCGACCACTCGCCTCCTTTTCGCAACCTCACGCGGCGGCTCTCGGACCGCTCTCTTCAGGTTCTCCGCTACCTATTGATGTGCGTGAGCGGTCTCAGCGGCCTCTCCGGGCTTGCATCAGGTCTCAGGCGGCTGGCCGAGCCGAGGCGGCCTGCGATTGGCTCGTCTCGTCCTGACGCTTTTTCTCGCCTCCTCCCTCAGCCGCCGGACAGCTCACAGCAAGATGGACATGTCCCATGCCATGAGTAGCTCTATGAGCAGCAACAGTAGCTCGAGCGCTAGCTCGAGCTCGAGCTCCATGGGGATGGAGATGGGAACCGGCTCGTGCAAGGTGAGCTAAATTTCCACCCTGCTCGGCCGACCCCTGCGGCCGAGCAGCAGACCCGCTTGCTAAGGCATACGGTCCAGAGCTCCCTTGGCCTATGGCATTCTCGCACGCATCGCATGATACTCTGAGAAATGATGCGCGGACAAGCCGACGATCCTTGCTCACTCCGCTGGCTTCCCGGGCGCGCTGCAGATCTCGATGCTCTGGAACTGGTACACGACAGATGGTGCGCCTCGTGTCGACGCTTTCGCGTCAATAGCGAGTCTAACTGACTTTATCGACTTCTACGCCGATCGCGATACAGCCTGCTTTCTGACTGAAGGGTGGAAGATCCGGAATACGGGCGACTACGTCGGCACTCTCATCGGGGTCAGTCCCGTCGATGTCGTCTCGTGCTCCGACAAACGCTAATACTAACGGGTTTGTGCTCCTCCTCCGTACAGCTCTTCTTCATGACCGTCGCTCTCGAGGGGCTCCGCCGCCTGTCGCGCGAGTACGACCGCCGCATCCGCATCGCCTACTATCGCCGCGAAACCCTCGCCCAGCAGGCCCTCGCGCAAAACACGCTCAAGGGCGAAGTACTAGACCCCGCACCCTTCCGGTGAGTCACGCCGGGGCCTATCGCCAGCATCGTCCTGCCTCGGACTGATCCCGTCTCCGAACCTGCGGCCCTCCTCAGTCCGAGCGTGCACGAGCATGCGATTCGTACCGTCATGTACGGAATCCAGCTGGGCCTCGCCTACATCCTCATGCTGCTCGTGATGGGCTACAACGGAGGGGTCTTTTTCGGTACGTTGCCGCCCCATCGCCACCTCTGCACCTCGCCGCGGCCTCGTGTGCCGGACGCCAGTCCCAGAACAGAGTGTACTGAACACACTCTGCTTCAGCTATTGTGACGGGAGGCGCGGTCGGATATGGCATCTTTGGCGTAAGCTGTCTACCCGTCTCTGCCCTGGGATTTCCGCACAGTAATGAGAACCGGCCGCTGACCGCCTCTATTGCGTTCCTCACAGCGCGACACTGGCGCCCTGACTGTCACGCCGGAGCAACACACGAAGGGCGAATGCTGCTGCTGAGCAGCCGTCGGGCGGTACTGCGGCTGTCCGCGGACTTCTGTTCGTTCCTCTTCGCTTCGTCCTTGTACAGACTCTTTCGTCGCACGCATTCCGTATACTCCCTTTGTGCCATGTATCATAGTGTTCGTACAGCTTCATCCCGTTTTGAGGAGAAGCGCCTCAAGTATGCGCCGGTAATGCGAGCAATAGTAAACCGCCGCCAATGGTTGATTTTCCCCGCCTCCGGTCTCGCCCTGTCGGCGCTTCCGACCGATTTGCCGCATTAGCCGGACTCAGGCAGACCAAGTTCTCTCGCCGATGTTCCCTCGCGCCCGCACTGCGCTCGCCTGCGCTGCCCGCCGTCCGATGCCAGGCTCTGCTGCCGCTGCCCTCCGCACCAACATGCTCGCGAACCACCTCTCGTCGTCGACGCCCAACAGCTCGGCGCCCGCCCCGCCCGCAGCCGATGCCCAGCCCGTGAGTCCTGCGCAGGCGCATTATCGCTCTAAGGACCACGAGGATGTGATTACTGCGAGTGAGGGTCGAGTGTGGAACTGACAGGGGCGGATGGATCCCCGGCGGCAGCCCGTCGTCACGTTCGAAGCCGTCCACGCCCTCCGGAGGATCACGCTGAACCGGCCAAAGGCGCTCAACTCGCTCAACGACGAGATGGTCGACCTCATTCAGCCCCAACTCGAGGTCAGTCTCGAGCGAGGGCGCCGTCCGAGGGCCGGGATGCCGTTCGTGCTAACGGGCGGAACTTGGTTACGGGCCCTTGCGTCGACACGGTGAACAGAACTTTGAAGCCAGTGACCTCGCCAACGTGATCCTGATCAAGGGAAACGGGAAGCACTTTTGCGCAGGAGGCGACGTCGTCTGCAAGTCCCGCTTCCCTCGGCTTTTCCCCGAAGCAGCACCTGACCTCCGTTCTTGCAGCCATTACGAAGGGGTTAAATGATCCCAAGACGTGGCGAAACGGAAGCGACTTTTTCGGCAAGGAGTACAAGATGGTTCGTCTCCGCGTCCCTCCGCAGATTCGGCTTTTCCTGACTTGCGCCACCCTCGTACAGAACCAGTTCCTTGCTACGACCCCGAAACCGGTCGTTTCTTTCATGACTGGCGTGACTTGTGAGGCTGCGGCGGTTTGCTCGCCTGTATGCGGAGCAGCTCGACTGACCGTTTCTGAGACTCATAGTCGGTGGAGGTGTCGGCATCACGGGACACGGTGCTTTCCGGGTGGCGACCGAGTCGACGCAGATCGCTATGCCAGAGGTCCGTTCCTTTCCTCGCTGTAGCGGGGCGGCGAGGCCTGACCCAGCCCTCTCGCAACACAGACCAAGATCGGCCTCTTCCCGGACGTCGGTGCCAACTTCCTCCTCGGCCGTCTCGACGGGCAGCTCGGTCTTTACCTCGGCTTGACCTCGTTCCCCCTCAAGGGCGCAGCGACCTACTTTGCCGGCCTCGCGTCCCACTATGTCCCCTCTGAGCGCCTGCCCGAGCTGGAGGCCCGCCTCGCGGAACTCGACGTCTCTGCGACGCACGAGACGGTCAATGCGGCGATCAACGAGTTTGCGGCGGATGCCGACGAGCTCACCCGCGCGCTGAAGGACTACCCTCTGGTCGGACCGGTCCGGCGCGCGATCGACGCCATCTTTGCACGACCGACGGCGGAGGACATCCTGGCTGACCTCGCCGCGCTCGGGGAGGGCTCGTACAACATGGGCAAGATCGTCCTCCCGCAAGACGGAGAGGTCGACATGGCGGCGCTGCAGAAGTGGGCCAAGGAGACGCGCGAGGCCATCTCGCTCCGGAGCCCGACCAGCGTCAAGGTCGCGATCAAGTCGATTCGCGAAGCGCGCAAGCTCACGATCGACGAGACGCTCAAGATGGACGCGCGCCTCGCCGCGGCGTGCTGCAACCCCGAGATCAACCCCGACTTCCTCACCGGCGTGACCGACCTTTTGGTCCGCAAGATCAAGCCCGAAGAGCAGCGCCCGGCATGGAAGCCCTCGACACTCGAAGAAGTGACGGACGAGCACGTCCAGAACATCTTCTTCTCGCACCCGCCGCCGTTCAAGAACCCGCCCGTGCCGCAGCTCGACTTTTCGCGCAAGAACCGCCCGGGCGCGTTCGCCGCGTACAAGGTCTCGCCGCACTCCAAGTGGGCTCTGCCGAGCGAGCGCGAGATTGAAAAGATTGTCAAGGGCGAGGACTCGGGGAGCAACGAGTTTGCGGTGACGAAGCAGGAGGTCGTCGACCGGTTGCTGCAGCGATGGAACGGCAAGATCGGCGTCAAGCACAAGGTCGACGAGGTCCTCCAGCGCAAGGCGATCGTGGCCGAGGAGCAGACGCTCAAGTGGCTGTAGATGTACGGACCAATCCAAAGCAGTAAGAATTAAAAGAAGAAAGGGACCCTTCTCGGCGATGAAGCTCGGGAATGATTGCAAAGTTTCGGGTCGCGACAACAAGGATAGCAACAGATTCATGGGGAGTCACAGTATAGTGCGCAGAAGGCAGGAGGAGACAGACTTGAAGGCGGCGCGTGCTAGCCCTCGTCCGAATCGGCAGGAAGGCCGCGTTCGATCCGCTTCTGCCGGCGCTGCCAGCGCCGGTGATCTTCGTCGTCCCACTCTTCGGGGTGTTTGCGGAGGTACCACGGCTGCGAGCGGGCTTGTCAGTGCTGTCCCGCCACACCCTGTTCCGGAAACTCGCTCACCTTCTCTTCGTCGGAATAGCTCTCGTCCCCCTTCTTCTTCCTGACCTTGTTCTCCGGCAAGGCCTTCTTCGGCGGGGGTGGGGGCTTCAGATTCGTATGCAAGGGCGGAACCCGCTGCCGCGCGGACAGGCCCGGTGCTCGGAAGGTGGCGAGGCCCTTCTTGGCCATAATGGCAGCAAGGCCTGAGGAAGCAAGCTGTCAGAAGGCTAGATCTTCTCGCGCAAACAAAGTTCAGACGTGAGACGCACTGCCGGGACGCGGCTGCTTCGAGAACGGGGTCGTCGAGCTCGAGCGCGCTCGCTGCGGGACAGGCGTGCCGCTGCTCCCGTCCCTGGCATTGGCTTTCTTTACCGCAGAGCCTTCGTTCTCCTGCACGCACACGAGACTCTTGTCAGTACGTTGGCGCGTGTGGGCAGGAATCCTAGGCTGACCTTGCCATCGCCTCCGACGGTCATCGGTTTCGGCCCTTGCTCCTCTTCGTCTTCGTCCGACTCGACCGCGGCGTTTGCGCTGTTCTTCCGAGATGCCGCAGACACCTTCGACGAGCCCAGAAGCAACGAAGCGTCTTGATCCGTCTCGGCCGCCTTCATCATCTGTTCGATCCGAGCCTCCGTCGAAGCGCTGCGGCGACGTGAGCGATCGCCTGCCTCCCCCACCTTGGCGCGCTTCGCCGGCCCCGCGCCGTCTTCCTTGGCCGCAGCGTTCTTCTTCGTCTTCCCCTTGGACGCCTTTTCGCCCACACGCACGACGGGACCGTCGTCGTCGGAGCATTCGTCCCCAGATCGGATCGCCGACGTCGCATCACTCGCCGCGCCTTCGTCTTCAGCGTCGGATGACTGTACGATACGATTGCGCTGGTTCGACTTTGTGCGACGCGGAGCGGATGCTTCAGCAAGGACAGGAGCCGGGTCCGCAGCATGGGGGGGCCCTGCGCTTTCCGGTGGCGCCGCGACCATGTCGGCCGGAGTATCCGCAGCTCCGCGGTGGTCCTCCTCCTCGGAGTCTTGGACAGCTGCAGGGGTTTTGCGCGGACGTTTCGAGTTCTGCTTGCGCTGCGGCGGTCCAGCCTGCGCAGCCTCAGCCTCCTGCGCCTCCTGCTCCTGCGGCAGCTCGGCAGATGCGGATGCCTGCGGCTGTTCGGAAATCTTGGGCGCCTGCGGCGCAGCTTTCGCGTTGGTCTTGAGCGGCGACTCGTTCACGTACGCCGAATACGTCCGCTCTTTGCGTTGCCGTCTTGGCCGACCTGGCGTCGGCTGGTCTGAGGAGGGCACCGGCTCGGCTCGAGTTCTCGCCGGGACGTCTTTCTTCGGGACAGTCGGTACTCGGCGAGGGGGGGCCTTCGTCTCCACTGCAAGCGCTTTCTCGGCCTCGGGCTGAGCAGATGCGCCGGCGTCGCCCACCTCCCGCTCGGTCACTGCCTCGGACGCCGCCGCCGCCGCGCTCGCCGACCCTTGCTTCTTCGGCGCAGCCTTCTGCTTCTTGACCGATTTCTTGCGCTTCTTTTTCGCGCCGTAATCGTCGTCTTGTTCTTCCGCCTGCTCATTCGCCCTGATCGCCGCCAGCTGAGCCGCGTCGCGCCCGTCTTCGTCTTCGGATACTGCGACCGTCCGGCTATTCGCGCGACTGCCGGGCTTGCGCTTCTTCGTCGCAACGTCGGCGCCAGTCGATCCGTTCGTTGGCGCTTCCGACGTGACGGCGAGGACCTCTTCGCCGAGATCGTCGGCCGGCGCCTCCAGTGACGCCTTGCGCTTCTTCGTCGAGACCTTCTCGAGGGACGGAACACGGCGCGTCGGATTCATGAGCAGCTCGTCCGGCGACTCGGACCCGGGCGAAGCTGCGCGACCGTCCCCATCTGGCTCGGGCGAAGCGTGCGCGATCGTCTTTGAGCGGCGCTCTCTGAGATCGGAAAGCCTCGGAGCATCATCCTCGTCAACGTGCTGATGCGATTGCTCCCGGCCGAGCTTGCCTTTAGCCTTTGAGGCCGAGGACGAGCCGGACACAGTACGTTTCGAGCCGCGATTGGAGCCGATCACGATCTCGATATCGAGGCTCTTGTTGTGGCTCGGACCAGTGCCAGTCCTCGTCGAGGGAGTCGTAGTCGTCATCTCGATCGAGTCCGAGACGCGACTGGCTTTGGACGGCTTGCTCGGACCGGGAAGGGCAGCCGAGGCGCTGGGGTCGATGACAGAGGAAGACGAGACGGGTGCAGGGCGACGAGCCAACCGAGGCGCGACTGGCTGAGAGGCGTCCGAGAGGACGTATCCCGAGGCTGCAAAGCAAAAGGCGTCAGCGCAATGGTCGCGAGAGCCAGGAGGAGAGGACGTACAGATTCCCTCGCCGTCGCTGTCTCCGATGACCTCGGCCGTGTCGTTTTCCACGATTGAGCCTCCCGGCCCGGACGCCGGTAGACTGAACGGATCAATCATAGGCGAGCGACGACTGTAGCTGCGCTCCTTGGACGACGACGACGCCGGCTGGGGCATCTCGGACGGGTCGAGGAGCATTCGGCGTGGCGCTCGGACCGGCGGAGCGGCCATGGCGGACGGGTCCGAGGGGACTATGCGCTGTGGCGCAGCGTGCGCGGTCGACGTTATGCTGCTGCCGTCGGCGGGTTGGCTGACCGACGAGAGCAGCAACAGCTTCTCTTCGCTGCTCGTCCGCTGTCCGAGCGAGGTCGTGCCGGCGCTCGTCGCCGCTGTCGTCGTCAGGAGGGTACCACTGCCCAGATCGCCGTACTTCGTAGCTGTGGGCAGCGGCGGCAGCTGAAACGGCAGCGCGTTCGGCGGGGCATGAGGCGGCGTCGTTGTCGTGGTGGACTGGCACGACGCAGCGAGCGCAGCCTCGATCTGCGACTGCTCGATGCGCTCGAGCACGTGCGCACGAGCCGTCATACACACTCTTTGAGCCTCAATATGAGCAAAGAGTAGTCTGGCGCGCCAAAAGGCGCCGAGGCAGAAGCGCGTCGCAACGTGAGCAGACTCATTTTCCTCGCACGTGACCGGAATAGAAAAGGCTTATAAGGCTTTAGCACCCTCGACGAGCTATGAAGCTGCCTCGTCGACCTTCAAGACTGCCCTCGCAATCGTACCCTGCGAGGCCCAGACAGTCCGGATCATCTGCAAGCTCGCCCGCATATTCCGCCAGTCCTCCAGCTGCGATTCGTCCTTCTCCTTCTCCTCTCGACCCTCAGCGAGACCCGATTCCCGGACCCACTGCCGCACGAGCTCCTCGCACTTTTTGACGCCCGCCTCCGAGTCGAGCACCGCCGACTGGGCGATCGCGCGCCAGCTTGCGACGACCTTGGCTTCGTTCGCAGGCGAGACGGTCTCGCGCGCTCCGGACAGGACGTGGTACCACGGCGCGAGGGCCGAGGCGGAGAGGCTCGCGGAGGTGCCGGCGGGGAGGCGGTGATGCAGTAGCCGGAGGGCGACGAGGACGCGCCAGGAAGGAGAGGCCGGTGGGGTTGCCTGCAGGGTCATGTCGCTGCGGGGTGTGCATGAGTCAGTGAAGGTCCTGTCAAAACAGAAGAAGAGGGCGGAAACTCCGCGAGTGACGCAGTCGGAAGTGAAGAGAGAGCTCAAGCGGTGCCCGGAAGACTCACCCCCAGTACCCCTCGTCCTTCAGGATCCCCTTCTTTAGCTCGCCCTCGGCGCCCTGGGCCTCGAACAAAGCCTCGACGTACTCGTCCACGACCACGGCGTTGTACAGGTTGTCGTCCCCGACGACAAAGCCATACTCGGCGAGGAGGAACGCGTCGTCGTGCGATCCGTATTGGAACGACAGCTCGTCGCCGTCTCCGGGGCGCGGATCGGACGAGTTCGCAGATGGGGCCGGGAAGGTGAGGCACGAGAGGCGCGGATCCGGTTTGGTGACCCGGCCGGGAGAGTGGTTGATCATGTCGATGACGGGACAGAGCGTGAGGTTGTTCTCCTTCCGACCGTCGATGTCGAAATAGATAGAACGCGTGTTCACTGTGCGAAGGGATTGAGGAGGTCAGACCTCACGACATGAACGCAATGCCCGGTGACAGATTTACCGTTGAGCCACGCGAGGACGAAATCCAAGAAGGTCAACTCGCCCTCGACGAGTTTGCCATGTTCAGCCTGGATGCAATCGCAGAGATCAGCTTGACACTTTCCGGCACAAGATGCAAGACCAACTGCGCACCCAAACCTGCTTGACCGCGATCCAGTCCTCTCTGAAGCGCCTCTCGACGTCCTCCGCGTTACGTCGCGCCGCTCCCGGCATTCTCTCCAGCAAGTCCCGATGCCCCTCTCTCCTCCTCCGCCGCGCCTCGCGCATCCCCGGAACCGCCTCGGCCTCCCGCAGCCGTACGAGCGACGCGTCCCCGTCCGGGACCGCAAAGTCCGCACGGAGCGTCTCGGCGGAAAGCGCATGGATCGCCCACGCGAGGGGGATCGTCGGGAAGGAGCGCGGGAGGGAGGCGAGGTACGGCCAGTACTTGTCCTGCGGGATCGGGGGCCGTTTCCGACTCGACGGCTGCTGCGGCGGCGGGCGGTCTCGCGGTGCGGAGGCGCCGTTCTCGCGCGCGGACGAGCGCTCGGTAGTCGGAAGCGTGGCGGCGGAGAGATGGCGTCGGAATTGGAGAGCTATATGGAGGGAGAGCCATTGGGACGCGTTCAGGGAGGCGAAGACGGGTGGGTACAGCGGGCGTAGGGTCCGCAGGTTGAGGAGGGCGGCGTTCGGGATCGAGATCAGGACCGTTCCTGGCTGTCGCGAGGGAGTGGTCGGGTCAGTATCCGGTCTGAGTCAAAGTGGAAGCCAGCACCTGGACGCACTGGCTGACTGCCTCTAGCGACCAGTCCACGGCCAGCTGTGTACGCCCCGTACAGAAGTCAGCGCCCCGTCTGTATGCCTGAATGTGTCGAGCGAGCGCACCTTCGGTGTGGACGAGGCGAACCTTGTCCTCTACGCCCGTTCCGCCGGGAATGCGGGCGAGCCATTCGACCAAGTCGGTCCAGACAGCGTCGGTCTCCATCTCCTGGGCCTGCAGCGGGGGCTTGTACGGGGCTGAGACCAGACTGAACGATACCCTGTGTCACTCGAGAGCAGGACAGAGCTGGTTGATGAGGGAGGGGAAGCAAGCCGTGTTCGACTTTTATCGACAGGTGATGAAGTTGGAAGAGCGAACGGTAAGATTTTGCGAACAGGCATACAACGGGATACGGGAGCCAGAGATAGAGCATAGCGTATCCAAGACCTGAGACCGTCCTCCAAAAGAAATGGACTAGAGAGGCCAGGCGCTTTCTTGAAAGCCGATTCGGTTGGCCCGCGAGAGTCAGCACTGCTCAGGAAACAAAGATCAAAACTTGAAGGCAGCAGGAGAACCGCGAACTGGCAAGAAGTATGCAGGACAAAGACAGAGGATCACCCGGCATGAGAGGGACATGAGCAGGCCTCCATTTTGTACTATCTCGAGAGACCGCGTCTCTACACCCATCGCTTCCCGGCATCCGCCTGAGACGGGATCGACTGCGCCTTGACCCCCGCATTCACAGCCGGTGGTGCGCTCGCTCCGACCGACGTCAGGCTGCCAGCAGCTTCGTCGGCAGGAGTCCCCGAAGATGCGGCGAGCGGAGCAGGACTTGATGACGCTGCTCCGGCGACGGCGTCGGCGGTTTGGGGCGCGGCCGAGAGCGTGGCGCGCAGTTTAGAGAAAGTCCGGCTGGCGACAGAGGACCAGTCGGTGGTCTGGGCGGCGTAGAGGGCCGATCCGACTTGCTCGTTCCACTGCGGGCGGAGGCGACGGGGGTCAGCTCGGTGGTCACCTGTCTCGGAGGCTTAAGGGAGGGTGACTGACTCGGGCCTTGAGTTCTTCGGAGAAAGGGATGCGCTGGGGAATGACGGGCGCGGCCGCAGAGTCGACCTGGATGGCTCCGCCGCGAGCCGAGGGTGCGGAGCGGACGAGCTGGTCGGACAGGCGGTGCAGGTCTGCCTGCAGGCGGCGCGTAGTGCTCTCGATCTCGTCTTGGTAGTACAGCGTTGCCCTGCGTACGGAAGCGTACGGGGTCAATACTGGCGGCTGAGGAGGAGATGACGGGGGGGGGGGGGGGGGGGGGGGAATAGCGAAGAAGGGCCGGAGAGCGAGACGTACCCGCCGCCGAGGGCTGCGCCGACCATGAACTTGTAGAAGAACGACATCCTGCTCCTGTCTGAGCTCACAGAGAGCGTGTAGAGGGAGAACGGAGCCAGTTCTCGACTTTCTCTTCCGGTTCGACTCTGAGTGAACCTTTGCGGCTCTCCTGCCCGCTATTTACTGCTCTCGGACGCACAACAGGGCTGGCTCAAACCATATATCGCAGCTTCTGTACCCGCGCAAAGCAGCTGGTCCTCCGGCTCAGCTCCAGTCGTCCGCCGACTCGCTCATTCGCTTGCTCCGCCAAATCGCTCCGCCGCTACACAACGCACACGCTGCTTCTCGATAGCGACGGCAGCTACGATAACAACGCCTGCGCCAGGATGCCCGAACAGCAACCGGATTTCGAGGCCGGCGTCAAGTACTGGCAGAACACTTCCGCCGACGTCGACGGCGTCCTCGGCGGATACGGAGAGTGAGTGCACAGGTACCGCGACCCTAGAAGCGTATACCGTGTCCTGACCATCTCGCCCTGCCCCTCGACCAGATCCACCCCGGTCCCCCGCCTCGACGCAACGTCCTCGCGCCTCCTGATCCTCTCCCTCCTCCCCGAACTCTCGACCATCCCCGCCCCGCATCGAGCCCCGGCCACCCAGACCGCCTCCTTACGTCCCGCCCGCCCGTTCCGCGCCCTCGACTGCGGCGCCGGCATCGGCCGCGTCACTTCGACCGTCCTCCTCCCGCTGTTCGACCTCGTCGACCTCGTCGAGCCCGTCCCGTCTTTCGTCAAACAAGCGCGGAAACACGCCCTGCGCGCGGGTAGCGAGGGCTGGGAAGCGTTGCACGAGAGTCGTGGGGAGGGGAGGAAGGCGGTCAGGATCTGGAAGGCGGGGTTGCAGCACTTTGACCCGAGGTGTCCGGGCCGACCCTTCCGGACGGAAGGCGAGCAGGGGTCCGTCGAGCTTTTTGCGCAGGCGGGGAGGCAGGAACCGAGCTGGACGTCCGAAGCCGGACCGCGGGAACTCGTCGTGCAGGAAGAGGGGTACGACCTCGTCATGATTCAGTGGTGCATCGGTGCGTCGCGGTCTCCGCAGCCTTCCCTGGCGCAATCCGCCTGACCCTCTTCTCGCACTCGTGAAGGTCACCTGTCGGACGACGAGCTCGTCGCCTTCCTGCAGCGAAGTCGCGCCGCGCTCCGGCAACAGCCCGGCGGCGGGCCGTGCGAAGGCTACATCGTCCTGAAGGAGAACGTCTGCCAGAACAGCGTCGGCCGCATCTTTGACGAAGACGACAGCTCGTACACGAGGTGAGTCGGCCGACATGCTGCAGAGTCTCTGCGCGTCTCAGCAGGGACCGAAACTGACTGCTCACCCGTTACGCTCAGATCGGACAAGGTCTTCCGAGAGATCTTCGAGCGCGCAGGCCTCACGCTGTGTCGCCGAGAAGTACAGCAGGGGTTCCCCGCAGGTTCGTCTCGTTGAGAGCTGCCAGATACCTGACTACGCTGACCGTTCGTCCGCTGCGCAGAGCTCTTCCCGGTCATTGCGTATGCTCTGCAATGAGATCGCGTACCGGCCTACCGATGTGGTCGCGAGAGACGGAGCGAGACGCGAGATAATGCATGGCAACAGGCTACGAACAAAAGAGTGGAAACAGGCAAGGGAAGATAGGATAGTTTCGGTGGAAGAGAGGGAAGAGAGGAGAGAGTCCGCTTCATATGACCTTGGGGACATGCATCTTGAGCTCCTCGTCCTCCCGGAGCGCAGCGAACAAGTCCCCCTCATCGACGCCGGACCTCACGCGCTGAAAGACGTCGAGCCGCTGCGACTCGGCCGTGACGAGGCGGAGCGCGTGCAGCTGCGCGACGAGCGCAAACAGTTCTTGCTTCGTCGGCGCGGACGAGGCGGAACAGAGTGAGGTCTGCCGGAGGAAATCGAGGTGCCAGCTCAGGACCTGTTTTTGAGACGCGGACGGAAAGTCAGCGGCCGGCACGCGAATACAGAGGGACTAGTCCGTAACGCACCGTATCGAGCTCGACTTCCGGCACGCCGGCTCGTCGAACGCATTGCGCGACAGCGAGCAGCAAGACCTTTCCCATCGTGCTGCACCTCCGCACGAACGCCGCCGGCCCTTGCCGCGTCATGTCGTTATACGCTTGCGTCGCGTCCTGAATTGTGCACTTGATCTCGCCCCGCTCGAGCTTGGCGAGGGCTTCGTCCGCCGCCGTGGTGGAGCCGTCGGCGTCGGCTGCGGTCTTGGCGAGCCGGAGAGCGACGCGGTCCAAGGTCCGACGGGCGACGTCGAGGGCTTTGCGCGCATCGCCCGAGATGCCGGCCACCGACTTAGCGATCTTCTGGAGAGCGACATCGTCAAAGATCGGGACGGCCTTGGAGCCATTGCCGGACGATGGCGCGGAGGTAACGAGCGAGAGCCGGGCTTCGAGGATACGTTTCAGCTCGTTCCAGGTATAGGGCTGGAACGGGATGCGGTTCGTGCCTGACGGATTCCGACAAGCGTCAGTGTGCGGCCGTTTAGCAATTGCGGGAGGCGATCACGCTCACCGAGACGGCTGCGGATCTTGCCACTCAGCTCCCGCTCGGGGAGGTCCATCGTGTTGGCGACAGCCAGGACGACGAGGCGAGAGTGAGCGACGTGCGGCCAGTTGAAGAAATTGTACAGGACGTCTTGCCGCTTGGTCAACATCTGATCAAGCTCATCGACGAGCACGACGGTCGTCTTCCGGGCCGGGTCGGGGTTGGCAAAGTGGTTTTCGAGCGCGGACAGGGCGGCCTTCGGAGACGTCTTGCGGGCGCCGAGGGCGGATGGAGGCGCGAGGGCCTGCCACAGATGCGAGAACGCGGCCATCGGCTCCGAGATCTTCATGCCGTTGATTTCGACGAAAGTGAAGGCGTCCATGTCCTGCCGGTCAAATGCCCGCGTCAGCTCCTAGACTGGTCGAAGTAAGGGCACGCGTGACTCACCTCGTCGTTCTGCAGCTCGCGGACGACGCTGTGCACCGTCGCCGTCTTGCCGGTGCCGGGCACCCCGTGGATGTACAGGCACCCGCCCGACCTGCCGAGGATCGAATCCTCGAGGAACGACCGGATCTGATCCCGCTGCTCCTCGCGGCAAGGCAGAGCCTCCGGAGTCGCACTAACATGCAGCAGCGCCTTGGCCCGCTCAAACGGCGTCAAGGTCTCCAGGTGGGCGGATTGCAGAAGCGGGGGGAGCGGGTTGTGCGAAGCGCCAGCCGTGGCGGATTTCTGCTTGCGCTTTCGAATCTTGGCCTTGGCTGCCGTCTTCCGCCGCTTGACCACGCGAGTGACTCCGCCCGTATCGCTGCGGCCTCGTTTCCGGGCCGACGACGTGGGCGTCGGGACTTGGAGTGCGCGTTTCTTCTTGCTCGGGGTCGATGGACCGGCAGCGTCGTCGTCCTCGTCGTCAACATCGAAATCATCGTCTTCGGAGGACTCGTCAGACTCGGAGCTCTGCATGGACCGTTCTGGTCAGCATCTGGGGACCTGGCGGAGACGGAATGAACACCCACGAAGCCGCTGTCACTTGCGTCCTCCTCGACAGATGCGTCTGACGGCGCGTCCTCCTTTGCCGTGGACCTCGACCCCTTCTCTGCGAGGCGCTTTGCCCGATTCGAGGCGCGCGCCTTCGCAGCAGCATCCCTCCTCTTCTGACGCCGACGCTCGTCTTCGCTGTCTTCCTCTTCGCTCTCCTCCATCACCGCCTCGACGTTCCATCCGTCGGTGGCGCGGCTTAGATCCTTGGTCTCCATCCGGCGGTGGTACCATTGAATGGCCAGCTGGCGATGATCGTCCCAATCCACGTCGCCCCAGAAGCCAGCTCCCGGGATCGGCTTGACGTCGTAAATCTTCCGGCAGAGAAAGGTCGGGATTGGTCGTTGTTGCGATGCCGTAATGACGGGATTCGCCGGGTCCGGCAGGGAGGAAGGAGAGAAGACTTCGGCGTGGGAGACGATGGCGGAGAGGGGAATCGGGTCACTGTGTTGGGGCGTTCGGAAGTGCGCCGCGGACGATAAACGCGATGCTGCGCTCGCGCCGAAGCGCGATGGCGAGGCGACCTGGGCACTCTGCCGCGAGCGCTTGGTCGGGGAGGCGCTCGGGGACGAGAACGGGTTCGCGGCCGCCTTTTCCCGAAGGATGCGTGCCTCGGAGAGATGGCACGAATCGCTGGTGAAGTACAACTCGTACTGAAGGCACGAATGTTCCGGCAAGCTTAGCGGAAGGCTGTGAGCGGAACTCGTGCGAGGGACAGTTCTTACCGGCAGCACCTGACCCGCCTCGTCGTCCTGATCGGGACCTTCGGATCCCCAGACGGCGCCGGGTCGCGCGAACCAGCGCACTAGCGCCATCATACGTCCGCGCTCGTCTTCGAAAAGCCTCGTGACGACGGCGACCTTGTCCCCGGCGCCGAGCCCGTCCTCATGTTTCCAGCACGACTCGGCCTCCTCCTCCTCTGTGGCTCCGGCGGCGTCGGCTTTGCGCTTGCCCTTTGCCGGCTTCTTACGCCGCTTCTTCATGAGATAAGACGGCGGCGCGAGGAACTTTTGGCCAAGGCGAGGCGTCTCGTCGACGATGACCGTGTCGCCGATGCGGAACTCGACGGTGGCGGCCTCGTTCGTGCGGGTGAAGGCGGCGTAGTCTACATCGTTCGAGATGCGCGACGCCCTCGAGGCTCGCTTCGTCGGCGTGTTGGCGGGCGACGCCAACTGGTTCCCGTCGCCGTCACCTGCGCCAGGTCCGGCCCCGGCGGCAACGACCCACGCGTCGGTCGAAGGGAGGGACGGCATGGTTGCAGCGGGGAGTGCAGCGGCAGCAGTTCGAATCTAGATAGAGCACAAACAGACAAGAGCAGCGGGAAGAAGCGAGCCAGCAGAGCAGGCAAGGCGAGCAACTCGGAAAAAAACACGCGGCGCGCGTTTGACGCTCGCGTTGCGACGCGACTCGGTTGCAGCACTTGATATCTCATTGTCTCCGCTTACAGTCCACCCTACGCGCCACTGACAGGCGTACCCCGTCCTCCACTCTCTGTGCCTCCGTTTGCAACCGGTGCGGGCGACCCTCGAGCGCCAGAGGCCGATGCAGGCTGGTCTCGACGCCGAGAAGCGAGCCCCTGTTGGATCTTGTTGATCGTCGCCCGCACCACAAACTGCTCCTTGGCTAGGATGCGCACGCGCTACGGAAGGCAGAGAAGGTGTCAGACGTGAATCTGTGGGCGGACCAAGAAAGATCGAAAGCCGGCGCAAGCGAGCCTTACCTTCAGGAACTGCTCGAGGTTGATGTTGGCGGTTCCGCCCGAGTTGAGGCCGCGCCCAAGCGCATATATCGTATCTTCGAGTGCCGCATCCTCGGCCACGAGGTCGAGCAGCCTATTGAGCCGAGAGTGAAGACGAGGGTGAAACAGCGTCAGCGACTGGATGCCGCAGATGCGGGCTCTTGCCCCGGCGACCCCGAGGCGCTCCGGAAAGCGCCTGTTTAGATCGTCTGGCACCGGAGAAAGAAACGAGAGGAACGCACTGAGTATAGACGACCGTGCTGCCGCAGATAATCTCATCGACGTCCACCCCCTCCCCTCGCGCCTCATACTCCCTCAACCGCTGCTGCGCCGCCGCCACCACCTCCGCATACCGATCCCGCACCCCGCCACACACGCTCCTCACCGCCTCGAGCCGGGCCATCTCGTCCTCGATCGCCGGCCGCGCCTTCTCGAGGTCGACCCGCATCAAGTCCAGCCGCGCCAGCTCGGCCTCGGTCGATTGCGCGAGCTGCGCCGTCGCGGACGCCAGCTTCGAGTGCACACGCGTGCGCAGCGCGAGCAGGGCCGGGTTCGGCGGAACGGGCGGTGCGCGCGAAGCGGCCCCGGTCGGCCCGCCTGCGTTCGAGACCGAGTCAGACCCGGTCACGTTCGCGGTCGCGTGCGCCCCAGTGACGGTGGCCGGAGACGAGGGCGCGCTCGACTCCTGGTCCTCGTCGGCGTCGAGGATGTTGATCGGTTTCGCCGACGGCGGGCGGGCCTTCCTGGCTGCCCGAGCGATCGAAGGAGACAGAGCCGCTGGCTGAGCAGGTGCACGCCCATTCGCGGCGGCATACGGAGAGCCGTACGATGCGCTGCCGTAGGGCGCGTAGCTGCTCGATTCGTACGCGACCGTCGAAGTTGGAGCCGGGAGTGGAGGCTGTCCGTGGCTCATCGCAGCGGACTGCACGGATCCGCGAGGCGAGTCTGGCTGCCCGTAGTGGGGCTGCGGGACAAACGCGCCCGAGGTCGCCGTATACTCGGACCGCACAGAGTTCTGCCGAGACGGCGGCTGCTGAGGCTGCACGGGAATCTGCGGAGGAACCGGCGGCTGCCGAGGCTCGATGACCGGCTCGAACGCCGGGTCCAGGGCATCTTCGGCATAGCTGCCCTGTGGGTACTGCGTCTCGTAGGAAACCGTCATATTGCGGGCTGCAGGAGCTCGGGAAGCAACGGATGACCCCGCCACGCCCGGCTCCGCATAGGGCGGGCCGCTTGCGGTCGAAGCCGATGAGGGCGGAATATACGAGCCGTACTCGCCGGTCGCGCTATACTCGCTCGGCGGTGCCGGTGGCCGAGGTCCTCGCGGACTGTCATAACGATACGCCGGTCCGGCGGAAGACGTCACAGAGCCGAGATCCGAAAGGGGCGCAGGCGATTGCGTCTGTCCGCGATCGTACACCATGTGGGGCGGATGCGGCGACATCATGCGCGGATCGTAGGCGACGGTCTGTGTGCGCGTCGAGGTGGCTTCCGAAGGCGCCGGGGAGTCGGTGCGGTGGGCCGGAGCCTCCCGCTGCGGCTGGTACGACCGCATCGAGCCCGCTGACGGACTTTGAGCGTGCCCTTGCATTTCCGCGCGCGAAGATCGGTGCGGTGATCCGTATCCTTGCGCGCCAGGAGGACCGCCCTCCGGACCCGCATGACCGCTCTGCCCGTGGTTCGCGGGCCCTTGACCAGCGGGGTACGCTGGCGGAGGCGGCGGCTGCTGCTGAAGGGGCGAGACCGCGCTCGCCGCACCATGAGTCGGAGGTTGTGGCGAGTACAGAACCGGCGAAATGGTCGCCGAAAGCGGACGCTGCGGCGGAGGGCCAGGCGGCGCAGGCGGGTGCTGGGCGGGGTAAGCCGGCGGTGGAGGAGCGCCCTTTCAAGGAGGTGGGTCAGAACCTCCTTTCACTACATTTCCGAGATCGCGCTCACCGAAGAGGTTGCTTGATTCGACTGGACCCCTCGAGGCGGCGGGGGACGAGGCGGAGCGACAGGCGAGCCTGTCCTTCCATCGGGCCCGCAAGTCAAGGACCGCGCTGGCTGGTCAAACGCCATGGATTGCGGCCTCGAAGGAGGAGCCGGACCCGTCGTAGCGCTGTGATTCGGCAGGGGAGGGCGCGGCGGCCCACCCATCGAGGACTGCCAGCCGGAGGGGGAAGCCGACGGAGGAGGAGCTGGGCGCGGCGGGACTGTTTGCGCAGACGCGCTTGTCGGCGGTGCCGGGCGCGGAGGAGGTTGTGAGGAAGAGGGGGCGGGAGAGGCCGAGGGCTGCGGTTTCGGCTTGGCTTGAACCGGTGCGAGTGGGTAGCGTGCGGAGAAGATCGGGATGAGCTCGTTGATGAGGCTCAGCAGCGAGCATCCCTGTCACTCTTAGTATCAGCATTACGTCTGGTGTGGCTGATCGTATTGCGCGAGCGCACCTCGGACTTTCGCTCCCAATTCTCGAGGTACGACGCCGAGACTTGGCCGTTCGCATCGACGTGCTTACCCTTTCGGATCTGGAGCGTCTCGTTCGGGAGGACGTAGACGATCGGAGGCCGCGACGGAAAGTCGAGCGGGAGCCAGATCGCGACGGGGCAATGGTACGTGTTGGATCCGATCGGGACGGGGAGGACGCCGGTGAGCGAGAGCAGGAGCTCGACCCGGCCATCGTCGTAGGCTGCAAGAGGTTAAGTGAGTCCCTTTGCTTCGCTCGGGCGATTCCGGGTGCTTACTGAAGTCGCTCTGCTCCGGATTGACCAGACTCGGGTACTGGGTCAGGACGGCAAACGCCTGCTGGGACGCCTCCTCGCGGCGCGGATACTGCCCATTCCGCACGATCAGCGAGCGGATACTCTAAAGGATGCATACTAACTTACGTGGCGCGTGAGGGCGGCGACGGTGCGGTCCATAGCGGCGGGCAAGTGGGGGAGCGAGCCGAGATGACGACGTCGCGGTCACGGCGCACAGCCCGTCGTACAGCGGCTGGACGGGCAGAGGGGTAGGTCTGACCTCCTACTGCGAGCAGCGCTCACCAGCGGGCGCGGACGACAACCAACAAGTCGAGTCGGGAGCAGCGACCAGGAGGGGCTGCTTCCGCCCTGAGTCTCCCCGACCACTTAATCAGCTCATTCTCTGACGAACAACGCTATTCTCGATATCGTTTGGCTCGTATCGAGAACAGATTGCGCGTCGGTATTATCGCGTTTTTATCGAGACGAAATGCTAGATGCTGCTCCTCGTCGTCCTGACCCCAAGCGAGGCGAACGAACCCCCTCATGCCCCCAAAAGCCCGCTCCGATCACATCGCGTTCGACACCTTCCACAGCGTCGGTTTCCTCGGTTTGCGCAAGACATTCACGGCCGAAGCGCCCGGGCCGCCGGCGCCCGACCCGAACTGCATCACGACCGCCTCTTCAAACTCGCCCGTGCCCCCGGCGGCGGCGCCGTTCAATCCGGGTGTACCCGGCGGCGAGGCGAGCGAGAGGAAATGCTGTTTCCGAGCGGCGACGACCTTTTTGGCAAAGTTGACTGCGCGGGCCCGGCGAGAAAGAGGATCAGTTTCGCGTTCTCCGGCGGGACGAGCCGCAGGGGCTTACAGCGGTCCATGTCACTCGGAACGGCAAAGTTCGAGTCCTCGATGACGCGTTTGAAGAGGTCGAACGGCAACGGCTTCAGCACCTCGATCAGCTGCGCCTGGGCCGGTCCGGCGGTCGGAAGCGAAAAGGCGCCCGTCTCGCTCGGCAGCCGGAGGATGCGGGACAGCAAGACGGAGCGAAGCCGGCCTTCGTACATCGTCGACGATGATGCCGACGGCGATGCAGCTCCGGCCGGGTCCGCCCCTGACGCGCCGGTGGCAGCGGATCCGGACGGAGACGCCGGTGCGGCCCCTCCGTTCGCGGCAGCCCCGCTACTCAGGGGCGTCGACGTCCTGGACTCGAGACCCGAGCCAGACGCATGCGGCACGACGCCATCGCGGTCGACGTACGCGACCCACGTCGCGATCTCCTCCGGCGTCTTGGCCTTGGCGACGCTCTCCTCGCAGAGGCGGAAGGCCAAGTCGGCGAGGCGGTTCAGGCCGAAGAAGACGGCGGTCGCGAGGACCGAGGGGGCGTTGTCCGGTTCGACGTGCGAGAGGACGGCGGGGCTGTACAGGGAGGCGAGGACGAGCGCGAGCGAGGCGGTCGAGATGGCGGTATCGAACGAGGTGAGGCTGAGGACCGGCATCGGTGGCCTCGGATGCGCCGACAGCAGTCCGCGGAGCCTGTGTGACAGAGCGAGCGCAAAGTCAGCACGAAAGAAGAGGAGGGGCGCCTTGCGGGAGGGGGACAGACAGTTGCAGCAGCAGGGGAGACCTTGAGACGACCAGGGCATGAAGCGACAGGAGGCTCTGTTGTCCGTCTGCATGGGTGAACTGCAGCTGAAAGTCGGCAAATTCGCATTGCTGGTAGCCCATGAGCTGCAGACAGCGCGCATAGTCGAGGCGGAGAGGAAAGTCGAAAGAGTCGGGGGCGGTCCGGCGGTCAGCGGCTGTAGCGCCTCGGCCTGGGGCGTGAGAAGAGGACTCACCAGGCGCGCTGCAAGTTCGACATACTGGTCGCTAAAGTCCAGCGTTTGTCCTGCGGCTTGAGGCTGCGCACTCGGCGTCGACGAGGACGCGACCGTCGGCGACGGCTGGACGCCGTTGCTCGACGGCGGCACAGCGGTACCGAACTGCGGGTCCATTGAGAGGCACAGAAGGGCTGAAACAGAAGGCACGGACGGCACAGAGCAGGAGCACGGCGAGTGGACGGAGAGTGTAGGCTGCTCCGCTCCGGACGAGCCAGGCGATTGGAATTCTTGAAAAAATGCCCGCTCTACTTTAGCGCCGTTTCAGGCGTTATGTACGATTACGAAGGTATGACAGCTGGCTTGACAGTTAGCAGGCGCTCCGCAACGAGGTGCGCGCCTGTCGACCTCATCGACATATCCTCGCCGCTTCCTACAGGGGATGCCTGGCGCGACATGAGACGAAAATTACAGAGGAGTCGCGGTCGCTACAGGTGAGCATCAAGTCCTCCTTCGATCCCTCAAGCGGAGAGTTTCGGCGGCTCCGGCGCAGAGACAGGCGGGTCGATCCAGCGTGCCTGTCAGAAAAGTGTCAGGACGGATGTACTGCGGACAAGTGGAGAGACAGTCCCAGAGGGAGCGAAGCACCAGCTGCTTCGGAGTGTCGTTCGCATCCTTGGTCGGCAGCGGGATCTTGCTGATGCTCGGCGAGTTGAGGTGCCGCGCGATCCGCTCGACAATCTCCGGATCCATGCCAAACTCTTTCGCCACCTCGTCGAGTTCCGCCTGAGACTTGCACGCCTTGCGCTCGTCGAGCAAGTGGGCCAGGGTGCCGGCCGAGAGCTGGTTCCGGACCTTGTGGAACGGAGTCTGCTCGGCGATCTCGTCGATCCGTTTCCGCTGCGCGAGGATGTCGAGCATGGCATTGTCCTGTTGAGTTCCCATGGGTCAGTCGGGGCTCAGGTTTGACGGTCAGAGCGTCTCTGCGGGCGGACCTGGCGGGGCATGTAGGCTGATCCGGCGGCCGGGACCTTGACTTGTCCGAGGGCGGCGAGGTTCCGAGCGAGATCGGGGTCCTCGGACTCTTTCCGGATGGCTGCGAGCGGGGATACAGCGTCAGTACTTCTTATTACGAGCGTCTTCCTGCAGCCCTTACCGTCGCTCTTTGTCTCGCTGGCGCGCGGCGCCGGTTCTCGTGCGGGTGCCGGTCGGGATGCGGCGGCAGGCGGAGCGCGGTGCGGCAGCGGCTGCTGTGCTGCTGCGGTTGCCCGCTTCGATGTCGTGTTGGCTGCCTGCTTTGATGCTCCTGCGCCCATTCTGTGCTGAACGTGAAATTGTCGTAATCAAAAAGGCGATGAGCGAGAAATCTGCGATCGAGTTCACGCCACCGCTTCCGACTCGCCCACAGCACGTACAGCGGGCAGCAGACGCTCAAGGGAACCGTATGGATAACCACAACGTGCCCTGGACCGAGCCGATCGCGTCCACTTCGCGCGTGAGTCTCCGCTCGCGATTTTCGTCGCGTCTCTGCACAAACTGATCTTTAGCATCTGTTTACAGGCGGTCTATACACTGCCTTACAAGGCGAAAGACACAACCGGTGGCGTCGAAGGAGACCTCGGCTGTACGCTCCGGAATCGAGCCGCCGAAGAGAATCCTCCGCATGTCGACTGACCGTTCGCTGTCCTGCAGGGTCTCGCGGCGTCGAAGCATACCGAGCCGCCTGGAGAGCTACGCACGGCCGCATACAGGTACAGCAACAGTACCCGGGAAAGCTCTCCAATCCGTTGGGCTGCGTCCGCTGACGCATCTTACCTCCCCGTAACAGGACACCCTCTCGACCCTGCACGACGCCTCCCTCGACCAGATCGTCGCCTATGTTCGTGCCCCAGAATCCGCCGATGCGCAGCTGTATGCCACCCTGAGCGGGCGCGCGTTGCTCCGGACCGGGCTCATCGTCGGTGAGCCCTTGACGTCCCGGCCAGACTGGAATAACGACGCTGATCCCTCTCTCGACGAACAGGCGCCAGCCCGGGATCTTCGTCTCTGCTGTACTCATCCCTCGTGCGCCAACTATCGCAGACCGATCCCGACGCAGCAGCGCAGCCTGCGACCGCTCAGTCGGCTCGTCCCTGCCGCGTCTCGCGCCTCGCCAGCCGCGACTGCTCCAACATCAAGAACGCCCTCCGCAGCCTGATCGGAGGGTTCATCGGCAGCGACATGAACGCCGAACTCGGTGACGACGAGGACGAAGAGGACGAGGTCTACGTGGGTCTGCCGTCGCAGGGCGAGTGGTCGCTTCGCGAGCTGATTTTTGCGCCCGGGACAGCTCGGCGCGCCGGTCACTCGGAAGAGCGAGATGCTCGTGCCAGAGGACATGCGGAACCTGCAAGCATGGTACGAGAATCACTACGGCAAGCAAGGTATGTTGCGCTTTCCGCTGCGGCCGAAGCCAGCCTTTTCTCACCGAGCCCTTTCCTGGTGTACAGACTCGGATTCTGCGCCAACTTTGGTGGTCTTGATCGAGGACCTCGAGGCAATGGACGGCAAAGTCCTCACCCAGATGATCGATACCCTGTCGTAAGCTGGGTCGTCGTCGTCAGGCACAACAGCAGCCTGACCGCTCCACCTGTCATCAGTCGACACACCGACTCTCTGCCGCTCGCCCTCCTCGTTGGCATCGCGACGACTGCGGATGCGCTGTGGACGCTGCTGGGCCGGCAAACCGCTAACAAGCTCGACGCCGCGAGCTTCTTTGTCGATCCCGGCGTCGGCGCGTTCAATGCCCTTTTGCGAGGAGTAAGGCGGAGACGCTCCTCTCCAGGCTCTACTACTTCTCGAGCTGACGATCCGGAGTACAGCTGTTCATCGACTGGCAAGCTCCGCTCGCCCTCTCTCCTCGGGTTTACGACAGCCTTTGGAGGACCTTCGAAGACTTGCACCACTCCGTCGATGCCTCTATATCGTTCATCCAAGTAAGCATGCCGGACCGGCCCCTATGCGGATTCTCAGTGGCTGATGAAGGCTCCTTTCTGCAGCACCTCTACATGTCGCACTATGTCGCCTCACCCGCGCACAGCTTGACGCCTTCCTCGGCCGGCCAGGACGACCCGCGAGCGCTCGAAGCCCTCAAGTCGTTGCCGTATTACAGCAGCTTACCGGATGCTACGTCAAGTGAGGTCGAGAAGATCCTTCAGGGCGCGCGAGGTGCCTACGCGGCGTGGCACGCCGAGAGGCGAGAGGCGTTCCACGTCCTCGTCGCCATGATGGACTTCTGGGACAAGCGCAAACCTCTCGAGGGTGTGCTCGCCCTCGTTCTCGGCGAAGGCGAGCCTGGACGCAGCATCGCCCGGCTGATTGACGAGCTGTGCAACCTGGTGCTGTGAGTGCAGTCCTCCTGATCATTCGGGGATCTTCGGCTTATCCCGCCCGCTGCGTTAAGACAAGCATCCTCGGTCAAGCTGCCATCATTCCTGCGCAGTCTCCTCTCGCGCCTCGAAGCTCTCGTAGAACCTGCAGACCCCGACGATGGAGCGCCCCGGCTAGCCGGTCCCCTCGCCGCCTTCCTCCAGACCCAACTCTCGGCGCTCGAGCCAATCCTCGTCGCCCCGCGCCCCGCCGGCCGCAGTTCGCTCCTGAACACGAACCTCGCCGGAGCGTTCTCGATCCCGGGTATGGGCGCCGCGGCCCCCGTTGATCGAGACTTTTCGAGGCTGGCGAAGGAGACGGCAGAGGGGCTCAAGCAGAAATTGCGGTGCGTGGGCGCCTTCGGATGCTCAGGGCTGCGAACGCCCGGCTCACCTCTTGCGCCGATGGGAACAGGCACGGATTCCGCTCGCAGGCAGAGCTCGCCCTGAACCAGCTCTGGTTCACGGATGACCGCTCCGCGTCCAAGGTCCGTCTGGCTCATTCGATCCGTTCACTGTCGACCCGATTCATGCGTTAACCCCGTCTTCTTCGCAGCGCTTTCTCCCCGCACCGCTACAATCCGTCACCCGCCTGCTCAACAAGGACGACACCTTTGCCGAGCAAGACGAAAACGCCGACCCCGACACGACCGGTCCGAGCGACCTGCACGTCGCGTACCGCACGTACACGGAGACGCACCCGCAAGGGCGCTTGGCGAACTTGGGCGAGTGGTGGGGAGCGTTCGAGCTCAGTGCGACGGACGAGGTCGCGCGTGGAGGGGCGGAGGCGGCGGACGGGCAAGCGGGCGGGAGGAATGGGGCGAGCAGAAAAAGGCGACGGGCAGATGTGGATGCAGAAGAGGACGACGAGGGCGGGACCGGCGAGGAGGACAGTGAGGACGAGGACGAGGACGAAGGGCCGGAGCGGAGGAAGCAGGCGCGGTTCCTGCGGGCGGTCGGCGACCTTGCACACCTCGGGTTCATTCATCCGACGACGTACAGGCCGGAGCATGTGCTGAAAAGCGTGTACTGAACGGGGATGGGCCGGCTGATGCAGTATGCCCATCCCTCTTGATCCCGCTCGTACTCGTCGTCCCGGAGTATGTTGTGGGCCCCGAGAGTCGACAGCCCGAGAGGAAGTCGTGCAGATCTTAAGGTCCACTGCCTCCCGCAGGAGCGGCAGCCGACCCGCCACGTCCTCGACCCTTGCCTCGTCCGCGTCCGCCCTCCCCGCCACCGCCTCCCCCACCGCGCCCTCGCCCTGCCCCCTTTCCTCTCTTAGCGCCACCACCTCCCTGTCCGCCCCTCTCAGCCGACTGCGCCTCACCGGCCGCAGGTCCCTGTCGCGCGCCCGCGCCTGGAACCGACAGGACGCCGGCGGCGGGTTTGCGCAAGATCTGCGGGGCCGTCGGCGCTTGTGAGGGTGCCGCCGCCTGCTGCGTCTGCAGATGCGCGGGGACGAAGACGGCACCAGGGCGAGGCACCTGGCCCGTCGCGGCCGCGGGCGGGCCGACCATGTCGATGCGGGCGGCGGTGGCCTGCTGCTGCTGGCGCTGCTGGTCCAGGCGTTGCTGCATCATTCGCCGGTGCTGGTCGAGGACGGCGGCTTCGGCGTCCGAGAGCCCCTCGCGGAACGCTCCGGCAGGGTAGGCCTGACCCGACGCGACGGTCGAGGGCGCGGGTGCCGTCGAGGCGTTCGGAGCGCCACTTGCCGGCGAGGTAGCAGTCGCCCCCGCTCCGCGCTCCTTCTTGGGTTTCTTCGGTTTGGCCGCGGCCCCTTTGCCCTTGCCAGCGGCCGGGGCAGTTACAGCAGGTCCATTCGCCGGGGATGAGGGCCCAGGCGCCGGCGTCCCGCTCCGGCTAGCCTCTTTCGACTTGGCGCCCGCCGGTCCTGCCGCGGCCTCCTTCTTCTTGCCCTTGTCCTTCTTTGCGCCCTTGGCAGCCTTCCCGCCGCCGGCAGCACCCGGCCCGCCCGCAGCCTGCACGCCACCCTGTGCCGCGGTCGCCAGTTGCGCCTTGGTCGCTCCCGGCAAGATGGCTGGCATCTTGGCCTTGCCCTTGCCGCGAGCAGCTGAGCCAGAAGCCGCTCCGCCCGCAGCTGCGGAGCCGCCGTTGGCTTTCGCTGCTTTTCGCGCGGACCGAGAGGCGGCCTTTTGCTGTCGGAGGTGGTCGAGCAGCGGGGTCGTTTTCGGAGCTTCGTAGGCTGCCAGAATAGTAATTTCGCAACGAGATTAGTGCCGCATGACGTTGGGGTAAGAGCATGAATTCATCAAGACGTACGAGTCTCGGTGGGAAGCTGTGGTGGCGCCGGAGCGGCGGCGAGGGCCTCCTTGAAGGCGACAAAATCGGGATCTGAGGCGTTGTCTTGGGGTCAGGAATGGTTGACAGCTTTGTTGACGTAGGTACTCAGAACGAACCGTCGTCGATGGTCCCTGCCCTCGGGTCAGGCTTCGCTGGATCCGTCGGGGTCTTCTGGTACGGGGCGAATTCGACGACCGCCTGGTGGACCGTACCTGCAACGGGGTAATTCTGACGTCAGTTCTCTGCAGCTCCGAGACTCATGCGGAGCGGGGTGAACTGGGACGGACCGGTTTTGTCTCGGAAGGCCCATCCCTCGTAGCCCTTGTGGAACGCGACGAGTGCCTCGGGTGTCCGGAACGTGATGTAGGCGCGTGAGTTGATGCTGTCCTTGTCCTTGCCGCTATATCGTATTCGGGGTCAGATGGACAGTAAACATATGTCTCGGGGGGAGGGAAGGGACGTACGCGCGCCGGACTTTGCCCTGGCGGTACTGGCTCCAGACGACCGTCTCCGCGGTGCTCGCGTCGCCATTTGCGTGCTGCTGGCCTTCGCGGGCGATCCACGGGCTCGTTGTGCGCCAGAAGACGTCGGCGGGGAGATCCGCAGGCAGCTTGCGGACGACCACCTTGAGCCGCTGCGGCCCGCCGCCGCCTGCACCCTTGTTCGCCGACTTGTTCGGCGCCATCTGCGTATGCTCCCTTGGCTCGGACGCTGTGCCGAGGCGCGAAAGGGCGTGTCTGGACTCGAGGTGACCGTCATTTGGAGTTGCGCCGGGGTCGCTCTCCTCCTTCTCCTGCTCGCTCTCGCCCTGCTGCGCGCACAGCAAGTATGCAGGCCGATAGCGAGACCCACGCTGCGCCCTGCCACCTGCTCGTGCTGCCCCCAGAGCTCCTCGTCGCCGTGTGCTCGCGGTTGACCTTCCCCGCTCTCGCGTCCCTCGTCCGCTCCTGCTCGACCCTGTACGACGTCTGGACCATCCACGCAGAGCGCATCAGCCGCGCAATTGCTCTGAGCACCGGTCTCGCCGATTCCCAGTCCTCCGGCGCTGCTCAGGCCGTCGTCGCCCTCGATGCGCCGCTCCTGCCCCACCCCGACCACCTTCTCGACCCGGCAGAGCTGCGCCGCGTCGTCCAATCGCAGCCCACGATGCACGACGACGATGACGAAATCAAGTCCTGGCGTGACTTTGCTCGCTCGCGCTACCTGCAGAGGGCGAACTGGCTCGCCGGCCGCGCCCGTCTCAGGCACCTTCAGCTCGACTTCCGCCATCGTCCAGGCGTCCCGGTCCCCATAATGGCAGGATACATCTGGCGCTTCAAGCTCGATTGCGAGCTGCGCTACATCGTCGCCACCGGCGCTCATCACGGCACGCACGCTTTCTCTGCGCACGACGGCCGTCGGGTTTGGTTCGTCGACGCCCCTGCCAGCCCGTACGCCCACCTCGAGATGTCGAACGGACATTTCGTAGCGGCGACGGATGACCCCGCGCTCACGCTCCGGCGCCGCGAATCCTGGGGGACCGCCACTGCCAGCCCGCCGCCTCCAAGCGGCACGAGTCCCGATCCCGAGGTCTTCTACTCGCCGGCTGCCATGCTCGAACCCGGCGCCCCATGCTCGGCGACCAAGATGCGGTGGCCTTATTTCGTCGCCGTCGCGTGCAACTCCGACGAGGTGTTCCGCTTCGACTTGCGCGCCTCGCCGCCGCAACGGACCGTCTTTCTCATGACGCCCTTCTGGCAGGCCGCCCCGCATGGGCTCGGCGAAGGCCAGGTTCGCTATGTCGAGATCGACTCGCGGGCGATCTACCTCGCCGGCGACAAGAGCGTCGTCATGTGGCGGCACGACGAGCCGGGCGACCAGCGCATCTGCTGGCCGCCGGATCCGCCCGAAGGCCCCATCGATGACGAACAGTTGTGGCACGCCCTGGATCCCTCGCTGGAGTTTGACGAGGCGGGGAACAGGATCGTGGACTCTGACGAGAGGCCGGCTGAGCGCCTCGTTCGGCCGATGGGGTCGCACTACCGCCAGCCAAGGCTCGGGGGCTTTGGCGCCGTTCACCACGACGGATCCGGCACGCACGTCGTGGGTGCTTCGGGTCAAGCTGGCGCCCATCCGCGTCTGTTCTGGACGACGAACTACCTCGACACGGTTTGGTCCGAGGACCGCGCGTTCCTCGAGCGCAAGACGGTCGTCTTGACGATCCTGAAGGTCGACGCAACGGTCACCATCGATCAGTTGGCGGTCGAGAACGGTCGCGCTGTCTTTGCTCTTCAGGACGAAGAGCTCGGAGCTTCGCTGTGGCTCGTCACTCTGCGTGACTTTGCCGACCACGCCGACTTTGCGAAAGACCCGCCGAAACCGGTGAGCACCCTCCTCCTCTCCCGTCTGATCTGTCGGCCCGCTCTCTAATATACGATCCTCCAGATCTGTCTCGCCTGGCCCGTGCCAGCTGGACGCTACATCTCGCGCATCGAGATGACCACGGACGAGATCTACTGCCCCGTCCATCGCGAGCTCCTCCATCCCGAAGCACAGGCCAGCTTTGCGGACCTGCATGCAAAGCACGCCGCCAACCGACTCATGTACGACTGGCAGTGGCATGCGCTCGACGGGACGATCCTCGTCGACTACGTCGCACGCGGCGAGACGATCGGTCTGCATACGGAGGCGGGCGTCGACAGGCGCAGGCAGATGCGCAGAGACCACAGACATGTTCTCGGCAAGGAGGTGGCGAGGCCTCCAGAGCGGGCGGGGACGGACGCTTTCGCGATCTGGTCCTTCCGACCGTGACGGTCGCAGCACCGCAACAGGGGACGAATCGCATGCATGAACCGACGTCGGGCGGAACTTTACTCGCGTCTGAAATCCGATTCCGCCCTGTACACCTGCACGTCTCGCTTCTGCGATATGCTCAAGTTTCAAATGCTCCGGCTGCCTCCGTCTCAGGCCGCGACGTCCTTCCGCGCCTGCTTGACGAGCTCTCCGAGCTTGACCACCAGTGCGCGAATATGCTTCTCCTCCGTATGCGGACTCCCGACCGCGATCCGGACGCAGTTGTACCCGCCAACCGTAGTCGGCGTCAGCATGATCGAGTGGTCCGCGTTCGCGAGCTCGATCAGGCGTGCGTTCAGGGCGTTCTCGCGGGCGAGGACTCGAGCTGTGGTCGACGATCCGCTGGTCTCGGTCGGTGCAGACGACTCGACGATCCGAATGACGACGAGGGAGAAGCGCCGCGGGGTGAAGAGCTGGACTCCTTCGAGCTGGGCGCGGACTTCCCGCTCAAGCAGCGCGGCGAGCTCGTTCAGCTTGCGGAGGTGAACTCGGAAGCCGGCGACGCCGAACGAGCGCAGCGCGAACCAGATCTTGAGCGAGCGGAAGCGGCGGCCGAGCGAGATGCTCATGTTGCGGTAGTCGGTGACCAACCCCGCGGCGGCTTGCGAAGTCCGCAGGAAAGGCGGCGTGACGTCGAGAGCGGTAGTCAGGAGCGCACGGTCTCGGATCCTGCGGTGCTCAGGAAGCAGGTTCAGTCGAGCTCCTCGGATTTGCATCCACGGTTTTGCCCCTTGCTCACCAAAGGCAGCTCGCGTCAAAGGTGACCAGGCCACTCCTGCAGCGGAAAAGTTCAGCTGAGGGGCTTGGTATATACATCGGTCCGGCGGTCTCACTTGTGCAAGTTGGTGCAGTAAGAGTGGATCTCGCCACCGGCACAGATCGCGCCGTCCAGGGCGGGAACAGCCGCGCGGGCATTGATATCGGCCAGGAACGCCTCGTCTCGGCATTCAGGCAGCGCCATAAAGACGCCAGCCCAGGCCGCATCAATGTGGACGAAGAGATCGGGGTGCTTGGCGGCTGTCGCGGGCGAGTCAGCTTGAGGACGGCGAGGGCGTCGTAGACAGCTTCTAATTACTCACTGACGGCAGTGATCTCGGCAGTCTTGTCGATGGCACCGGTACTCGTCGAGCCAAGCGTTGCGACTGCGATCGAGCAGTCAGCGTGGTCCGGACGCCCCATCTCGAAGACATCGCGAACGTACTGAGGATGAACGGCTTCTTTCCCTTCGCCGCCAGTGCCGCCAACGCTTCTTCCAAGTCCATCCCTCGTAGCGCCCAATCGTCCTCCTGCTTCGTCTCGATAGCCTGGAATTCGAAGCCGAGGATGAGAGCAGCCTTGGCTGCGAGCGAGTGCGTCTGCGTCGTGGCGAGGATGACGAGGTCGGACAGGGGTGTCGAGGGGTGCATCCGGAGGTATCGCTCGCGTGCTGCGATGCATACTGTGAGACACGATTCGGACGCTGAACCCTGTTGGAAGCGAAAGTCGTATGTCAGTCCAGCTTGAGGTTGGCGACCGAGCTTCAGAAAGGTCGCTGACCATGATCACACCGCCGCCGACTTTGCCCTCGTTCTGCCACGTCGAGTCGAGGCCGATGAGCTTGGCGACCCAATCAGTGACCTTGGACTCTAGCTCCGTGCACGCGGGCGAGCACAGCCAGTTGAAGCTGCGAACGGAGGCGATGATCAACGAGGTCGTTCCCAGTGATTTCATCTCTTCGATCTAACGCACCCCGGGTTGCTGACTGCTCCGGCATACATGTCGGCGAGAATGCACTCGTACGTGGTCTGGCGGAATGCGGGTCCGGTCAGACGATGCAGGATCGGCACAGCGTGGATTTGGCGCTCACATTCGCCGGGAAGTAGGCGTAGAAGTTCGGGTGTTGCCAGTGCGTGATACTGCGGGGCGAATGGGTGAGTTTGCGGTCGAGCATGGCAAGAAGGCGCGGGAGCAGGATGAGAAGTACCCAGGCATGATGACCCGATCAAAGTCCTTGGCGATGTCGCCCCACTGCTCCCCTTCCTTCGGCACTTCGTCTGTTTCCAGAGTCTGCATAAGTGCACGGACGTGAGAATTCAAAGCGAGATGGGTCCACTGACCGCCGATCATCTGGGCAATGTCGCCGGGCTTGACCTTGGGCACGACGTCGTACGTCTCGAGAGACTCGAAGTAGTCGCAGATCCTGCGAGTGAGAAAAGGTCAATACGAGGAGTTTGCTTCCCTGACATGAGGATGCTTCGGTACCGGTCCACGGCGGCGTAGCCGGCCTTTCGGAACCTGGAGGAGGCGATCGCTGTCAGCGGAAGAGCCGGCGATGTGCACGCGTTCTCGCTCCGAGCTCACTGTTCGCGATCCATTCTATCTGGTGCAGTCCCGCCGAGGGCTGTCTATGCGAGAGCTGAGCGTTTCTGGCGAGGCCTCGAGAAGTAGTTCGGTGGTCGTGGGGCGGCAGAGCGCGATTTGAGCGAATTGGTCGGCGGGCGCTGGATAGCGAATTCAGCGCAGCTGGCTGATCTAGGTCTATGCGTCTAGTTGGCGCCAGAGCTCGCGTGTCGAGGCCCCCGTCTATGGTCCCAGGATCTTCGAGAAGAGCGGCTCGCTCGGATCGGACCGCGGCTCGAGCGGCTCGCCGGCGACTGCGGATCCGACAGCACCCGGAGGGGAAGATAAAGCAGCCCTCAGAGGCGCAGGTTCACAGCCGTGAAGACCTTTACGACTACTTTGCGAATTTGCAAGAAAATCCGTGCCTGAGGGGCGCAGAGTACACATGGAAGTCAGGGACCGTCGCCATCCTCCTCGTCCGTCGCTTCGGCTTCCTTCGTCTATGCGACCTGTACGCGACCTTCTTCCTCGTACACGCTCTTACGTGTTATAGGAGTGCACCACCGGCCCAGCAGGACCAGGCGCAAGTCGGCGGCCATCGCCGCGTCGGAAAGCCTCTGAAGTGGCGAGACACTCCAAGCCCAGTAGAGGGCTTCGGAGTCACCGACGGGGCCCACCTTTCTCAGTTCTGACCCGTGTATCGCAGTGCGAGACAAGAAGCGGAGCCTCCGGACATTCTGTTTTCGCGGCCAGCAGCTCGTGGCTCTTCCTTCGCGGTCGATTCTGCCAAACTCGTGTCCGACGACCTCAGAAGTCGCGTAGCGCCTCATGGTCGAGAGCGGATACAGCCGATACTTTTGGTATTTGAGCTGGCTCTGAGTGGGAAAGTCGCAGCTGGAAACGGGGCAAGGGCGGAACGAGCGAGGGGCCAGAAGCAACGGAGGCCTTTGCAAAAAGAGGTGGAAGAGCATGTAGTCCTTCAGCTACTCAGCCACCGTGCTTGAACTGCTCTCGCTGATGGTACGTGAAGGAGGTACCAAAAGCAGGTTCAAATAGCTCGGACGCAAGCGTCAACGCGTCAACGGGGGCGAAAGTCAGAGGAGTCATTCGCAGTTGCGAAGTGTGGTCAAACGGGACCACGCAAGCTCAGGTTATAGCACGCGAACTCTCCAGTTCCCTGAACCACAATGTAGAGGACGAGCAACGAGGTTCGCACCCTATGGGACATCGGAGTAAATTGTCGCCGGAAGAGAGGCGCATGCGGAGCAGTCTATCGAATCTTCCCCGCCTCGACCACTAGCCTACACTCAGGTCCGCGATAACCCCTCCCACGAGGCGCAGCAGCGGCAGCGGCAGTATGCCCAAGAGGCTGTAAAAGTATGACAACAATGTCGGACGCGAATACGGCTACTGTTCGGAACCCTGTACAAAAGAAGGAATCCCTCCTTCGGCCCTGATCGCTCACGAGCGGCCCATGCCGATCGCTTCGAGCGAAGCAAAGTGCGGCCGAGCCAGGCGGATGTTGAGCTCGAGCGCGGCGGTCTCTGCGGGCGGGCGGAGAGCCGTGTCAGGGAAGGATCAGCAAGGGGTGCGAGGTGGAGGCACGGCTCACGGATGTGCCCGTCGGCGACGACGAGAATGTAAGTTTCGGGCGACAGCGTGTCGAGAACTGCGGTGTGATGCTGCGTCGAGACCGAGAGTGACGAGAACGGCGAGCGAATTTTGCTGAGAACAGATGGACCTCGATCAGCTGGGGCGCCTTCGAAATTCTCTCAGCGAAGGAAACGCACGAGCAACCGAGCTTGAAGGCCTTGACCATGGTGCTGATGCGCTCGAAGCGGCGGTCGTCCCACTCCTTTGCCCCCTCTGCGACCTCGCCGCCACCTCCGTCTTCTCGTCGAGGATGGCCGTCGCGTGTGACGGAGGAGATGACGAGGAAGGTGGTCCGCTCGAAGAGGACGATCTCGGACGCGCCGGAGAGGTCGAGGAACTGGTTCAGGTGGACGCGAAGGGAAGAGAGGGAAGGCATGAGGTTCGCCATGACGACCGACCATGCCTACAAGAACACGCGTCAATTCCGAATTGACAGGCAGGGGCGCCGAATAAGAGCGGACGCACTTTATAGAGCGTCTCGTTCCAGATGCTCGTCCCCCAGAAGTGCAGCGCGCCCTTGTACCCTCCGTCTCGCGCTTTTTTCGTCACCTCGCTCTCGAACTCGGCGAGTTTGGTCGCTTGCTGGTCGACCGGCACCAAGTCCATCTTGTGCAGGAGGACAAAGACTGTCGGCCCTTCATCGTTCGAGATGCCGTTGCCGTTTGCCGTCGCCGAGGCGGATCCGGCTGCGGCGGAGGCGGACGGCGGGTTCTGATCCCGCAGGGCGCGGAGGCACTTGAGGAAGTAGACGGTGTCGGAGGTGACGAGTTCGGGGGACTCGGCGTCAAAGATGTAGATGAGCGAGTGGACGGAGCGGAACACGGTTGAGGACTGGGCGGTCAGGTGCGAGTCCATGAAGGCTGCGGGCGGGGTGTTCAGTTCGCCCGTGTGCATCCGGCTGAGGGTGATCAACTGGACGCACAGTCCTGTCCTCCGCAGTCCCAGAGGTCGAGGCGGAGTCCTCCGAGGAACTTGATCTGGCTGTTTTCGACGTCGATGGTTGCGCCGAGCCTGCGCGTGTCAGCCGCGAGCTGCGACTTGAAGATGATGGCGCGCATCGACGTCTTGCCCGAGCCTGATTTGCCCATCAGGAGCACCTGCACGAGCCCAGCACAGGGCCGTAGAGCGTCCGTAAGCCTGGTCAGCGCCTGCCCCGAGTCAAGGTGGGGAGCGGACCGTGCCAGCGCACCTTCTTGCGCGTCTTGGACGACATGGCGCGCCTTTCTACGTCCCTGTAGGCGTGCTGAGCTGGTCCAGACGGCGAGCTTGTGGAGTGGGAGCAAGTCCGGCGGGTGACAAGAGAATGACGGACGACGTCGTTTCCGAAGCGACTTGACCCTTCTGCTGCCCTCCACACACCATGTTTTGCCGATGTCTGGCTCGGACAACACTGAGAGCAGCTCAAACAAGCAATCGAAGCTGCCTGCCCGCCGTACCGACGCTCGTGAGGCGCCACGCTTCGTCTCCTTCAGCCGCAGATCCGCTTGCTTCCACCTCGCGCCTCGCACTCGAAGACTCGCCCGAGCACAGCCAAGTACAACTTAAAGCTAAACCAAAGGGAAAAGCCAAGACGCCCCCGAAACAGAGGGCACCGAAGGTTCTGCCGGAAGTCCGAGAGGAGGATCTTGAGGAGACATTCGTCAGAGGTGGGTCCTCAAGACATACTGCGTCGGACGCTCAGAATTGCGAATCGAGAATATAGACCGGACACTGCGATCGTCTTCCGGCGGTGGTAGAGGTCCGGACTCCACCCAAGACCACATCGCCTAACTCGCTTCCCTTTCCTTCAGGCTCCGGTCCCGGCGGCCAGGCGACGAACAAGACTTCGAATGCAGTCAACCTGCTCCACGTACCCACGGGCACGCGCGTCTTCTGCCACGAGACCCGCTCAAGAGAAACAAATCGCAAGCTCGCGCGACGGATCCTACGCGAAAAGGTGAGGCTGTCGAGGGTTGACTGCCTGCTCTGACGCATGCCGTCCCGAAGCGAACGCTGACAGACTTTGAGGCATCCAGCTCGACGAGCTCTTGTCCCCACCGGGCGAATCAGCTCGCGATCTCAAAGCCGCGCGGGAAAAGCAAAAGGCCGCAGCGAAGAAACGCAAAGCGAGACGAAAGGCAGAAGCCAAGGCCGCTTCGACTCGCACCGAAGGCAAGCCTCAGAGCGCCGAGGACGGCTTTGACGACGATGAACCCGGATGGGAAGACGAGGAAGCGGACCGGGCTCGACCAGGTCCTGCACTTCGGGAGGACGACCGGGGCGGCATGTGAAATTGCTCCTTGCTGCACAACGATTCCTTTCCAGGATCGAGTATGAATGACAAGCAACACTAGACACGGGATCTACATCGATGCGCAGTTGCCCGTTCAGTCCGAATCCGAGAGGACCATCTCCTGCGGGCCCGTGACGGGCTCTTCCTGAATCGTGGTCACCTCCTTCTTGGCCCGCTTCTGCCCTCGGGCCTTTTTCGGCGCGGCGATCTCCTTGCCTGCCGGCGTCCCTTCCTTCTTGACGCTCAGGCTGCTCGACCGCGCCCGTCTCGGGGTCGTCTTCGCCCGGCGCCTCCGCTTCTTCCCACCGCCTTTCCCACCCTCGCCATTCTCCCCGTCCTCACCTTCCTCCTCCTCAGAAGCGCTCTCCTCTTTGCGACGCTCCTTCGTCTCGACGACTTTGACGACCTCGACGCCGACCCCGGCGGCGAGGAGGACGTCGATCCAGACTTTTTGCGTCTCGGAGAGCTGGTCACCGGGGCCTTTCACCTCGGAGAACAGGGCGCGCTGCGTCGTCGGGTTCCAGAGGCTGCAATACCGTGTGATCGCGTCAGTCGACCAGAATTCGGGAGTGCCGATGTATGGAATCGACTGACCAGAGATCGGGGATCCCGCCCGTGCGATGACCGTACTCCTCGACAAAGACAGTCAAGACCGCCGCGAGTGCCTGAGGTCCCATGCACTGTCCACGGCGAGTCAGCGCTCCTTCGATCAAGACACCCTTTGACAGGAACGCCGGGACTTACCTCAACGATCTCGAGCAGGTCCTCCTGCGTGTACCGCCCCCATCGGATCCCGACGGCGAAAGTCTCGAGCGGTCGTTCCCGGTCGTCCGTCTCCTTCAGGAACGAAGGTCCTTCTCCGGCAGCGACAGCGGCGAGACGTTCGTTGATCGCCGGGCGACGTACTGCGATGCAGGACATGAACGTGAGCCATCGTCAACTCTCGCGGCACCCTCGCTCGGGAACGCACCGATGGCGAAAGCGTCGGTTGCAAGGTCCAAGGGAGCGGTTTGGAACGGTGTCTCGAAGACACCGTCGACAGGAGCGAAGAGGATGTCCCAAAAGATGAGAGCGAACTTCGCATGGAGGGCTCGTCAGCGCAGTCCAGCGACGGGGGAGGCGAAGAGAGACATACGATCATCGTCAGAACGCCGTTCTCGGAATGAAAGCTGCAGACAGGTCCGCATAGTCATGGTCAGCCGGGCGCTCCAGATCGGGGCAAATGTGAAGCGCACCCTTTCCAACCCTCCCGCTGATACTGCTCGAGGCAAAGATCCTCGACAGACACCTCCTCGCCGTCGCTCGCTCGCCAGACACTCTTCCTCCCGATAGTTGGGTCATCGAGGCGCTCGCCTTCCATGGTCCGAGGAACTGCTTTCGCGAGGACGACGTCGAAGGCGCGGCGCTGTTCCGCTGGGACGTCGAGGGCGGATTCGAGGCGAGCGATGCGGCGCTGCAGGGATGACTTGTAGACTGAAGAATTGCGGCTCGGTCAGCCAGATCCTCAGCGGCCAGGTCATTCTTTTAAGGCTTACTGAGATGCGTGTACGGGTCCGCCAAGCCCTTTTCGCACAAAGTGAGAGCCTCCTCCCGCCTGGCCCGCAACATCGCATCTTTCTTCTCCTTCTTCGTCCCTTGCAGCTCCGTCTCGCCCTTCACCTCGCCCTTCGCCTCGCCCTTCACCTCTCCATCGTCGCCCTCCGACTTGACACCCCATTTACGGAGCAGGCGAGCTTCTTCGCCGAGCGGGTAGCGCATCAGGACGAGCGCGAGTCGGTCGTACCAGTCCCCGCGCTTGCCGCGTCGGAAGGAAGTTTGCGACAACAGATGGCGTAGGATCGCTACCTCGGCGTCGTGATCTCCCTGTGCGTCCGATGAAGGGCGTGGGTGAGCATACGTCGCTGGGCGTACGCATCTGCGAGAGAGCTGACGCACCAGCTTGGCGTAGCAAGCCGCTGCCTTGTAAGCAGCGCGACTTAGTGGCCACCCAGGATGGAAGCGCCTCCGGTAGTAGAGCCGCCGCTCTCCGGCCTCGTCCACCTCCTCCTTGATCTTCATCTCCCGCTCCGCCTCCTCGCAAAGCCGCCTCCACTCGTCCTCGACGCTCTCCCAGATCTCGACGCCCCGGCGGTACCGCGCGAGCTTCTCCTGCTTCGTCTCCTTCTCGACGCGCTTCGGCACGCCGACGCCCCAGATCCCGTCGAGGCACTCTTCGAGGGCCTTCTCGACTTGCATCGCCGCTTCGAACTCGCGCAGCATCGTTCGCGAGCTGAAGAGCGCCCAGCTGCGCGCGACGATGTACTTGGGATAGCGTCGCTTGCCGAAGCGGGCGAGGAGGGACATCGTCAAGGGGGAAGAGGCGGAGAGGCCGCCGGAGGGCGAGGAGTAGGCGGTCCGATGGTAGACGAGCGAGAGACGACCGAAGAGCTTCATGGCGGACGGCGAGAGCCTGACGACGTCGCCTGTGATACCATCTCGGCATCAGGATCTTGAGCTCAATGAGAGGCGCCGGGAAGCTAACGTACCGATCAGTTTCAAGGCATAATTGGAGACGACACTCGACTGCGTGAGCTTGTTGCCGCGATCATCGTAGCCGACTCCGACCGTGCCCGTCGAGGTCTTGCGCTCCATGCCCGTACTTTCCGGCGACGGGGCGGCGGGTTTGGCGACAAAGAAAGACAAGGTCGATTGTTTCGAAGTGCGGAGGAGGCCCTTGATCCACTCGCCGCGCTGCACGCCGGCCTACTGTGTCAGCTTTTTCGGTTGTGCACAAGGGCTCAAGTTGGCGGTAGACACACGCTGCCACCGCTACCGACGGGCACCTTCATCTTTTTGCCCAGGGACTTGAGCTCGTCGGAGCTGAGAAGGGCCAAGATGGCCTCTGGCGGTTCAAGCAAGAGATGCTGAGTGTCGTGAGCGAAATGCGATAGATCTGGTGGAGGCGACCCGTCTTCCGAGACGAGTTTGCGTGGAGACGGCCGTGAGGAGGGCGAAGGGATGTCTGGCGGCTTCCCTTCGAGCTTCGCTTTCTTCGGGGTGACGGGCGCATCTTGGACTTTGCGTCGCTTGAGTGGTTTTGCGTCCTCATTCTCCGAGTCGGAGAACGTCAAGTCGATGACTCCGCTGCTCGAAGAGGGCGTAGAGACCGGCGGTGGAACCGCAGGAGAGGCGCTCCGTTTCTGAATCTCCTCCTTGTCGGTGTCGGTCAGTCCGCTCGGACCCGGTTCGGCCGGCAAAGGTCCGACCGCTCGGCATAATCCCTCGCAGGCTTCGGTAAGGTCGGAGATGTCCCGCTTGTACGAGGTCGAGTTGAGGATGGAAGACCGGCGGATCCAGGCATGCTTCCGGAGGAGCAGGCGCGAGAAAAGGTAGCGAGACTGGTCTGTGCGTGAACGCGTCAGCTTGCGTTAGATCGAAAAGATAGAACGAAATGCAGGGAGTACGAAGAGACGGACAGGGCAAGGCTCGGAAGCGATTCAATGCCTCGAACTCGACCGGATCGAAGAGGAACCCTTCGTGCTCGAGGACGGCGTCGATCATGTCGTCGACGGCTTGCACGTAGAACGACACGCGCTGTTCTGGTTCGAGATTGTCGAGATCAGGCGGCGGCGCTGGCGAGTCGCCGTGTTCGTCGAGCGCGCCCGGAGCCAGGGCAGGCGTCGGCGAGTCCGCCATCGCGTCCGATGATGGCCGCAAGGAGAGCCACACGCCCGTCTCAACCGTAGAGAGCGCTCAAAGCTGTCCTAGAGGAGTTCCGAATGGCCGTAGAGAGGTCAACTCGTCGCGTCGCGCTGCCTCGGAGATGTCAATTTCGGTGATTTGGATCACCGAGTATGGCTCGAGGCAGGGTATTGATGGTACGGAAGCTCTCGCTAAGGTCTTGTAGGGCTGGCCCAGGAGCTGGAAAAATAGCCTGCGAGTGAACCAGCGGCAGGTGACCTCATCAAGCCGACGCGGCACGCTCCTTATGCTCTTCTCTTACACGGCTATACGCTCGCCGGTCGACTTCTTGATGATCTTACGGCTTTCAAGAGCGCTTCCAAGCCCTGCCAGCGCTGGCACTCGCTCCGGCAGCGTTGCACCGGCAGCTTTCTTGCACTCTCGCCGACCGCGACCAGCCGGCGACGCCGCACTCGCACCCCGACGAGCCTTACAGGAGTCAAGGCGGACATATGCCGTCAGCCGACTGCAGACCAAGCTGCCGGACGAGGTCATCGAGCGGCTCGAGGCCGGCAAGTGGATCGACCAGGATCCGGACCACAAAATCCAGAGTGCGCGAAAACAAGTCCTCTCGACCTGTCTATGGGAAGCTGTCGCTGACGCTACACTTGGCCACAGCCGTGCCGTTCGCGCAGACGCTCGAGGAGGGACACGGCGTTTCCGAAATGGCCGCGACCACCCTCTTTGGCCTTCCGCACGTCCTCCGCCTCGCCGCACATCGGATCCTCAGCTCTTGGTTCGGATACGAGGCATTGAAGCCTACAGCGATTCGTGAGATCGCATTCGCACCGGTGTTGCTGCCCGTTTGGATGGTCGACATCGTGGTCAAGGGCAAGGCCCTCCTCGGCGACGTGCAAGTGGATCTGGACGGTGAGCTCTCGGGCCGCCACAGTCGTCGCTCTCCGTGAGTGGAAGGAAGTCGAATCGTCGTGTTGACGTTTCGGTTCATGGCAGTCTCTAGCACGGCTAGTCCAATTCCGGGCTTCCACTTGCCGCCTCTCTCCCAGCTGAACGTCAGCCCGCCAATCAACCACGCCGACCTCGTCCCCTTCTCTCCTGCCGAGCATCTCACGCATAACGACACGGCAGTCAAGCTCGTCCCGTTCACGCGCCACCCTCTAAACCTCCTTCGGAAACTGTCGGGCATGCCGAGACGGATCGCGCGGGACAACGACGACGTCAGCTTTGACCCGAAGCAGTTCAAGGAGACGATGTTTGCTGCGTACCCGCTCTACGTGCCGCTGTACCTGGGCGAATGGGCGCTTGAAGAAGGCGGGCAGGAGAAGCGCGTGACGACGGCGGCGTTCGCGAGCACACGGGGTCCGGTAAGTTCATTCTCGGCCGGCTCAGGCCCCTTTCCTCCATAATCTTACAGGCAGCTGACGCACTCTGCACCCTCGCAGGCCTTTGCGATCTATCCCTCGTTCCGGGCGGCCGAGTCCTCTGAGCCCGTCACATGGCTGCCAGAGGCAGACTCGCTCTCGCTGACGATCGCCGGCCGACCGTCCCACTCGGCCGCAGCCGTGACGCAAGATCCAGAGACCGTCTCGTCGATGAAGGAGCTCTCGCCGCGGCTGCTGCGCGTGATCGACGAGATCAAGGAGGAGCGGCTCAGTCGCGCCCAGGCGGACGGCGCGCTCGGCGACTTGTGGGCCGAGGTGACGGATGTTATCCAGGGCGGAGAGGAGGTGGTTCAGGAGCTGTGTCGGAGTGAGGACCGGGTGATGGCCTTTGGCGACTGGCATGAGTGCGTCCCTTTTCTTCTCGGGCTGCGGTCTTCACCCTCTCTCGTCGCGACCACAGTAATGCCTAGAGCTGCTCTGACCTGTCGCCGGACCTTACAGCGTCAACACGGCTTATATCGAGGCGCTGTCCGGCCTTGAGCTGGCTCAGGCAAACTTGGAGGCTCTCCGCGAGATCGTGCGTCCGGGATCCTTCCCGCCGGACATGGCCCCTCTTTGGCGCTGTCGGCTCTGCTGTGCCGCGTGCTGATCTGCCTTGTCTTGCACCGCACAGCCCGCCTTCAACGGCCTCGTGATCACCTCGAAGGGCGTCAAGCGCTCGACCCTCGAAGAGATGGTCGCCGAGCTCGAAGGCTCCGTTTCGGAGTGGAAGACGTTACTCGAGGAGCACACCCCAGAGTGGATCCGGCGCGTCGAGGCACGGCGGAAGGGCGCAGCTCCGTCGGCCAAGACGACTTAGAAGGACATATTTTCTTTCTCTTCATCTCGCAACCCGCAAATTTGCACCGACCTGTCTTCCGCCGGCCGCCGCATCTTGAACGTGTGACCATGTTCATCGAGCTCCGAGGCAAGTTAAGCGTCTCTTCTATCTTCTCGTTCTTTCGTGGACCGCGGCAGGCCTCTGCCGATTTGAGCATGTGCCCACGCCACCACATGCGGAGGCGGAAAGAAAGGTTTTTTTCGTTGCGTTTCCAGCTCTGTGCTGGACCCGGATGGACCGTTCTGCCTCGCCGGCTGTAGTAGTCGGTTGTTCGAGTTCGAATAGCGTGCTTTACAGTGCGTAGAGGTTCGATCCATGGTGGATATGCGATGCGGAGCGGGGTTTCCGCCGAAAATGTGGCCCCAGAAGTCGCGAGCGTGACGTCGGCAGCGTGCGGCCAGCGTCGGGCAAAGCTGCTGGCTCTCCCTCCCCCTCTGGCTCGTCCAGTACTACACAGACCTCCCCATACAGTACACTATGGCTCCTTCTTTCGGTGAACAGGCCCAGCGCCGCCGCTCGAGCGTCCGGTGCGTCTCTTTTCCGTCTTGGCGAACGACGCCGTCCGCCCCCACTGCGCGGACACGACACCACGCACCTCGCACCGCTCCTCGGACAGACACGCACGGCGGACAAGGCCCCTGCTGTCGCATTCGCCCTTACAAGCTGGATAGGGCCGCAAGCAGAGACGGGCGAGATGGTCGCTCGAGCCTCGGCCACGGAAACTGACCGTTTCATCTTGCGTTCTGCTTTCCCTCTCTGGCTCCTGTCTCCCTCAACAATATCTATATCGACCCTGAACCGCCATGAACGGAATTAAACGTCGCTCTTCCACTGCGTCTAGGCGTCCGTCCATCGCGTCGAACCGTCTCGGTCCCCTCACGCACCACAAGAAGCCCGAAGCCGGCGCTCCCTTCGTGCGTCTCGCCTTCACCCTTGCGCGGAATCGCTGCATCGGATTCTCATCTGATCTGATACTCGTACTTGTTGCCTCCCGCAGAACCTGGTCTTCATCGGCGCCGGAAACATCAACTTCGTGAGTTTCTCCGTCATCCGCCCGCCCGGGCTGCTTTGTCTCCGGACACGCCGCGGTCGTCGGAGCGGTCCGTGTGACCGCGCGAGGCGCTCCCAAGCGGCAACATATCAAGAGCGAATCGTGTACTGACCCAATTCTGTCGTCTTGCAGGGAAGTGATGAGGGTGCGCGATAACCTGGTCTCGGACATTCACCGCCTTGTGTGCTGACGTCCGCTCGACAGGCCCCTGGGACCACTCGTTCCGCCTCGAGAACAAGGTGAGCATCCACATGCTCGCCGCAGAAAGTCCGGTGACTGATCCGCCATTCCTCGCCGTTTCTAGCTTGGCCCGCGTCTCAAGGTCATCGCCATCATCGACCCGAACGCCGAGACCGCTCAGATGCGTCTCGACGTCAAGCGCGCCTCGTTCGTCGAGCCGGCGTACCGCAACACGCGCATCTGCCCGTCGCTCGAGGACTTTGTCCACACGATGAAGGAGCAGGAGCGCCCGCACGCCTTCATCGTCGGCTCGCCGGCCGCCTTCCGCGGTTCGACCAAGCAGGGTCGCGACTTTGAGATGCAGGTCCTCAAGTTCTTCCCGAAGGACACTCCGGCCATGTTCATCGAGAAGCCGCTGAGTTCCGACACCGTTCCCGAGGCCTTGACCGTCGCCAAGGCCCTCGTCGACGCAAAGACGACCGTCTCGGTCGGCTACTTCCTTCGTTACCTGCGCGGTAAGCTCGTCTCTGCTCTCGTTTCGCGCTTGGTCAGTCGACTGACTCGAAAGCCCGGTCCCCGACTCGCAGTCGTCCAGACGATGCGCTCCATCATCGAGGACAACGAGCTCGAGGTCATGGCCGTCAACGCTCGCTACGTCTGCTCGTACGCCGCCATCAGCAAGCCTGCGTGGTGGATGAAGAGCAAGGACTGCGGTCCGAGTACGTCGCGCACTCTTCTCTGTCTTGCGGACCGCTACTGATGCTCCGAATTCTGTCCGCAGTCGTCGAGCAGGCGACCCACTTTGTTGACCTGAGCAGGTGAGCCCAGATCGCTCGCTATGTGGCGCTAGAACTCCCGACTGACGCTGGCATGGGTACCCAGGTACTTCGGTGGCGATGTCGACATGGAGTCGGTCAACGCCCACGCTCTCGGTGGGTTCTTTCCTTGACGAGCACAGGCTTTGAAGCTCAGACTGACTTAAGAGTTCTTGCAGAATGGGACGAGCCCGCTGGCGAGCTCTCTGCGATCCCGGTCGATGAGAAGGCTATCCCGGAGGACGACCGCATCCCGCGTGTCACGACTGCCAACTGGAAGTTCGAGTCCGGCGCCGTCGGCTCGCTCACGCACGCCCTCGTGCTCCAAGGCTACAAGTACAGCTGCGAGCTCGACATCCTTGCGGACGGCTACCAGCTCAAGCTCATCGACCCGTACAACGCGCCCGAACTCCGGGTCCGGACCCCGGACGGCGACGACGAGCAGGTCTACCGCGTAAGTCTCGTGTGATGGCGCCACGTATCCGACCGGAATGCGATTTCTGACTCCCGTTCCTACCGCAGTTTGACAGCGACGACCCCTACGCGTCCGAGCTCGGCGCGTGGCTCGACGAGTGCGACCACGGCAAGTCTTCGGACGACAGTGCCGTCGCCGACGATGACGAGGACAACTACGGCATCCTCTCGTCGTACGAGGACGCCGCGAAGAGTTACGCTCTGTCGTGGGCCATCCGGTACGCGTCCGAGGCCAACACGAAGCGCTTCCACAAGAAAGAGAAGAAGGAGCTCTCGCTCGACACGCTCAAGAAGAGCACCTAAAACCCTCCCGACCCCTCCGCCCTTCTTTTGTGCTCTCAACGATCTCCCCCGCCTTTCTCTCATTGAGCAGTGTATATACAAAAACCTTGAGATGCTTTTCCTTGAGATGCGTGACGTTTCCGGAGTTAGGAAGCCTGCGGACGAAAGGGAGAGAGACCTCTTCTCGGCTGGAAGAAAAAGCCGGGAAGGAGCGGTTATCACCTCCTGAGGACACTTGGACTTGCTCTTTGGACGTCCACAGATATTTGCGGCTTTGCTGTGAGGCGTCCCTGCGAGGTGACGTGTCGGCGGGGTCGAGGAGGACGCGAGCAGACTGCGTCATCGGCGAAGGCGCAGTGTCGGCGCTGGGCCAACCGCTGACGGCCTCTCCCCTTCTCCCTCTAAACAGGCTCGCTCTCTTTACGCCCGAACCTTACACTTCTGTACGTCTGGGCTACGCCCGAACCATCTCCGGCCCTGGTGCTGACCGATTCGGCCTTTGCAGCCTACCCCAAAGAAAACCATGTCTTCCTGTGCGGCCAACGACTTTGACCCCTTCCCCCCTCCCAGGCTTTCTCGGTTCCTGTGCTCTCGTGCTGACTTCTTCGGAGGGGATACAGCTGCTGCTTCGGGACTCGGCTCCGGCAACCAGGCTATCGGCGAGGGCTCGACCGGCGGTGCTGGCCAGCGCCAGGGCGTCGACTCCAAGGCCGGCGGTCGCGAGATGAACGACAAGGACGCGAGCATCAAGGGTGACACTGTGCGTACCCTTTCAGCTCTTCTTCAGCTCGACGAGTAAAGGGATCCGGCGCAAAGGCCTTCGAAAGTGGCGAGTTTGAACTGACGCCATCCCCTTTTCTCTTACGCCCTGTTCTTGCGAACGCCGCTTACAGTCCTCGGAGCCGAGTGAGTGTGGCAGATCCGATTGATCTCAGAGGACTCGCCACTGACTAGCTTACCAAACCCCGTGCAGACGTCAACAACGAGGCCCCGTCGAACGCCGAGCAGGGAGCCAACGTCAAGACCGACTCGACCTCTTCCAAGTTTGACGCCGCCGGCGCCAGCGGCGCGACCCAGGCGTCGACCTAAAGAGTCTGTTTCTTCCGGTTTCCGTGACGAAAACTCTGCATCGGTAGTGAGGGGAACGCGGTGGACAGCCACTGCGATTGTACATGTCGATTCCTCCCAACTTCCGGGCGCGTTCTGGCTTTCAGGCTGTTCTTTTCCGGGAGTTCTCCCCTGACGTTCATGCTCGGTGGGTGCGACAGTAAGTCTTGCCGGGCAAGGTCGTTTCAGATTGCGCCTTTCGAACGGAAAAGTGCGGCGAACGAGTCGGCACGCAATGGCTTTCGTCCTCTTCGGCCAGGATTGCGGAGAGCTACGAAAATTGTGATGGTGGTATTTCTGGCGTTATATTGCTTTATGCGAGGACCTACAAGGCAGGCGGTGCCGATCTCAGCATACCGGAAATACAGATTATGGTAGCTATAATCGATGAAGGCGAGTTGTATTGTCGGATTATCGTCGCGCCGAGATGCTTCCCCAGACTTCTTGACCGCATCACGAAACCTGAGCGATGGCCCGGCGAGCGCGCAAGGCCGCGAGCCCGCCGAAAGCTGAGCCGGAGCAGCTGCCTGAAGAGCTGCCAGACGAGGAGGGCGGCGAGGAGGAAGAGCGCCACGAGGACGAGGAAGAGTCGGGCAGCGGCGGCGAAGACGACGACGACGGCAGCTCTGAGGAAGAAATCGAAGTCGAAGCGAACGTGACCACGCGGGCACGCCGCAGCAATGCCGGCGGACGGATGATGGCCCTCATCGAGGACGAGGCGGCGGCGGGAATCGAGGCGGACGAGATGTTCCGTGAGGAGGAGAACGACGAAGAGTTTGCCCAGAAAGGTACGCGCACAGCTTACCTAGCGCTACTTCGAAGTCGCTGACGCGTAAAGTACGCGACCGCGCAGAGGAGAAGGACGAGTTTGATTCAGATTTCGGGTCGACCGACGAGGGAGAGGGGGACGAAGAAGACGACGAAGAGGCAGGCGAGCGCAAGCTACAGAGGGAGGCCAAAGAGGCCAAGAAGGTATGTCTGACTGCTCTGACCGCACCCAGCGGCCCTGAGCTTATCCGATGAGCCCATCCTCCAGGCCGCCCGCGGAAAGAAGGGTTTCCAGGCGCCAGTCCACCCCTTCGCGCGGCAGACCAAGGCTTCGCGTAAAGCAGCCTCGAGACAACCGGTCGCTTCGACTTCGGCCGATACCCTCGACGGTGATCGCGACGACAGCGAGCCGCCGAAGAAGAAGAAGAAAGTCGCCGTCGATTCGGCTTTCCTGGCTCCGCAGCGTGAGAGTAGTCGCCGCACCGCCGTCGAAATTCGTAAACAGGTGCAGGACCGTGCCAAAGAGTCGGAGCAACGCAAAGTACGTGGCAATTGCCTTCGAAGCTCTTCTCGCGACTTTTTCTCACCGGTCGCAACCTTCCCGTGTGCAGGCGACGGCCCCGAAGCAGCAGCGCAAGGCGACGGTCAAGCTCACACAGGCCGACCTGATCGCCGAAGCACTCGAAACGGAGGAGACGAACCGCGCCGCCTTGCTGGCATTCTATGCCGCCGAGGAGGGTCGTCGCGAAGCTGAGCGTATCGCCGGCATGCGCTACGAGATCATCGGCCCCAAGCTCACCTTCCTGAGCCGCGTGCAAGATCGGGTTGACAAGGGGAAGGGCAAAGAGGGCGAAGGTTTGGAGCGCGGTCGCAAGCGGATGATCGAGGTTCTCGGGGAAACCGGACAAAAGGGCTGGAAGGGGACGGTCGCCGCCGACGAGACACCTGCGCCGCCCTCCAAAGCCACCGCACACTCTGAGACTGCAAGCGTCAACGGCGGCCCACGGACCAAGCCCGGCGTTCTCGAACCTCTCGATCCGAACGGGAGTCCATCGGTGCCGCCCGAAAAGGAGGAGTATGCGCGGAACTGGCTCGTCTTCGACAACTTCGAGGGCGGACGAGCCGAAGAACTTGAAGCCGTCTTCGGTGACCACGTCGACTGGTCGCAGCCTGCGCCACTGCCCGTTCGGGTCACTAGTGCGTCCCTGCCTTGCCCTACGAACCTCAGATCCCACGCTGATGCCGAATGGATCCTCCGCGCAGAGAAGAACGTCTGTCCCATTACGGGTCTGCCAGCTCGCTACCGCGATCCGCGCACTTTGACGCCGTACGCGACGCTCGCGGCCTACCACGCGATCCGTGCCGTCGTCGATGCGCAGGCCTTCGTGTGGTCCGAGTCGCTCGGAGCTTACACGGCGGCCGCGAACTTCGGCATAATGCGTGACGTCGAGGCGAGCTGGGCGCGGAGGCCGCAACTGCCGGGCATGGTACCCCGCTATGCGGGAGCGCAGCCGGCGTCGACGCCGAAAGCAGGCACCTTCGGCAACATCGCGAACCCGATCTCGACCCCTGTTCCCAAGCCTCGGCAGAAGCGGAGCGTTCCTGCGGAGAACCCGTACAAGATCTCGTACCAGCATGCCGGCGGGAGTGGGCGCGGCCAGCGTGGTCGGAGCTCGACCGGCGACGTCGCCGCAGACGGTCCGCCACCTCCTCCTCCTGCAGCCATGCACCCCGTAGCGATGGCCGCCAGCTCTGCGCCGAACACTTCTGCGCCACCAGGCCTGCAGCCCATCGTCGCGCCACAGCCGTACAACGTCGACGACGTCTACAGGCAGGGCTCGAGCGGTACCCCGGTCGCACCCTCGCCACAAGCATACTCGGCCCCTTCGCCGCACGCGGGCTCTCCATCCCTTGTCGGCACTTCAACGGCTCCGATGGCACGGACGATTCGTTCCGCCTCCGGCCGTGCGGTCAGCGACGCGTTCGGCCCTGTCTCCCCGGCTGGACCTTCGCCTGCGCCGCAAGAACCCGCCTTCCCGCCGGACGCGATGCCGCTTCCTGGTACCCTGCCTCCTTTGCCGCCGTCGTGATGTCCGGTCGATTGTGTCGGTTGCCTATCTACATGCATACTTGTTCACCGTCTTTCGAGAGTCTGATTTCGGCGACTTGAGGCTCATTCGCTCTGTCATGCTTCGCGCGAGAAGCCATTCCCGACTCGTGGAAAAGCTGGTTACAGAAAGGATCCCGTACATCGCCGGTACGAAAGCCCGCGTCGACAGGCCACATCGCCGTTCAAGCTCGCTTCTTCCCGACATTCCGGACGTCGGTCTTGATCTGCCTCTGATTCTGTTGGTACAGGGCAAAGCCGACAAACATCGCTGAGTGCGGACGCCGGGGTCAGCTTATCCGCGACAGGAAATGGGGGACTGAGAGGAGGTTGACGGCGGAGGTCCGTACCGGCCACGAATCCGATAGCCAGGAAGTTGTCTATTCCGACCGGAATCGCGTCAGCTTTCATTGCTAGGAGGCTCGAGGTCTCAAGCTGGACTCACGAAGGATGAATTGAATGATCGCCTCGACGAGGTGCGCTGTCTCCTGGACTGTGAAGCCGACGAGCTCCAACGGTATGCGCACGATGGAGACAAGAATGTGGAGGCTGCGGTACGCAAGAGGACATTGATCCAGCTGTCAGTTCCGGGTACGGCGCCAAGGTACAGGACGGGAAGAGACGAGTTCCCGGGCGAGCGAGACGAGGGGGGCGTACAGACCGCGGACGATCTCGAGAAGGCCGTGTACGAGTTCGCTCATATCTGTGGCGTAGCTTCTAAGCGAGAATGGGCTTCAGGAACGAAGAAAGAGAGCGACAGCAATCCCCGGGACGAGTCGCGAGTCGTCCGCAGCCGCAGCACGTGAAAGCGGTCTGCGCAGTGGCGTCATCGTTTCGCGTCCCGTCTCTCCTGTCTCTGACTCTCGTGATTCAGCCCTGCTGTGGGCAAGCGAGGCATGGTACTGACGAGGCAGCGGCTACAGTAAGGCAGACCTTCCAACTGGATGTAAGTCGAGTAAAGGAATCGAAAAAGCGTCAAGAGGGATCAAAGCCGGCGCCGGGGGTCCACGGAAACAGGCCGCTGGGAGAGCTGCACACACGGGTCATGGGCAAGTCAGAAGGTGACGGAGAAAGCGAGGAAGAACTGTTACTCACGTCTGTCTCGGGTCGAGCGCCGTAGCTGCGATCGCGATCACTGCTAGCTCGGTAAGGGTCGCCGTAGCCGCGCGCGCCGTCGACGTTTGAGCCAGGCGCAGCCGACGCTGCCCGCCGGTTCCATCCGTTATCGACGGAGGCGCTCCGTTCGGGCGGGGGATCACCGTACCGGGTGAAACCGCGCACAGGGGCGGTCGGACTGTGGGCCCGCCCGCCATAAGCGCTGGTGCTGCCCCCGCCACCCGCGGAAACGCCGCTGGTGCTACCGCTCGTGTACATGCCGCCGTTACTGCCGCCCCCGTAGTCGCTCCTGCGATAGTACGAGTCTTGCGGGCGGCGTTGTTGCTGAAGGATGGCGCGCGCCTGGATATCCCGCTCATCTTCCATGTGCGTGTGAGGCGGTGGACCTCCGATCGCGCAGTCGGCGCCGTAAGGGTCGCGAGCGGCGCTCCTGCTGGTCGCGAACGGGAGGGGGTCTGTGGGCGGCACTCCGTAGGGTTGCCTTTGCTGCAGCACCCTCTGCACGTCGTCGTTCGCGGGGTTCTGGAAAGCCAAAGAAACGTCGTTCTCCGAGGACTGGGGCCTCGATGGAGGAGGCGGGAAGTCCTCGTAGATCAGACGTCCGCGTTCGTCGAAGCGGTTCGTCTTGCGCTTCGAAAATGGCAGCGACTGGATGGTGGAATAGGTCGGGGCCGTCCCGTTGACTCCGTTCGAGCCGTTCCCGAGCGCGCGAGCTGCAAACTTGGCGTGCATGTTCGACATGCCGGCTGGGATTGGGGTAGCGCTGGTGACGGGTGGAGGCGGAGGCGGTGGGGCAGCCTGCTGCTGCTGCTGCTGCCTCGGCGCTTCCGCGGGCCTGGCTTCCCGCGGCGATCCCGCCGCAGCCCTCGAACCAAGGCTTGCGGAGGCGCTGCCTTGCGCTGTTGCCAGTAGAGGCTTGCTGCCAGCGCTCGAACCCTCGCTCTCGCGCCGTTCCGTGCGCTCCTCCCTTTCCCGATCGAGCTGACTCTGGCGGCTGAGCGGCTCGAGCGAAGCGCGACTCTGCAGCGAAGCCGCATGGAGGGCGGCGCGCTTGTTCGACGACAATGGCGAATCTGCAGGCCCCTCTCGCGGCAGCTTGCGCTTCGGCGGACGAGCGTCGACCGGCGTCGCGCTCTCTCCCCTCTTCCGCAAGGAGCCGTCGTCCTTGTACTTATGCTTCAGCGTCGCTGGCTGGAAATCTCTGCGAGAACAGGAGGAAGGGTCAGATACGCGCTCGGAAGGGACGCAGAGCACGCGGGCGTGGCGAACTCACTCGACCCAAGTCTTGACAGCGTTGTAAAGCTTCGTGTTGTCCTTCATCTCGCCCGGGAACGTGTTGTGAAGGTGCGTCCGCAGCAGCTGCACGAGTTCGAGTAGGTCGCCGTCGCAAAGGTCCTTGAAACGCTCGATGACGGCGGGACGAATGTTGAGCTCGACGGGGGCGACCGCGACGGCGTCGATCTTCTTATTCGCGTGCGCCTGAACGTCCTTCGGTCGCAGGCGCCATACACGATGCGGCACGGGCACGCGGTGCTTGCGCAAGAGGCTGTAGCTGTCCGTCTTCGGCCACCGGTCCTCGCCAGGAAGCGGCGGCACGAGCGTGAGCTCGAGGAAGCGCGTCAAGGCGCCGTCGATCTGAATCTCCTTGGCGCGGCCCGGTACAGGCGCGCTCTCCATGGTGCGAGTCCGCACGGTGTCGGACTCGAACTTCATGTCCTTGACGCCGTAAAGCAGGTTCCGCGACATGGAGTAGGACGCCTTGAGCGGCAGTCCGCGCTGAAAGGTTAAGTAGCAATCTGTTAGCGCAACTCGAGCGGAATAGGGGGCGTGAAAGGCATGCTTACCTTGCCCGAGACGACTCGAGGGCGGAGCGAGCGAGCGATGTTTTCCGTCTTGGGCGAGAAGAGCTTGTCCATGATATTCTGGACCCATTCCGCGTACGGCGAGTCGATAGCCCGCATGATCTCTGTCGCGACATCATTTGGTCAGCTCCGAGTTGCGCGCGCCGGGCAAAGAGCTCCACGGACCACCCTTGTCGAGCTGCTTGCCGAGCTGCACCCGCCGAAAGATCTCGCGTTCCTGCCCGTCGCTCAGCTCGCGGTAGAAGCCGTAGCGCAATCGTTTCCTGTCGAGCAGCTCTTTCGCTTCCCGTGGAAGTTCCTTGTACACGTGCCGTTCGCCGCTCGTGCTCGTCTGTAAGAGGACAGCAGAATGAGAAGGTCAACTTGCGAGCCGCCGAGCGAATTGATCGAGGAACAACGTACGATCGATAAATCGCCGTCCATGAAGCTGCAGGAGACTGTCAGTTCCAGAAGCATGGGCGGTCGCGAACGGGAGGGGTCCGAGAAGTAGACAGCCCGTTTCCGGGCGGGAAGAGACAGAATACTCACCGCTTGATCGAAGTCATGCGTTGCTTGCCGTCCGCACAGTTCCACACCTCACGGGGGACCAGCTCGCCCCTCCCGAGCGCCGCGAGCAGGTCCGGATCGGCCTCGACCTCGTCCGCCTTGAAGACGTCGTTGAATCCTCGCGGTAACGGAGCCGTCCCTTCTGCCTGGATGACGCTCTTCGCGCTGACGACGGTGTACCACGGGTCTTCTGGTTCGGGCGCATACGTATTGAAGAGGATCTCGGGGACGTGCATGTTGCGGAGCAGCGACTCGATGAGACCGGCAGCCTGAGCTTCGGGCCACTGCGGACGGTGGAGAGGAGATCCGAGACAGCGGTGATCAGTCGATATTTCGCCTGTACTCGCGGCAACGGAGGAGAGCGCACGACGCTGTCACGCTGGTAGTCCGGCGTGAGGTTGATCACGTTGGCGTTCAGCATGGCGTAAATCTCTGTTGGGCGCATCGGACGGGCTCGGAGTCAGACGGAAACCATTCTGTCAGTTGGTATAGCCCACTAACAGCATCACCTGCGACGGTCTTGCTGCCGAACTCTTCTTCGGGTAGGACCTGAGCCGCGGTGTACATCCCTTTGACGGCTTCGGTCCGTCTTAGGTGCGTCTGCTTGCGCTGGACGGACCGGAGCGGTTCCTCGTCGCTCGAGTCGTCCTGGTCGTCGTGATCATCTCCGAGCGTGCTCTCGAGCTGATCGACGCCCGAGTCGACTTCGCCGTCCTCGATGTCGGTCGCGGAAGCGTACAAGTCGTCGTGAGCGCCGCCGGACGCCGCGGCTGGGGACGGGGCCGCCGGCTGCTGCATAGACGAGTCGAGAGTGACCCTCGATGTGCTCGCTACAGGCTCCGGCCGCATGCTGTGAGGAACCGCGGCGCCAGCCAAGTTACTCGAGGAACCGACGGCCCCGCCGGCGTGGGAGAGCGCGCCCGCCTGCGCGAACGCCACCTTGGGCTTGACGTCCGTTTCCATAGCGTCGAAGAGTGCCATACGGATGTCGGTGCGGCCCCTGCGGCCGTTGGGAGCGAGGGCCGAAAGTAGATCCGCGGGAGGTGAGCCCGGCTGATCAGACGGTATTGGCCGGAGCATTACAAAGTGCATTAGCCTGAAATTGTAATCCCGAGGTGGTGCCCCCCGATCAGCTCGCCGTCACTCAACTTGCGCTGTACGCAAGGCGCTACGACACCTGATAGGGCGCTACAGGTAGCATAAGCATGAGCTATACCTGGCAGCCGCTGCCCGCTTCGATCCCGCACGTCCTCGCGCCTGCGTCGCCTGCGCCGCCGAGCCCACACGCCTCGACCTCGGCGCTCGACTTGCAAGCCGCCGTAGACCGCCTCGCAGCGCTTGATGCACCACGCCGACGCTACGGGCTAGCACACCTCAGACGTCCTAGACTCGGGCTGCCGCAGCTGATCAGTACCGGTGTCAAGGGCACATGGGCAGTCGCCGATGGTTCGGGCACATCCCACGACGGTCGACCTCCGTGGCTCCCCGCCAGCGTCGATATTGGAGACCTCTCAGTAGAGGACAACGACGAGGAAGAAGAGGATCGTCTGCCGTGGAACGAGGCCGAAGCCGAGGAGTGGGCGCGCAGACGGCGAGAACGACGGGAACTCGAAGGCGCCCCGGTACACTCGTCCCGAACGCCCAAGTCCGATTCCGCATCAAGCAGAGCTTCGACCCTCGTCGCATCGAACTCTCAGCCTCGAAAGGCGCCGACCGCGAACACTAGCAAGAGCGGGTCTCGCAAGGAGTCGAACGAATCCCGCAGGTCGCAGACGCTCGTTACGACCCATTTCTCGGCTACCAAGTCAACAGTAGCGAACGCTACTCCGCAGACAAAGAGGAAACGCCCAGCCGGGTCTCCGCCGCCGCGGGATGAATTGCTCCGCTCGACGGACCACCCCGTCCCGGCCGCTGGCATCTCCGGTCGGAAACACGATTCACCCGACGTCGTGGCCACATGGGCCACAAGGAACCAACGACGAGGCGACTCCGAAAGCCGAGCTCGACCGCGGACCGAGGCGATTGGTGCTGCCGACGCTCGAGAGCCGGTCGGCGACGACGAGATCCTTTCGGAACGAGGTTGCACGCAGGTGAGCTGAGCTTTCGATGCTCATTTACCACATGTGCCCGAGCGAAGCTCGACCATAGCTCCCGCTGACATACTTTAAAACGGAATGTCAGGTCGCTCTTCCGGACCCAACGCCATCCAATCGCCCGACAGCGCCCTCCTCGAACCCCCCGAATCATCCTGCCGCAGTGTTCGACGCCGGCCAGCCATTCTCCTCGCCAGGTCTCCGCGCTTCCAGCGAAGTTCCGAAGTCGGCCCGGGCGAGCACGCCGACCCGGCTCGCGAATGCCACGCAGCCCGGTCCACGGCCGACCTCGCTTCCAGCCGCAACGAGCAGCAAGCCAGGAGCGCCCGTCGTTCCCGTTCACGCATCTGCTGCGCGATACGGTACCGACGAGTCCTCCGCGTCCGAGTATGGCTCGCCAGGAGGTCGGCGCCGAAGGAGTATCGGTCAGCTACAGGGCGACCCGAAGCGGGAATCGACGACTGCCATCGATGCAGCGGCAGCGTCCACCGCCGGTAACAGCTCCACCGGAGGGGACAGCCTCGACCGGGAGGCGGAGCTGCAGGAGATCCTCGGATTCGTGCAGGGCGATTTGAGCGGGTGAGGGCGGAGGTTCAGGACTTTACCCTATCTGATGCTGGTAATGATATACCTCATGTCTACTCCGTACTGACTAGGGCTCGTTCGACGGGAATGGAGAGGACGCCGAGAAAGACTTTTTCCTTTTTCTCCGTCCTTTTCTTCCCAGAAACGCTTTCAGGGAGATTGGTACCATCAGTTTATGGAGAACCTTACAGCTGTGCTGTCGAATATATTCCCCGTAGTACCCTCCGGCTATCTTAAAGAGGGGTCATGCTATTTTCTCCCTCCGGACCAGGCGGTTCCAGGTCGCTGGGGCCTTCTCTCGGCTCGCTTCATACACCCGGCTTTGCCGACGCTGTTCTAAACCAGCAGTTGCACGCTATACGCTGCGTCTCGCACAAGCCGGGCAGACGAGAGACGTGCGTAAACAAGGCGACGTCGCTCCGACCGCGACCACCCCGCAGATTCGGTCGTTACACCTCGTCCGCGCCGTCGGTCGCCGCAACAGGCTACAGACGACTCGCCTCAAGCTTGAACTGAGCAGAAGGCGATTGTAACGACTCTCTCCGCCAATCAGCAACCGCCGGCGTGCTGTCTTCGCTGTTCGACACGCCCTCGACAAACCCCTTGTCGTCACCGAGGAGCACCTCTTTCGGTCAACTGCCGCCCTCTATACACCGTCAGCGGAGGCCTCCACGCGCCTGGACGACACTCGACTCGGTTGGAGCGCATACCGAGCCGCTATGGCTGGCCATCCGGAATATCGATCGACGTCCGGCAGTCCGGGGGCTCTCGCGAGGCGGTGAGTTTCAGTTCTATTCCGGTCCCGCAGAGACGAACAGCCGAGGCTCGCCCGTATACGAGTCGCGTTCATCCAGCCTGGTACATTCGAGATGCTGGCGGGCCAGCGGAACATCCTGCCGAGGGAACCCAGGCCCGTGACGCCGTGTGGGGGCTCCAGGGGGTTCGCGCCTGTCACCAGCAAACGCTATTCTCGATAGTTTCGAGGAGAGAAGAGCTCACTCTGCTTTCCCCTGATCACAGCACACGCGAACTGAAGCAGGAGGATTCGCTGCTGTCGTCGAGCCTGCCTCTGCCGCATGTTCAGAGCGACGCAGGCCTCTCCGCCCTGACGACGGTGCACGAACACGCGGATCCACTCTCGACGGGCTCGGCAGCGCTCGAAACGCCTAGACGACCTCGCGCCGGGACCATGCCGTCGTCGCTGAACTTGCGCTCCTCCCCGCCGACGTCTGCCTCGGCCGGGCTCCGGTCTACGTTTGGCGCGCCGGATTCGCTCCGTCTGCCGCCGGCAAGAGGCAACGGTCCCGTCTCGCTGCCCAATTCGGGTCAGACGACACCGCTCGAGCAACCCTTCGCGTCGGCGCTCCTGCCTCCCACCTCGTCCGGGAACGCCCCGTCGAGCTCCTCGCAGTCGCGACTCCGGTCCGGATCCTTGACGTTGCCCTCGGGCAACTTGTCGAACGCTTTCGGCGGCGGCGTCTTTTCGAGCGAGGCATGGGAGCGGACGCCCAACGAGCGCGTCGGCGGCACAGCCGAGGCAGTCCGGCGGAACCTGCGCATGAGCGGACCGAGACCGCCCGAACGCGAAAATTCGTACAACGACGACTCGCATGTCCGGACTCTGGACTACCTCGGACTCGCGGACGAGTCTTCGTCCGGAATGAACGGTGTCAGAGGCCCGGGCGAGCGGCTGCTGCCGGCCAACGGGGAGATCAGTGGCGGGAGTAGCGGCGGCCTGAGTGCTCCGGCTGCGCCCTTGATGCAGCGCCTGGGCTCTGCAGGTAGTATCCAGTCCAGTCCGAGCTCTCTGGGGGACTATACGGCCCAGCACAGCCGCCTCCGGAGCAATACGGTCGGGACCTTCTCGCGGACATCGCCCGTCGCCGACTCTCTCCTCCGACCGTTCATCTCGCCTGCGTACGCCGCGCCGCCCACGGCTACGAGCCCGCTTCACCGGACGAGCCAGCCCGGCGACAGCCTCTACTCGTCAGCCGCTGCTCCGAACGCAGGCGGAGGCCCGCTCGCGCCGTCGGGTGCGCCTACCGCCGGGCCGTTCCCCGCGCAGCACCGTCCGAGCGCATCAATCGACTCGGCCCGCCTCCTGTACGCTACGACAGGGTCATCGTCCGCCCCTCCGACGAGTCCGGTCCACTCCGGACTCGCCGGCGAGCAGTACCAGGCCGCGCCCGTCGGCGGCGCTCCCGTCGTCACGCTCGTCCCACCGACTTCGGCGTCGCCCTCGGATCCCTCGCCGCCGCCGCCCGCCCTCGATTCGAACACTCCCGCCGGATTACTGAACGGCCAGCCGTCGCAGCAGCAGCAGCAGCGAGGGCGGTCCGCCACTGTCGCCACCGTCGACGATCCCGCCAAGGCCGAGATGCACCATCGCCGCAGGGCCGGAACGACGGTTGGGATTCCGCCGCACCAGCTCGGTATCGGCGCTGTTCCGAGTGGCAGTGGAGGAGCCATACACGGAGGGGCAGGGTCAGGGTCGGGGCCGGTTCAGGCCATGGCTTCGAGGATGAGCCGGCTCGGCGTGAGCGATGATCCGGTCAGTATCACGCTACCTCGGCGCTGTTCGGTCACGACAGGTTCTGACACATGATGCTTCACAGGCACAGTCTGGATCCGCCGGCTGGGCCGGTGCCGGTGGAGCGGCCGAGGGTGTCGTCTCGCTGTCGCCGCCGCCGCAACAACCGACGCGGAGCCTTTGGGTCGGCAACCTCGACCCGAAAACTTCGCCGGCCGAGCTTCAGGACGTCTTTGCTCCGTACGGAGCTATCGAGAGTCTGAGGCTGATTCCAGAGAAGGTGCGGTGCCGATTCAAGGCGAAGAACGGGTCCCTCACGGCTCCGATTCCTCGGCTGACCCGCGCGCACCTCGGAACTAGGAATGCGGCTTCGTCAATTTTGTGTCGGTCGCGGATGCCATGCGCGCGAAGGAGGATGTTTTGAACCGGCTCGGCGGTCAGCTCACCAAGACGAGCGGACTGGTCAGGATCGGCTACGGGAAAGGTGAGCCGCTCATTCGCCCAAGCCACACGGTGAGCGCAGAAGCTCACGAGTACATCTTTGCAGCGGAATCGACTCCGTCGCCAAACGCCCCGGGGCTCGTTCATCCACGCTCAGGTGCCGGTCAGGCCGGTCCGGGCGACCTCAGCCTGCAGACGCAACCGACACGCGCGCTCTGGATCGGCTCGATCCCGCCGAGCACGACGCCAAACCATCTCTTGGCCGTCTTCTCTGCTTTCGGTCCTATCGAGAGCGCACGCGTCTTGACCCACAAGTCCTGCGGGGTGCGTGCTCCTCTGCGGAAGCTGCCCCGATGCGTCCACTCTCAGCTAACCTGACCTCGCTCTGCGCAGTTCGTCAATTTCGAGCGCCTCGACGATGCCGTGTCGGCTCGCAAAGCGCTCAACGGTCGCGAGATCCTCGGGAACCAGGTCGGCCCTGTCCGCATCGGATTCGCCAAGGTTCCCACCAAGGTCGCCACCGCTCCTTTCGGCGCTCAGGCCAATCCGAACGGCAATCATACCTCTGGTCCGAACGGTATCGGCTCCTACCCCCATGTCTACGACGCGCTCTCCCACATCAGCGGCGTATCCGGCGTGCCAGTTGAGAAACAGCTCGCGGACGGGCAGGTTCAAGACTACCGCAGCAACATGCTCGTCGGACTTGTTGCGGATGGCCACTACGCGAGCGCGCACATGTTTGCGAACGGTTCCGGTTCGGCGCCGATCGAAACGACGGCTGGTTCCCTGAACGAGATGCAGCTTCTCATGCGCGAGCTGAGTCAGGGCGAGGGCGAGCTCGAAGAGCATGTCGCCGCCGTCGCAGGTCAGTCTCCTCCTATATTCATGCGGATGAGCCGCGACAGCCTGCTGATGCCTTCCTCCGCTTGACGCAGCCGACCGCCCGCCGGTGATGTACTACACTTCGATTCCCCTCGCCGTCCTGAACGACCAGCGCTTCGCGCGTCGGTATTCTCAACACGATGCGCCTCGTCTGCGCGAGATCCGCAAACGGCTCGAAGGTGACATCGGCGATTCGGAGGCCGACGCGGTAAGGCTGTCCTGCTGAGCCCGTTCCGACACCCTACATGCGAGAAGTCCTGGCTGACCGCTTCCATTCCCGTGACAGATCGCGAATGACCTCATGGACGAGGTGGTGCCCTTGGCTTCGGACTACATCGGCAACACCCTGGTACAAAAGGTGAGCTGTCCCTCGGAGACGGCTTCGTCGGCCTGGACTGACCGTCCACCGTCTCCGCGCAGCTGTTCGAGCTTTGCTCCGTTCCTGTCCGCAAGGCGATGCTCGAACGCATTGCACCGCATCTCGCTCCGATCGGGTCAGTTCGGGCTGTCCTTGCCCCTTGCCGCTCGTCCGTACTCACGCCAAACCGTTCCTGCCTGCAGCACCCACAAGAACGGCACGTGGGCAGTGCAGAAGATCATCCAATGCGCGGAAGACGAGGACGAGTTCGCCCTGATCCAGGAGAGCCTTGCGCCGTATACGCCGCCGCTCCTGCTGAACGACTTCGGCAACTACGTCGTACAAGGCGCGCTCCGCTTCGCGCCGCCGCATTCCGACTTCATCTTCGACGCCATGGTCGACCGGATCTGGGAGATCGGCGCCGGACGGTTCGGTGCCCGCAGCACTCGCCAGACGCTGGAGAGCCCGGACGCCCCGCGCGTACAGGTGAAGCGCGTCGCATCCGCCATCATCCTCAACGCCATCCCGCTGGCGACGAGCTCGAATGGCGCGCTCCTCGTGACCTGGTTACTCGAGTCGTCCGGTCTGCCGAACCGGTTCTCTCTCGTCGCGCCGCGTTTCGCTCCGCACCTCTCGCACCTCTGTACCCACAAGCTCGCCGCTCAGTCGATCATGCGCGTGATCAATCAGGACGAGGACGACAAGGCGCAGCAGATCATGATTGACGCCTTCGTCGACCGAGAGACCAAAGTCCTCGAGGACGTCCTCAGCGACCAAATGCACGGCATCGCGTGCATTCACAAGGTTGTCAGCTCCGACTTCCTGCCGCAAGAGAGGCGGCGCGCGCTCTTCGACCGCGTCAAGGAGGCCGTCGAGACGCTCAAAGTCGGCGCGGTGCCCGTCTACCGCCGACTCATCGAGGACGTCGGAGGCGTCTACTCTGGCCCTCGCGGCGGCCTAACTCCTCCTTTCGCGCCAAGCGGTCTGCCTCGCCCACAATCGGGACCCCGTCTGTCCGAGCAAGGGTCGTCGGCGCCTGCACAACCCCCTCCACCTGGCCGCCGACCTCACAATCGTCGTCCGCCGCCCTCCGAAAACCATCACCAGCAGCAGCAATTCGTCCCGCCGCAGCTTTCTTACCCCCCGCCGTCTCCCTACGTTCACCCGATGCAGTACGGTCCGCCGCCACCGCACCCTTACGGGTCGGCCGCCGGCTACCCCTTGTATCCCCATCCGATGTACGGCGTCCAGCCCGGACAGCCGATGCTCTCCTTCAGTCCGACTCTCTCCCCGTCCTACGGCCCCGGATCGCCTCACAGCAGTCGTGATCAGGGCCCGGCGTCCCCGGCCGGCTCTCCTATGGTCGCGCATGCGACGATGCCGTACTCGCCGGCCGCGTACCCGTCCATCGCGAGTCCGGATCCCTTCCAGGCGCTCCGGGTCTCGGTCGGTGACGGGCCCGCCGGCTTCAATCCCGCTTTCTCGCCTCTTGCATCCCCACCTCCGCCCTTCTTCTCGACGCCGAGCTTCGGTACGTTCGCAGCGCAGCAAGAGGCTTCTCATTCCGCTGCGGACCGGCCGTACTAGCTATAGATGCCCCATCATCCCGTCCTCTTGTTCTTCTTCTCCTGCGTACACTCATAGCATACCCCTTCCCCCTCTCTTGCTCATAGCTGCTCTTCCTCCTCCTTTGTAGCCACACCCAAAACTCGCTTCTTGACCAACTTCATGAATGCAAAAAGACTGCCCAGCAAGATACAAGGACCTGCCTCTGAAGGGAAGATAAGCATGAGAACGGTACAGAGATGGCGTGGCGGGAGCGAGAGGCTATAAACATGGGAGGGAGCGGGAGGTGAGCAGCTCTACCGGAAGAGAGCAGTCGCCGTAACTGCGACGCCGATCATGCCGACAAGGGTGACGCCGACGAGGCTGCAGAAGTTGCCGTTCCAATTCTTCTGCTCGACGCGATCGAAGCCGCCGCGGTACCACTGGCTGACCCAGAGCGGGATCGCGCCGCCAACGCGCTCGAACTCGATCTTGACGGTCATGCTGCCGCTCGCTGGCCGGGGATAGTACCAACGGAGGACCTGCTGTTCGGCGTCGAGCTCGTACCGCCCGGTTGAGATCTTGACCTTGAGCGCGAGGTCGCGAGCCGAATCGCTCGAGGGGCTCACCGAGCCGTCACCGCCGATGGCGATGTTTTCGGGTGCGGCGTCACCCGCGCGCGGGTTTTTCATCTGCGCCGTAAGGTGGTGACGGCGGTCTGCCTCGCGCACGTCGTAGCTCATGTGCTGAGGGTGCGCAGCATATTGAGACAGCGGGACGTAGATCTCGGTCGGCAAGTCGGCGTCGGCGACGTCGTCTGCCTCGACCTCGATTTCCAGCTTGAACTTGGAGCTGCGGATGTCGAACTCGAGGTTTTTGGGTGTCCCCACGCTCTTCAACGGGTATGGACGACAGAATGCCGGGAGCGCACGCGCCCCGTCGTTGATGTTGATAGGGTGCTCCGATGCCTTTGGCGGAAACTTGGAATCGCCTCCAGGCAGGGCGAGTCCCTGCTTCATGATCGGCGTCGAGGAGGCGCTCGATTCCGCGGTGGAAGGCTCCGAGGCTTCGGCGGCGGGTCGCAGGATGTCATCCGGACTCCAGACGCTCAGGTCTTCGCCGTTCCACTGGTCGCCGTAGAGGTGGCAGTTATCGGGACAGTAGCACCAGGTCGTATAGTTCATGAGGTTCTGGCCGTCGCACGCGCCGAGACTCGCGTCCAGTGCGCGAACCTGCTCGGCATAGTTGCCCGTCTTGTACGATCGCTTGTTGTCGAGGTCGTACGGGATCCCGATCTCGCCCATCATGAACGGCACCTGACCGAGCGCATCGAAGCCGTCTTGGCGCAAGACGCCGAGCTGACTCCGCATGCAGCGCCGGATCGCTGCTTCGCCGACCTTGACGCCGAGGACGACAGACGAGTATTTTCTGCGCAGGGTTGCCTCGTCAGTGCCTCAACCTTCGAGCGATTGGTGAAAGAGAGCCTACCCGCGAAGGATGCCGATCGCATCGGCGTTGAACCAGTTCTGAGCGGGCCGTTTGAGTAAGCGCAGGGCTTGGAGACAGACCCGAGGAACGGCGACTCACCCAGTGCTTCGTGATCAAAGTCAAGCCGTCATAGAAGTGGGAGGAGAAGGCGACGCGACTCTTGAGATCCGGACTATCGATCTTGGGCGGGATCTGGAAGACGGGGCTGTGCGCAAAGAGGATCGCGTCGGGGTGGACTTCGCGGATGATCGCCGCCCACTTTTGGAAGAACGGCAGCCAGAAGTCGGCGCCGAACTGGGCTGGCCGACCGTGCGCTTCGGAGAAATAGGCGGGCTGGAGCAACTCGCGGGTCTCGACGTCCCAAACGCCGTGCTGCGCCCAGAGGCAGGTGCCGAGTTTCCACTCCGGTCCGCGCTGCCAGCCCCAGGGCGAGCGGCCGTCCGGCTCGGCCTCCGGCGCGAGCCACGCGATGGTACCCTGCGGGTCGACGACGACGGACCCGTCCCGCTTCGGACCGAGCGGACCGCACTTCCAGTTCTCGACTTCGAGGCGCTCGCCCATGCCCATCCGCATCGCCTGCAAGCCGGTCGGCATCGGTCCGATGCGCAGGACGCTCTCCTTCCCGTGCTGCCCGAGGTGGTCGACGCCGACGTAGCCTGCGTTCGGCTCGTTGACCGAGTCCCACCCTATGACGGTGCTATCGAGAAGGTCGCCCGCCTCAGCGACGGCCTCGCCGAGTTTCCTGTACGCCGCAAAGAAGTGTTGCTGGAGCCAGTCCTGGATGTTGATGCCGTCGATGATGCACTTCGGGGCATACTCGCGGCCAGCGAAGAAGAGGGTGAAGATGGTCTGGACGGCGAGTCGGGCGTAGTTGGTGGCCCAGATCATCTTGGGGAATGAGGACGGGTCCGGCGCGGCAGCATCCGGCCACTCGCACTCGATGACGGCTGCCCGGGTCTTGGTAAAGTTTTGTGGCTCGAGGCCGCAGGCGAGGATGGACCAGTACGGTGCGCCGGATCCGCCGGAGAATCGGGACCACTGCGGGAAGGCGGGTCGTCAGAGCTGTCTGGCTATGTCTATAGCTCGATTACGACACGCACGAGGTCTTGGTGCGGGTCGAGGTACACCCGGAAGCCGTATTCCTTGCACTTGCGCAAGATCGCAACGACGTAATCGAGGTAGTCCTGGTCATACTTTCCGCTGTTCGGGCGAGTAATCGGTAAGCTCGCACTCCTTTCGCAGAGGTCAAAAGTTGCACTTACGGTCCCGCGTGCTCGATCGCTTCCCAGGTCGTGACGAGACGGAGACAGGTGAATCCCCACCACCGGAGCCGATGCAGATGCTCGTCCGCCTCGTCGAGTTCGAGAATCCGGCCAACGTAGCTGATATCGCCGCTCTTGGCCGCCTCCCAGAAGCCTTCGAGCTTGTGCCCTGGCTGGTTGCGCGGCGTCTTGGCCGAGGACGAGAGGTTGATGCCGCGGAGGAGGACCGTTCGGCCGTCGGTCGCACGGAAGTGGGCGCTCGCCGCGTGGATGTAGTCCTCGGACACAGGCTCGCCCGTAACGGGAGACGTGTTGTGCACTGGGGCCATGCTGTCGCTTCCTCGCTGAAAGGCAGACGAGCGAGCGAAAGCGCAATAGGCGCAGCACAGCGAGCGTCACTTTGCCGAAATACGACCGGCCATTCATCATCGCACTCACTTCGGCACCGGCGTCGGCTCGCATAATCGGCCTCGCCATGCCGTTTCACGTGCCCGCGCAGCGCGCCCGAATTCAACCTCACGCAGCCAATGCACACGCCGCGGACGATAGAGCGTTTTCCACACGGGGCAATTACAACAGATGTAGTATGAGACGACAGCATAGTGACAAGTTCCGCGAGGACGAGGGGTAGCGCGCCCGTTCACCGAGGTCGGTCGTCGAGGCGCAGGTTCGTCAGTGGCAACGGGCTGCTGTACAGCCCACCGTTCGCATTCCGAACATCAGGCGGCCGCTCAAACTGCTTGATCTGGCCGCCCCGCGTCGAGAGGACAATATGCGCCGGGACGAACGCTACCCCCGTAAACAGGTCCTGCGAGAGCGTCTTGGACACAGCAGGCTGCAACAGCGAGACGTCGTCTCGTCGAGGCGCAGAGTGGAAGGAAGGGCCTTCTCCGGGGTCGTCCGACTCGGTGAGCATCTCGTACCCGCCGTCACTCCCGCCGTTCCGGCTTGCGGACGACTCGGAAGCGCTCGAATCTCGTCGTCGGGACGGACCGGCCTGCGCAGACAGGGTCCCCAGTCAGTCATCTTCAGCAGGAAGACAAACGAGACTCTGGAACGTACGCGCGCCTTTGGCAGGGTGAGCGAAGACCTCGCAAAGTCCCACAGGATCAGCTTGCAGTCCTCGCCGACCGACCCGATCCGGAGCGTTCCGTCCTCGCCCCGGAACGCATCCCACGCGACTCCAGTCACCCAGGACGAGTGCCCTTGACAGTGCGCGACGATGCGTCGCTCCAGCGGGGCGTAGACCGAGACGAGGTCGTCTTGCCCGCCAGTCTGAGGGGTTCGGAAATCAGCACTTCGCCGCGGATTCTGCCCCGGCTCTGCGCAACTCACGGCGACATAGCGACCGTCGGGACTCCACGCCACGCAGTTCACCGCGCCAAAGTAACTTGAAAAGATATCGGTCACCCTGCGATTCGGAAAAGCGTCAGATAAGCAGCCGATCGATGAGGTCTGACCGACCGAGGCCGAAGTGACTGACTGCTCTTCGACGACGTCGATGATACGCAGGCAACCATCCTCGCCGACCGCCGCGCACATGGACTGGTCAGGCGAGAACGCAACGGCTGTTGACATGGGGTAGATCGGGGTCCGGGTGAGCTGAGGAAAAAGCTGCCGTACCGACGGTCCCCAAGGTCAGGTTCGACGAAAGGAGGGACGCACCAGTAATAGATTTGTAGCTCAGGCGCCAATGTGACACCGGGTTGTACTTGGCCATGCTCTGTCCCTTCCGATCCGTCGCCGGCACCTTGCTGACGACCATCCCCTCATGAGCAGGCAGTCGTTGCCGGCCGCTCCCAGCGGTCGAGCCGTTCCTGCTCGTGCTCGTATCGCGTCCAAAGCTGCCGATACTCGGAGACATCGGAGGCGGGCCAGACGGGAACGGCTGGGCGACGAAACCGTTCCAGTCGTCCTTGTCCTTGTCCCAGAGGACAACGGAACCGTCGGCGTGGGTCGAGGCGAAGAGGTTTGACCGGGCAGCGCCTGTACTAGTACTGGTAGCTGTGCCATCGAGTGCGGGAGTTGCTGGGCCAGTGTTGGAAGGGGAGGGTGGGAGCCACTGAACCGATACGACCGGCGAGGACGTGATGCAGCCAGATTTGTTGAATCGGCTGTACCTCGCCATGAGCGGGTCTGTGGGTTTAAGGACGGTCAGTCTTCCGGGTTTAGGCACTCGATCGAACGGGACGATGTCGCAAGGGAGCGAGACGCACCAATCCACAGGATGTCGCCCGTCACGAAACCGACCAAGAGGTCGACCTGCGAACCCGTCGCGGTCCGCTGATTTGCGTCGACGCACGTCGGAAACGAGGAAAAGACGATCCTACTCAGCGGATCCTGAAGCGAAGCAGAGTCGTCAGCACCTTCGGGCTGTCCGCGCACCCATGGGGTCCTCTTGGAATTTGGCCGTACCTTCCTGCTGGTCCCGATCTCGTGCCAGAGGAGCACCTTGCCGAGCGTCTGGAAGCCGAAGACCGTGTGCCGACCGGCGTTGGCATCGGCCATCGCCCGCAGCTGAGTCTGGCTGACCGGCAGCCCCTCCCAGCTGCGGACGAAAGAAGAGGTCGAGCCTTTGAACGGTCGAGCGGGCCGACTCGACGCCAAGCTATCGTTTCCGTCGTTGCCCGGTGCGAGGGAGAGGGAACCGAGCATCGAGAACGACCGAATCAGCGGCCTTCGTTTCGGAGTCGGGCTGCTGGGGACGCCTGATGGCGCGGCCGCTCCGCCTGGTGCGCCTCCACCAGCGCCAGCACCCGCTCCACCGTTGGTTGGAATGGCGAGGAGGCCGTTCGGATCTCTTTCGGCCTGAGGATCCACGCCGGGCGTGTTCGCCGAGTCCGATTCTTTCGGCCGCCTCCCGCCGAGGGACATGCCCATTCCGAGTCCGCCGAGGCTCTGACCGCTAGATTCCTTGGTCGGGAGATAGACGGCGACGGTGGCGGTCCTGGACGGGTACGCGGGCGGCGGCGATGGCTGCTCGGTCGGCTGCGCCTGCCCACCATTCGGCGTCGCGCCGGCGGCCGCATTGCCCGACGCCGCCTGGGCGGGCTGGCCGACGGGAGTCTGGGTCGCGGGTACGCCCGTGAGTGAAGCGGCGAGGGTATAGACGCCTGAGGGACCAGCGATGGCGCTGTGTGTGAGCGAGCCGAGCGAGCCGCCAGGCCGAGGGGGGGAACGAGGGTGCGCACCTTCTGGCGCCGCAAAGAAGCTATGCGGCGGCAAGTGCGAATCTTGCATCGCTTTCTGGACGTCTAAGCTGTGCTGTTCAGCCTCCAATCGCCCTCGAGCGGCAGCCTGGCCGCGTGTGGAAGCGCGAGGGGCTGCGTGAGGCGGTCGCATCGGGTGGGGCGGCGCTCAATGGTCATCTTGACGCACTCTCGATTTACGACACCATAGCTGGTCAAGACGGGAATGCTCTGAAAATGTCGGTATGGGAGAACTCGGCGCAGTCTCTAGGGGCATGAAACCGCCGGAACAGTGACGCAGCAAGACGCAGATCATCAGATAGGGGAGGAAAAGAAATTGCATAGGTCGATACATTGGCTGTGCGCCGGTCTTGCGGAACTTGGACAAAGGCGAAGCGGGCCAGTTGCAGCGCTGTCGAGTGGCGAGATGGTTGCCGAAGCAGGAGTCAGCGAGCCAGTCGCGCAATAGGGTGGGCTGAGATCTAGCAGTCGACGTCGCGCGAGGTCCTCGTCGACGTCCTCATATACGCCTTTAGTCGCCCCATGTGCAACCAGCACCGGCGGGCGCAGCGCACTCCTCCCTCCGGATCCCTCGAGCCCCGGAAGGCCGCAGAGGGGTCCGGAACGGAGGGGCCGCGGCGCCGAAGCCGGGCCTCTCGCGAGGAAGTGGCCCGTAGGCCCTCCGGTTGCCTCGGTTTACTTAATATCGAATCAGGGGACGTCGCCTGCTGCGTGTCGTGGTCGGAGGGAGACGATCCAGAGGGGAGCAAGAAGGTAGACTCACGAGACGAGGTTCGGCCCGGCGAGAGCGCCATCGCCGACCCAGCGAGTCGCAGCAGGTCATACCTTGACGTGGAAGGGCAGGTGCGAGCAAGCCGTCGTAGCCGGACGCATGCAAGCGTGCCAGGATGGCAAGAGAGCGCCGCTTGACCTCCCCCGCCGCGGTCCTCCGTGCTCCAGCGATGCATGCAGCAGGCTCAAGCTAGCAAGAGACTCTCGTAGTCAGCCGATGGACACGGGGGGAGGAGACAGCGAGGCGCGCAAGCGAGGTGGAAAGAAAGATTGCATGACGGCAGCGAGCTCGACGACATCGCGCTCGCCGGCGAGCGCGAGGAGCAGCCAGCGTAGGGCGAATGAGGGGATGTAGAGTCTTCCAGGTAGTCAGCACGAGCACGTCAACCGGTGTCAGGTCCTACCCATCGACCGGGACAAAGAGCTCGCGCAACTGTTTTGAAGACGCCGTCGCCCGCCGCGCCCCCGAAGGAAACGGACGGGTCGATGCAGGTCGGTCTGACGCCCTGTCTGGCCGGCACGCTGTGGTCGTCCGATCGAGTGCGCCGTGTCCCCGAGAGGCGCACGGCGCAAGCGGGACGCGAAGGCGAGCAGGAATTTATGGGCGTGATTGGTTGAGAGACAAGAAGAGCGCGCCGCGCGCAGCCGCGGATGGCTCCGTCCGAAAGCGCTCAACTACAACAGGCTGGTAGTCACTTTCGATTACAATCGACCCAAATTCACTCGCCGTGTAACGGCGCAACAGAATGGGTGCGATACCTTCAGTCGAGCTACTCACCGCAATTATTTCGGCAGAGGTCCGGCAAGTCGAGGTCCGAAGACGAGCGAAAGAGTTTTCCTGCGCCTTGCAGGCGTCCGAAAGGACAAAGAGGGGATATCCGTACGCGCTTGAAGCTAGCAGACTGCACAACATGCATCTGCACGCCGCCCATTTGTCTGAACGAACTCCGAAACTCCTGGAACTGCTCTCGGGGCTGTGGTCGTAAAGCGCAAAGAAACGGCCTTCGCCTTTCCGCCTCTCTCTCCTCGCAGCTGCGCGGGTCTCGTCGAATCGCTTTAGCTCCAGACGGTGTGGCTTGACATATCGCGGAGTTTGGCAAGCTGCCCTCCCCGGAGCCGCAGCCTGCGTCTCTATCGAGTTCTTAGCTGGAAGAGCCGGTGAGATTCCCTTATCGACGCCTGACCTTCTTGCGGGCCGGAACGCCGGAGTCACTTTTGAATACATTCGTAGGCCGGGATAAGGGCTGCTTCCTACCGAGAGAGAGAGACTCGATCGGCCTTCCTCAACGGAACAAGATGTTTCCGCCGGTGGCGCCACCGACCCATACCAGGCCACACCAATCAGGGTGAAAATCTGCCTATTCCTCCACACGGCTACGGCACCTCAACCAGAGACGCAAGACGGTTGTCCGGGCAAGCGTGTCCGATAGGCCCGACAAGCTTGAGTTATTGTGCGGGCGGGTTGCGGATGCTGCGGGCTACGCAAGCTCGGCGGACTACAGCTCGGCGGACTGCGACGATGTCCAAGTCTGAGTTGTAAAGGACTCAGGCCAGTCTGCGTACGCAGAGAAAGTGCACAGTGGGGTATCCCTCCGGCTTGTCGAGCGCCCACTTGCAGAGGAGTTCTTCGTTGAGAGACTACCGACTCGTTCATATCGCTGAACGTCCAGAGCTCGTCTAGAGGAGCGAATTCATCAGCAGACAGCGGGCTATAGAGTGTACGAGGTACGAATGTTGGTCCTGCAGGTGCAAACGCTTCTCAAGGTATCTCGAGGCTTTCCTCCACCGAAAGCTTTCCAGACCAGCAGCGCATCGGGCTCCCCAAGCCCGCCGCGTCAGCTTCCCTCCGCACAGGTCACACTCGCGGCAAATATGACCTCTCAAAGAGCTTCGTAACTAATCTTCGTGATACGATTGCGGTAAAGGCTAGATGCGGCGTGCAAAGGCAATTTCAGCTTGCGGCCGTCTGCTTCAGGAAGTCGCTTGTAGCGTAGGAAAGCCTGCGGTTGTCGCAGCGTCAGGTCATTCTATTCGCGCAAGGGATCGCAAGCGAGGAGCACGTACACTCCGTCCGACATGTGCGCGTCTGCGTGGACGACCCGGCTCGCGGTCCCGAACGTTGTGATCAGGAGGCCATGTTCACGGGCAGACTGGATCAGACTCGGGATCTGAACCTGCGGACCAGTGGAGTTTCCATCAGCGGTGGATCTCGAAGCGAAGCATGAAGTCAGGGGCGGGAGCAGAGAAGCAAGATAGACGTACGAGCATCGTCGCGTCGAGCATGATGCCGAGCAGGTTGTTCGCCTTGGCAAACTTGACCGCTTCCCGTATACTGGTACACCGGCGATCCTCCTCGACGCGATTTGCCGGGACGAGACGGCCGACCTGACTCTCCTGCAGTCCGCCGCCGGCGTTCCCGGACCGCGAAAGGCCGCAGTACGAGGCGAAGAAGACGGAGAAGTTGGGCTGTTTCCAGTTCAGCGCCGTGCAGACGATCGGGTTGAACGACGAGAAGACGATGCGCCGGTGCGACGGGGTCGAGTCGCCGCCGCCGGCGACGTTGTTCGCGCCGGACTGTATAGACCGATACACGGTCGACAGAACGCAGTCGACAAACTCGTTGACCTCGGTCGTTCGCGCGAGCGAGAGTCGGCGGACGTCTGATCGGGTGGGGTACCGGATCTCGAGGTTGACACCTAGTGACGCCGGGAGAATCTGGTAGGTGGGACGCAACGTCAACCACAGCTCGAAAACAGGAATTGAAGACAAGGGCGCACGCTGAGGAGCTCTTCGAGAGAGACGAGCGAGTCCGCGATGACCTTGTACCAGCTCGACGGATCCGCCGCGTGCTCGACCTGGGCAGGGTCGACGGATTTGCCGAGCCTCTTCGCCAGTGACCGCAGCTGATCGATGGTGACGTCGCCGACGAACACGTCGAGACCTTCAACGGGGAGCTTCCACTGCGGCCAGGCGACAGGATGTCCGTCGCTGGTGACCTGCACGACGATCCGGACGTGCTCGCCCGACAACGACGAAGCCGTCACGACGGACGGGCCCTGATCGCCCGCCCCACCGGCAGCATTGGAAGCGCCAGCGTTGAGCGTCGCCGTAGACTTCCAGTACGTCTCGAACTGGCCACCGATCTGCAGTTGAGCTCGCCCGAACGGCTTGACGACGTTGATCTCGAAGGGGATGTCGCCGATGACCTTGAGGTGCGGATCAACGATCGGCACGACGTACGAGCCTTGATGCTTCAGGTCCGCAAAGGTCGAAGATGCGGCGACCGCCTTGCCGATCATCTTGGAGCCGAATGTCGGGAAAAGGTCGAACTCGAGGGAAAAGTCAGAGAGCGAGTCGACCTGGAAGGAGAAGACCTCGCGCTCGTCCGCAAGCGGCAGGATGACAGAGTGCGGGATCGAGGTGCCGGAGGAGTCGGGCTTGGGAGTAATGACGAGCTTGAGCGAAGGCGGGTGGCCGTGATTCGGCTGATCGTCGAGCCGGACCGGGGCAGGGAAAGGTGGCAACGTTGTGTTCGGGTGACCAAGCGTGACGTGGACGAGGCATTTCGCGTCGCCGAGGTACGCATGGCCGTAGATGTGGAAGGGGATGATGGGCGGCGGCAGCGAAAGAGAGGGGATCGCGTCGCCGTCGAGCTCGAGCTCGAGCGGGTCCATGTCCATCGTCGAGGTCGAGGCGGTCGCTCCCGGCGCCATCTTGTCGAGCGCGTCGTGCAAGCCGGATCCAGGGGGGATCGTCGCACCAGCGTCGATGAGCAAGTTGACGCAGTCGATGTGCCCTTGCCATGCAGCGTAGTGAATGGACGTCCGCTTGAACTCGTCGACAGCGTGGACGTCCGCGCCGGCTGCGAGAAGAACCTTGACTGATTCGGCATGTCCCTCGCTCGCAGCGTGAGAGAGCGGCGTCGACTGGGAGTACTTGTCGGGCGCATCGATCAGAGTCGAGTCGCCCTTGAACGCCTCGACGAGAAGTCGGAGTACTCCCGCGTGGCCTTCGCGCGCAGCGAGGTGCTGAGGCCAGTAGCCGGCCGGGTCAGGCACGATCTGCGCTCCGCGCTCGAGCAGAAGCCGCGCGATCGCCTCGTGGCCGTACTGGCATGCGAGCGACAGTGCGTTGAGCTGATCGGCGCCGCCCGTTGCCGGGGTGTCGAAAGTGACGCCCGCCGCCAAGAACGTGTCGACGACCACCGTCCATCCGTTCGTAATCGAGTAGATGATCGGGGAGAACCCGTCGAGGTCCGGGGTGGCCGGATTCGCGCCGGCTTCGAGCAGTTTCCGGCAGACCCCAGCGTGACCGTTCATCGCAGCGTAGTGCAGCGGCTGACGACCGTACACGTCGGCTTGTGCGGCAGACACGCCCTTGCCGAGGCATGCTTCGACCAGGCTCAGTCGTCCAGCGCTGGCCGCCTCGTGCAGAGCAGTGCGTCCGTTAATGTCGTCGACGAAGGTGAAATCGAGCAAATTTTGAGGGATCGAGATGGCGTTCGATACGCCAGCAGCGTCCTCCTGCATGACTTGATCGCCAGCCGCGGCCGAAGAGTCGCCACCGTTGACATCGGGCACAGCGGTGGGCGGCTTCTCTAGCGCTGCGCGCCACAGGATACGCGCGACCGGACTGCCGAGCTCTTGCGGCTTGCCGCTGTCGGGAAGGAGCAGTCCGAGCACCTCATCGACGATGGCGCGATCGCCAGCCTTGACGGCCGACACGAGCGCAGTCTCGAGGTCCTCGAGGGCTTCAGCCCGGTCCGCGCGGTCGAAGAGGGTCGGCAGATGCGGGGCCGAATTGGACGTGCCATCGATGCTCGTTCCATCGGCAAGCGCACTCGCTCCGCCGCGGGGTCCGTCCTGAGCGACCAGATTCTCGAGCGAGATCAAGTTGGCAGATGCCACTGCGGGTGCGCACCTAGAACCTCAGCTGCCGCAATCAGAACAGGAGGTCCTCTTGCACAGACGTACCGTCCGACAGCTGAGCGATGAACTCTCGATTGAAGACCGGTTGCACCTCGACTTGGCGAGCGAGGTAGAGCTGCCCGTCGGGCTGGCCCTGCTGCGGTCGCGTCTCGCCGAAGCGATCTGCCTGTCTCCGGCACGCCTTGTCCCACTTCTTGCAGATCTTGCGGAACGCCGTCGCGTTGAGCTCGATGTAGGTCTGCGAAAGAAACGCGCGTCAACACAGGAGACAATAGCTCCTCGGGCAAGGGTGTCTTACCTGTAACCGCCCGAGGTCACGCTCAAAGTTGCGGAAACCTTCGTACAGCGCTCCGAAGCTGCTGCTGTCGCGGCTCAACGCTTTCACCTTGCCGTCGGGATCCGACAAGCTAGACGTCAGGAGCTTCCGCTTGTCGATCAGGGTTCGAAGCCGAACTTTGAGGGCCGATTCGCGTTGATAGTAGAAGTCGTTGATCTGCGCGGGGACAGCGTTAGTACACCTGCGCGCTCTGCTGGGGCGTCATGCTCACCTTCTCCAGCTCCCGCTCCAGCTTGAAGAAGAACGCGGCCTTGTGCGCCTGGAGCAACGTAGCGGTACCCTCGCCGACGACTCCACCATTCGCCGTAGACGCATGCGCGAACAGCTGCGCCTCGGTCGTGGTCGACTCGACGGGCAGACTCTCCTCGGCGGCCGGACGAGGGGGACGAACGCCGGCGGCGAGTAGCGCGGCATCAGCAGGGCGCCCCTTTGCGAGCGAATTGATGATCTGGATCCGAGAAGAGTCAGTCAGATTTTCATTCACGGGAGAATGTCGGGAGTCGTACCTTCTTCAGGCCCTTGTAATCGCAGAAGTAGGAGCTCCAGCCGGGAAACCCGTTCTGGGCAAAGATCTGCTGCTGCAGAGTCTTGCCAAACTTCATCGCGGCAACCTTTGACGCGTGTTCTCGTTACGAAAGGGTTTTGGCGGACGTTGACGAGGAAGCCGACGAGGAAAGACTAGCGAAGGCGAGAGACGGAGCGTTTGGCTTGTCCGGAGGGTTGCGGACTGGAGTTCTCCTTGGCGGCCCGGTCGTCCGAAAGGGCGCCTCGAGGTGTATGTACGGCGTGCCGCAATGCTTCGCCGTCAGGGCGCTGAGTTCGGTGACGAGGATGCCTAGGGGTCGGCGGTCGCGATGAGAGTTAGCACGCGATATGCGGCCAGGCTCGCCTCGAAAGCGCAGAGCGGGTCCACTGGAGCCTGCAGGCGCTTCCGCAGCGGCTCAGAAGCTCTGCTGTGTCGTTCGGACCGCGTCAGACGAGCGGTGCGGGCAGGATCTCGCCCACTCCCTCCTCGGAACCAGAACGTGCCCGTGGTGCAGCGCGAGCCGGTCTCCGCGGGGCTTCGCGGGGAAATTGTACAATTCGGGCTCGCGCCCGACAAACATTTCACAAAGGCATACGTGAAAGCAGCAGCTGCTGCAGCTCTAGATACAATGCAATACCCAGCGGCATCCCGTTCAACCTGCGGAGCGCGGGGGACTTTCGTCACGAAGCTTAAGCGAGTTTGTCATGTGAGTCGCAGCTGCGCAGCCTCTGATTCTCGCGCTGTGCTTCCGACGGTAGGGGAGAAGTGTCCTCAGGTATGTACAGTGACAGCTGGGGTATCGACGTCACGGAAAGAAAAGGAGCAACTAAACATTAAGTCCTTCTTCAGTCATCGTCCTCGAACGGGCTCCGGCTGTATTCGAGCTCGTCGTCATCGTCCGAGTCCTCGAGCCGGTGATTCGGCGCAATGAGCGACCCGCCACTCTCCTTGCGTGCACGCTTGTCGTCTCCGCTGGTCTGCCCTCCCGTCGCCGCCCCGGTCTTGGCTGCGGGCTGATCACCCGGCGATGGCGACGGAGACTTGCTCTTGTCCGCATCGAGGAGCGAGAAGGATTGCCGCGGCAGGAAGCCAGGAACTGAACACGAGGCCGGGGACAGAGGTCAGCGGGCTCCAGCTCCAGAGCCACAGAATCGAACGAGCTTCTGACGCACCAACGGGCTTGAGCGTGTTCGGCGAAGTCGGCTTCTGCGCCGGCTTCGCATCCGTTGTGGGTCCCGGAGCCCCCAGAGGAGAAGCGGCCCGAGGCGGTGCGAGACCCGGCGAGACCGATCCGGATCGTCCGGAGCTATTCGAGTGGAGACTCTCCGGTCTCGGTAGACGGTCTGGCACGACCGATGTAGTCGTTCCCTCTGCGCTTTGAGAGGGTCCCGCAGACCGCTCCGCGTCGCTGGCGACGATGGTCGGGGGTGCCGGAGTGTAGTCCTTGCGGGGGACAGGCGGCGCTTCTGCCGGCACGGAGGACGACGATGGGGAGCTGCGGGCGCGTAAGTCAGTCCCCAGGAGACGTGAAAGAGACCATGCTCGTCCAATCACGACTTACGCCGAGCGAACGATCGCTTCGTCCATACGGGCGACCCCCTCCTTGACTCGGCTGAAGAGGTTCGAGAAGGTCTTCCTGCCTTGCTCGGCAAACTTGGTGCTGTGTAGTCCATGGCGTTGTCAAAACAGATGCACCCCTTTGAGCGGTCCAGGACGGAAGGCGGACTCGAACCGCGACTAACATCTGCTCGCCAATCTCATCAAACTCGTCGCGGGTCTGTATCTCTGCACTTCGCTCCCGCGAAGGTGGCGCCGGCTGTGAAGGAGGCTGCCAGCTCGTCGAGCTCGGCGAGACCGATGGCGACAGGTTCGACATGCCCGGGTTGGTCGAGCTGGAGGTCGAGTTGGTCGTGCCGCGCCGCGCTCTCGGCACATAAGGCTGGTAGGTCAGAGGACGGGTCAGGCCCTCACCGCCCTGCGGCACCGCGCCGGAGTTCAAAGTCTGGCGAGCTGCTGCACGTCGCCTTCTTTGCTCTGCCGCGGCGGCTTCGTCCTCCTGTGCCAGTTGCCGCGCGAGCTCCTCGTCCGCCTCCAGTTGCGACATCTGTCCGGACCAAGCATCGGAAGCCGTCAGAGTGCAATCCATACTTGATACTTTGAGAATGTGGACACACCTCGACCGGATCAGGCTTGTACGTCGGGTCCGAGAGGACCAAGAGCTGCTCGGTCGCCTCGTCAAGGGACCCTCCGGACGCGGCCAACACAGCCTCGACGATCTCGAGGTCGACGTTCGGGAACAGTGCGCGCAGCTGCTCCACAGCAGGGTCGCGCGCCGCCTCGTCCTCCTCCTGCGCCCCCTGTGCAGCAGCCAGCGCCGCCTCGTCGTCGTCGACCGCTTCCGGTTCAGTGACGTCCGCCTCTGCGGCGGTCACGTCCGGAGCCCCCGCAGCGGGCAGCTCGACCGTACCGACGTGCGGCTCGGCGCTATCGCGGCTGGTCTGCACCTCTGTAGACGCGTTCAGCGGCGAAGTGGCCGAGCGGGGTTCGCTGCTCTCGGCATCTGCGGATGGCGACGCCGGTTCCTCCTTCCCTTGGACGTCGAGCTGGGCAAGCGCCTCGGTCGGCGGAGAGCCAGGCGCTGTTTCCGAGGCCGTACCTTTCGCAGACATCGTAGCGGACGGCGCAGGTGGCGGTGCGCGAGAAGGTGATGACGGAGGACTTGGAAGTCGGCAGCCGACTCCGCAAGCGGGGGGAAATTCTGACAAGGGCCGCGCAACCATAGCATCGCACTTTGGAGGTTGAGCTCTTGTGGAAATGACAACGACGAAAGATATGAATTCTACAGCCCGAAAGTGAGCACGACGGAGGAGACGGACGGAGGACCCGGAACGAAAATGGACTGCTGGCTGCTAATGCGAGGGGATGGGAGGAATGTGGTCATACAGTGACCGGCAAGATCGTGTTGAGGCGATCGTGGAGGCCGGAATTTTAGGTGAAACATGCGATATGGAGGGAAGCCGTCTAAGAGAGACCGATGATCTCGCCGTCGTCGGTGAGATGGTGGTCAAAGAAGATCGGGCGCGTGGCGAGACCCCTGCGAGAAGCGTATATGGGTCAGTCGAGAGAACCCAATATCACTGAACAAGCTTCGAACGTACGGCATGGTCGACATCTCGCCGACGAGCGGGTAGATGAAGCCGGCGCCGATACTCGCGCGGACCTCGCGGATCGGGATGACAAAGTCTGTTCGCCATGGTGAGTCAGCCATCGAGCGCAGACCATCATGCCAGTACAGATGAGACTCACCGGAAGGCGCGCCCTTCGCCTTGGGGTCGGCCGAGAACGACAGGTGAGTCTTGCTCATGCAGATCGGCAAGTTGCCGAAGCCCTGCGCCTCGAACGACTTGATCTGCTCCTCGGCCGTCTCCGAGTACTCGACCGAAGCCGCGCGGTAGAACTCCTTCGCGATGGTCTCAATCTTGGCCTTGATCGGCTGGTCGAGGTCGTACAGGAATTTGAACGGGTTCGGCTCCTCGCACGCCGAGATGACGGCCTCGCCGAGCTCGAGCGCGCCGCGACCGCCCTCGGCCCAGTGGTTGCACGGGACGGCGGCGTCGGCACCGGCGGCGAGAGCCTGCTCCTTGACGAGCTGGATCTCGGCGTCCGTGTCGCTCGTGAACCGGTTCACCGCGACAATAACCTTGATGCCGACCTTCTTGGCGTTCTCGATATGCCGAGCGAGGTTCGAGCATCCGTCCTTGAGGATCTCGAGGTTCTCGTTCAGGTACACCTCCGGCAGCGGCTTGCCCGGAGTGACCTCCGGTCCGCCTCCGTGCATCTTCAAGGCGCGGATCGTCGCAACGAGGACGACCGCGTTCGGGGTGAGACCGGAGGAGCGGCACTTGATGTTGACAAACTTCTCCATGCTAGTGAGCGCGAGCACTTTGTCAGCAAGGACTCTTCACGCCAGAGAATCGTGCCGACTCACCCAATGTCGGCACCGAAGCCAGCCTCGGTGATCACGTATCCGTTCTTGTCCTCGCTCTCGCCCTCCTCGACACCCGCAAGCTTGAGCGCGATTTTGTCGGCCAAGATCGACGAGTTGCCGTGCGCGATGTTGGCGAACGGACCGGCGTGCACAAAGACCGGCGTACCCTCAAGACTCTGCATCAGGGTGGGCTTGATCGCGTCGCGCATGAGGATGGCGAGCGAGCCCGTGCAGCCGATGTCGTCGCAGGTGATTGGCTCGCCCGAGCGGCTCTGGCCGATAACCATCCGGCCGAGACGGTCGCGCATGTCGCCGAGCGAATTGGCGAGCGCGAGGACGGCCATGCACTCCGACGCGACGGCAATGTCGAAGCCCGTCTCGAGGGTCTTGCCCTGCTCGGCGGGACCGAGGCCGGTCACGATCTTGCGCAGGTACCGGTCGTTCACGTCGACGACGCGGCGCCACGAGATCTTGGTCGGGTCGATGTCGAGGCGCGCAAACTTGCTCACTTCCTCCTCGGTGAGGTCGTCCGGGTTCGTCTTGTTGATGCCGAGCTTCTCGAGGCGCTTGAGCATGACCGGCGCAAAGGAGCGGACACCCTTTTTGGGCGGGCAGAGGCGGTTGAAGAGAGCCTTGTCGGTCTGGGTCGACTCGTGGAAGAACCGAGCGCTGATCGCGGCCGCGAGCAAGTTGTTGGCAGCGGTCGTCGCGTGGATGTCGCCGGTCAAGTGCAGGTTGAACTCGTCCATGGGGATGACCTGACTGTATCCGCCGCCGGCGGCGCCGCCCTTGATACCGAAAGTCGGGCCCTGACTCGGCTGACGGACACAGGCGTACGCCGCCTTACCGAGGTGGGCGCCGAGCGCCTGGGCGAGACCGAGCGTCGTGGTAGACTTGCCCTCTGGAGATACAGGCTGGCGGGTCAACAAGGCACCAGGCGGCCGGGCATTGGAGATCCTGACTTACCTCCGAGCGGAGTCGGCGTGATTCCTGCCACGACGATGTACTTGCCGTTCTTGCGGTGCTTGAGCGAGTCGAGAACCTCGAGCTTGACCTTGGCCTTGTCTGTCGGGGAGAGAAGAAGGCCGGCAGGTGAGCGAGAGAAGGCGGCCTCCGAATCAAAATCGTCCACTTACTGCGACCATACATCTCGAGATCCTGTCCGGGAATGCCGATCTCGCCGGCCAGGATATCGATCGGCTTCGGCGTCTGGCTCTTGGCGATCTCAATGTCGCTCGGGACCTTTTCCTTGCAGACGAGCTTGAGGGGCTTGACGAGACGCTGCTGGCTCTTCTCAAAGAGGCGCTGGGCCGACAGCACCGTGTTCTCCATGAGCATGGCGACGGTCATCGGGCCGACTCCGCCCGGGACCGGGGTGATGAACGATGCGACCTCGCGGGCCGACTCGAAGTCGACGTCTCCGACGAGGCGCGAGCCCGACTTGCGGGTGGCGTCCTCGACATAGTTGGTCCCAACGTCGATCACGATTGCGCCCGGCTTGAGCCAAGAGCCCTTGACGAAGCGGGGCTGTCCGATAGCGGCGACGACGACGTCGGCCTGCTGGACGATCGCCTCGAGGTTCTGGGTCTGACTGTGGCACTGGGTCACGGTCGCGTTCTTGCGGCGGAGGAGTGCGCAGACAGGCGAGCCAACAATGTCGCTGCGGCCGAGCACGACGGCGTTCTTGCCGGTGAGGTCGACGCCGGTCGACTCGAGCAGGAGCATGACACCGGCGGGGGTGCACGGCGCAAACAGCGGCTCGGACGCGCGGGAGGACAGGAGACCTATGTTGTAGGCGTGGAAGCTGCGTGTAGACAGAAGACAGGGAGATCAGTTCTCGTGTGCTCGAAGCGAGGACCGTCGGGGCCGACGCACCCGTCGACGTCCTTCTCCGGCGAAACGGCCTCGGTGATCCGGCGCTCGCCGTCGCGGCCGATCTCGTCCGAGAGAGGTAACTGTACAATGATGCCGTGGACACCGGCGTCGGCGTTGAGGCGCTCGACTTCAGCCATGACATCCTGCTCGCCGATGCCGTCCTCGGCTCCGCCGAGCTGGACAAGGGTGGTCTTGATGCCCGCCTCGGCTGCGGCCTTGAGCTTCATCTTGATGTAGGTGGACGAGTCGGAACGGGCGCCCTGCTGGAGGATGGCGAGGTGCGGCTCGAAGCGCGGGAACTTGGCCTTCTGCTCGGCGATGCGGGCGGCGATGCCCTGGCGGAGAGCCCTGTCGTTGCGCGCAAGCACATCCCATGGGGACGTCGAGGACAGCGGACATGGCCGGCCAAAGAACACGCGAAACGGGGAGACGGAGGAGGAGGAGTCAACAGAGCTGATAACGTGCGAGTGGGGGCCACGCGGTGCAGCGCGGGAGGGGAAGCAGGGCAGGGGACAGCGGCTAAGCGAGACTCACAGGGCAGTCGCGTTGCCGTCGATGAGCTGTGCGCCGCTGTTGGGCTGGCTCATGGTCGCGTAGGGGCGCGTGGAGCGGCGGAGAAGAGCGTGCGAGCGAACGGAAGCCGACTCGGAAAAGTGCGGCGGAGCGTTCCGCGCAGAGAGCGAGAGCGGGGCGGAGGACGCCGTAGGGCGCAGGAGCGGCGACGGGAAGCGAGTGCAGACAGCCGAGAGCCTTCTGGAAGTGGCAGCAGGGCGGCAGCTGCGCACGCTCGCGAGCATCAAGAATCAAGAAAGTCGCTGCAAGAGCAGAGTCAAGATCAGCTCGCCGGGTCAGGCCATCACCCGACGCAGGGACCCAGACGCACAGAAGACGGGGTGGCTCTCGAGCTTCAGCTGACCACAGTCGAGTACGAGGCTCGGCGGATCCGGATGCGGGCGGTGTGGACAGCGAGCAGGCGAGCAGGCAGTTCCTGGTGATTTTCGGCAGAAAATTCGGCCGTACCGCGGCACTCTCTACTGGCAACGGCTGTCCAGCCGCCATGCAGGATCGCTTGTACAGCATATGTAGTATGGCAGAAGTACGAGAAGCTCAGCGCAGTGTACCGATTCGTGCTCAATTCTGCACCGACAGGGTGGTGACAGCCGGCAGCTTCCGAGCCGCCAGCAGCTACATTGTGGCAGGTCTATACAACGCTCCCGCGTATCTCGACTACGAGACCTCCGTTAAAATGTTGAGCCAGAAATTGCAAGCGGCCGAGAGCGAGGTGGCCGCGGAGGCCGGAGGGGGCGGTGCACATCGCGCGCAAACTCTGGTGCGGAGCTCCAGCCCGCAAATGACGCGCCGATTCCGGCCGGCGATCGGAAACTGCAGCCAGCAGCAGACTCTGCAGCAGCTCGACTGCATCTCCAGCTGCAGGTCGCGAGTACTGGCTTTCACGCACCACCACAGCTCCCTCGAGCATGCAAGCCGCAGTCGTCGGCGCTGTCCGCCACACCGCAACCGCCGCCGCCGTCGTCAACGGCGCAACCGGCCGCCCTTCGCGCTCCGCCGCCGTCGCCGCCCGCCAGCTCGCTTCGGCCGCCCTCTCGGCCCAAGCCAACGGCAGCCAGTCTCCCGAGCGGGTCAGGCAGCGTTCGCCCTCATCGTCTCTGTCCCCGCTTGAGGCAACGCCGCCCCCGGCAGGCGACACGACCGACGGCGGCGTCACCGACGCGAGTACCGTCGAGAACGTCACTCCCGTCAAGCGAGCGGGATCTCCCGCGAGTACTACCGGCGGGGAAGAGGAAGGAACAGACGGATCAGCGGCCAGCGCCCCAGCGGCCGAAGAGAAGCCGCCCAAGAAGAAGCGGACGCGCAAGGTCAAGGAGAAAGAGCCGGTCGTCTATGTCATCCCCGAGGTCGAGCGTCTCGAGACCACCTTCAAGTATGTCCTGCCTGGTCGGATGTCTATTGTGGGCACCGGAGCTAACCTTCCCTTTCTCCGACCAGGGGTCGACTCGGTTGTACGTTGCACCGGTATGCGGTCTGTTACGCCAAGACGAATACTGACTCGGTTGCCCTGATCAGACGCCTGCCTGAACACGATCCTCCGCAAGCAGAAGCCGCCCGTGTTCTGCAGTCGCACTTGCCGAATCGACACGATCGAGAAGGAGGACAAGGGCATGCCGTACCTGAAAGAGCTCGGCCGACAGAACGTCCTCGACCTGGTCAAGATGATCGAGTGGACCGCCGCTCACCACATCTACTTCCTGCGTGGTGAGCACCCGTCGAATCGCAGATGAACCCGCCGATTCCCGTACTGACCTTGTGTCCTGCGTCCAGTTTCTTCGGAACTGTTTCCGTTTGCCGCTCATCCTGACTACCAATATTCGCTCGAGTACGCCGAGGAGGAGCTGAAGCTGGCCGGAGAGACGGCCCGCCGCCTCGGGGTCCGACTCACTTCGCATCCCGGCCAGTTCTGCAACTTGTGCTCGTCAGTCCCCGAAGCTCGCCGAAGTGGCAGCCCTGTATTTTCGCTGACCGCTCACGCTCTTCTTACAGGCCCCGGCAGCAAGTCGTCGAGAACGCGTACCGTGACCTCGAGTACCACAATGAGTTCTTCACGCGCATGGGCATGGGCAAGGACAGCGTCATGATCATTCACGTGAGTCGCTCTCGGGCTATTGCGCCCCCATTAGGGCCGTTGACTGACTTCGAGCGATGCAGGGCGGCGGCGTGCATGGGGACAAGGAGGCTTCGCTGCAGCGTTTCCGGAAGCATTACAAGGAGCTTTCCGACGGCGTCAAGGCTCGGTGCGTCTCTCCCTTCGTTTTCGCGGGGCGGGGTGACCCAGCTTCGACTGACAGCTCCTTGGCCATAGTCTGGTCCTCGAGAACGACGAGTTCTCCTACAACGTCGATGACTTGCTTCCGGTCTGCGAAGAACTCGACATCCCCCTCGTCTTCGGTCAGTCGCCCTGTCCTGCGATTCCGGGCGCTCGAGAGTCCATCCACTGAGACGCGCACCTTCAGACTATCACCACCACAGCATCTTCCCCACCGAGAAGCCGATCGAGGAGCTCATGCCGAGGATCCTTGCGATCTGGGCTGGGAAGGGGATTCGACCCAAGTTCCACCTCTCAGAGCCGAGGAAAGGCGCGGTGACTCCCATGGTGGGTCTGGCAAGTTCGCCTTGACTTCATCGGGCATGACGCTCACCCACATTCACACATGCAGGAACGCCGCGCGCACGCGGACCGGTGTCAGCGGTTACCGTCTCCCCTCCCGGATGACATAGGTGCGTCAAGACCGCTCGGACGCGCGATGATGTGGCTGATCCCCGGGACTTGTGACCAAGATATCATGATCGAGGCCAAGGACAAGGAGCAGGCGGTGTTCCACCTCTACCGGATCTACAACCTTGCGCCCGTGATTCACGGTGAGTTCAAACCGAGTGGCGTGACAATGAGTTCCTTACTGACGGTCAGGGGTCGATGCAGAGGATCTGCGGCCGCCCGCGGAAGACGAGACGTTGCGAACGGCGGGGCGCAAGTCGAACAAACCCAAGGGTGGCAAGAAGGGCAAGAAAGACGAAGCCGCCGAGGAGGTCAAGGCGGAGGACGCGGAGGTCAAGGCGGAGGACACGGCCGAGACGGACAAGATTGAGCATGCGGTCGAGGACGGGGTCGCCCCGCTCCCGGAAGGCAAGGACGCCGAGGGGCAGGCGTACTCTCCCCCCGTCGACCCGGCCCGGGTCGAAGAGCTCGCGGAGCAGGAGGAGAAGAGCAAGCCCAAGAAGCGGGCGGCGGGCAGGAGCAAAAAGGCCAAGGACGTCGAGGCCGGCGGTGCGGCTGCGCAAGAGGCGGACGATGAGGCACCGAAGGTCAAGAAGCAGCGGCGCTCGCCATAGGTGACTTGGATGGGAGATCCCGGGACTTGAGCACCAGTACATATCCCTCTGCTCAAAGTCGCATGTGTTTCCCCGAGCGCCCGTCTGCGGACTTCCGACGAGTCGAGAGCCTGGCTGAGTTGGCAACTTGGCAGCAGCTGCGTATGCTTGCGAGTACCAAGAATCGAGAATTTTAAAGTCGCTGCGAATCGTAGATCAGATCAGCTTGCCCGGATCTCGTCATCACGGCACGCCGGGACAGGGACGCAGAGGCTGCAGACCGACCCTCGAGCTCTAGCTGTACGCAGTCGACTACGAGGCTCGGTGCATTTGCATGCAGGCGGTGCGGACAGCAAGCAAAAGCTCCTCGATCCGATTTCAGCGCATCTCTTCAGCGCCCGCAACGATATACAAACACCGCCAGACTCGCCCGGACAGGAGCGCAGCAGCCATGTCAGGCACGCAGGAAGCACCAGAAGCTGTCCCGCCTTCCGAAGCCGTTGGAACAGCCGCCAACGCCGACTCGACATCAACTCGCGTTCGACGCACGGCGCCACAACTCCTCGCCGACCAGCTTATCGCCGCAGACTTCGTTCAAGCTCGATCAGAGACTACGACCAGCAACAGCAGCGGGAAGGACCTGAACGACGAGGAGCTCATTCGGGGTGCTCCGTCCCGGAACGGAGGCCGCCTACTCACCGCCGACCGGGATCCTTGGACTCACAACGCATGGTACGCCCAGATCTGCTTCCAGTACATCTAGTTTTCTGGACTAATTTGGTTCGTATAGGGACCAGGTCGAGTGGGGTCTGGAAGAAGAGGCGTTTGCCCAATCCGCCCTCGAGCGACAGAGAGGATCGCCTGTCCCGCAGCACCTCCAGGACCAGTTCAATGCCGATCCCGCCGCGCAATGGGACACTTTCTACGCGCATAACAAAGGTGTGACATCCTGCGCCGACGATCTGCTGGAAACCGGGCGCTGACCTGCGAAAACCCCATCCAGACAACTTCTTCAAGGACCGCGCATGGCTGCAGAACGAGTTCCCGGAGCTGAAAGACTGCCTCAGACCGGATGTACGTAGACAGTACAGCTCTACGCGTGTTCCACAAGCTGACAAAGGCGCGTGATCGACAAACAGGCCGGCCCGAAACGCGTCGTGGAGCTCGGCTGTGGGAACGGCAGTACCTTGTTCCCCCTTCTCGCCGCGAACGAGAACCCGCAGCTCGACCTGCATGGGTACGACTACTCGAAAGAAGCAGTTGGCGTGGTCAAGGTGAGGCTCGCGCATGCGCAGTCGCGTGCTCGACCCGCAACTGACCGCACTGCGACTGCCTCCAGGGCCACGCCTCGTTTGATCCGGAACGATGCACCTGCGAGGTCTGGGACTTGTCGTCCAATGCAGGAATCCCGCGGACCGTCGAACCGCATTCGGTCGACATCCTTACTATGATCTTTGTGTTCTCGGCCTTGCACCCTGATGAGTGGGCCCAAGCCGTCGAGAACGTCCACCGGGTCCGTCTCCTCCGCATCAAAGTTCGCCTTGAGTCTAGCAACGTACTCACGCTCCGGATTGGCCTGTTCGTGCAGATGCTCAGGCCGGGAGGCTTGTTGCTCTTCCGCGATTACGGCCGGAACGACCTGGCCATGTTGCGGTTCAAGGCGAACCGGTACATGCAGGACGGGCTCTACGTGCGAGGCGACAACACGCGCGTGTACTTCTTCGAACGCGGTACATCAGCGCCTCAGACGCAGCCAGCCAAGCGAGATGAGCTGACTTTTCGTTCCGGCAGACGAGCTCGTTCACATCTTTGGCGGCGTCCGGGCCTCGGCGAAGGCGCCCGAGTCGTCTCGAGATCCGACTGAAGCACGAACGCAAGGGACTGAATCAGCAGGAGACGCCGCCGCGACAGTCGCCGCAACAGCCGCCGCAAATCAGGACACGACGACCGTCCTGACCGAGACTGACTCGGGCGTCCTCAGCGCTTCGGACGACTCTTCGCTCCCTGCCTCCCTCGCCGATCTCTCCATCGCCCCGTCTGCCGCAGCATCGCCCGCGATTTCCAGGCCCGAAACCCCGATCGCGCAGAAGGCCGCCTCGCGGACACTCGCCGGCAGCTTGACCCCGTTCCGCCTCGACCTCTTGCAGCTCGGCGTCGACCGACGATTGATTCTGAACCGCAAGAGGCAGATCAAGATGTTCCGGGTGTGGATGCAGGGTCGCTGGCGGAAGCCGCTCCTTGAGGCGGACCGGGGTTCCGAGGCCGCTCGGTAGAGTGCATTATCACCTATCATCAGAACAGAAGCGAGCGACCGTCAACTCAGAGCGCTATGAGATCCTCCTCAACTCGGGGCGAGCCGAACCCGTCTTCCGTTCCTTCCTCTGCGTCCGCCTCCTCGAGGACATCCTCTTGCACTCGCTGCAGCCCTTCCTCGTCAGGGTACCAGCCTTTCGCTCCCGCAGCTTTGACCGCCTCCAGCAGCTTCTTCCTGGCGCGGACCACGTCGACCTCGAGCCCGAGCCCGGCCGCGATATCGGCGAGCGCCCCGTCCGCGGTTCGTCTCAGCTGTCCGTCCGTCTTCGGGTGCCACACCACCTCGTCGTGGTCGAGGATCTGCTTGCGCGTGCGGGCTGCCGCGTCCTGCCACTCGGCGTGGTCAGGCGTCAGGCCGACGACGACGCGCTCAAAGTCTCCGAGCAGGTGGAGGACGGTTTCGGCCCAGTCGAGGTCGAGGTCGCACGCGAGGCAGATCGAGCGGATTAGGTCTAGAGAGTGGCGGTACGAGAGGGACAGCTCGGTGAGACGGGTCGCAAAGTCATCGCCGGCCTCTTTCGCCGCGTCGGAGCGGCGTCCACGGGTCGGGGCCGGGCGCGAACGACTCCGGCCTCGACGCATGCCTTCGAAAGCTTCCTCCTCAGACTCGACCGCGAGAGCATCGTCTTCGCTCCCGGTCTCTTCCGCACGGTGCGCGCCGTGTTGCCACCGCCGCGCGAGCGCCTTGATGTCGGCCTCGTTCTCGGCGAGACTGGCCGCGTATCCGTCGATGGTCGTCCGCGGCGTCTGCAAGTCAAGCGAGCTCAGCATGGACTGATGACGACAGCCCAGCAGATTCCGCAGACTCACCCCGTCGAAGAAGCGGCTCTGCATCTGCTCGAGCATCTCGATCCGACTGATGTCGCCACTCTTCCACGATGCATACAACCGCGCGAAGCGTTCCTGCTCCTCGGCGGTGAGACGCAGGTACCGCTTCGAGCGGCGGTCGGGCTCCTTTGGTTCGGGCGCGATGTATCGGAGGCGGCTGAGACGGACAGGGCGCCCTTCCTCGAGGGATCTCTCGGCCGACTCTTGGACCCAGCCATAGACGGTCGGGAAGACGCCTGAAAGCAAAGTCCGCTCAGTCATGCAGCGATGTCGAGGCAGCGCCCGCGCAGCTCACCGAGCATCGTCGTCTTTTCGAGTAGGGCGGCGTATCCCGGGGTGTACCACGGCGGCAAGATGGCGATGTGCGCCTCTTCGAGAGTATCGACGACACGAGCTCCGTTGAGCTGCCGAGGTTGAGGAGTATCAGTCCTTGTCGCGGCGAACCCACCTGAACGGCATCGGACTTGCCTCGAGGTAGTCGCACACTTGATCCCGCTTGCCAGGCTTGACCCAGGAGTTGTGCACCCAGATGCGATCGGCTCGCCAAGACTCGTCTCCGTCCCCGCGAGCGCCCCGTCTGGGGTGCACGAACAGCTGAGGTGGGTACATGTTTCGGCTTTCATCCCACCTCTCCTCTCCTTCGTAATCGCGCTCGAAGCGGTCCTCGACATCGTCGTTGGGCGCCTGGGATATCCGGACGGAAGCGTTCTGGCTGGGAGCGTCGCGCCGGCGACGCGGCTGCGGAGTATCCGATGTGTATCTCCTGCTGGCCGAGGCGCGAGCGGGCGAAGTTTCGGTCGCGGGACGCTTCTTTCCCGGTGATCGTCCGGACGACTTTGCTGGTGACCTCTTCTTTCCTTTGGAAGTGCTTGCGACCGGCTCGTGGCGCTCCGCCTCCGAGACCTCGTGCTCGGTGGCGAGCTGATCCTCCTCCACGATCTCTGGCGACTCGGAGGCAGCGACGTCGGAAGCGGCGGAGTCGACTGCCTTCTTGTTCGCGACCTCCTTGCCCTTCCCTTTGTGGTTTCGTTTGCCGTAGACTTGACTGTTCTTCGGCGGCTGTCGCGCCCTCGACGGAAAGGCCAGCTCCTGCAGCTCATGGTCCGTTTCGGCGACGACGGTCCCCTGCCGCTTCCTCGGACGTCCGCCTTTCGACGAGGTCGTCGCCGTCCTCTTCCTCTTGTTCTTACTCGCGCGCGGGGTCAAAAGGTCCGCGACTTCGTCTGCGCTGCCTCCGCCGACCGCCGAATCCGAGTCTGCGACGTGCTCGGTCTCGGACCCCGCTGTAGCTGCCTGACCAGCACGTGGGCGCTGCGGCTGCGCTGTCTGATGGGACGGGTCGTCGCTGTCTTCGACTTCAGTCGTCGTGGTGTGGTGGTGGGGCACTGCTGGCTGCTGTTGCTGCTGCGGCGCCGGGGTTGCGTCCGACTCTCCCTCCGGCTCGGTCTCGGCTTCTGTAGCAGATGCGCTCTCCTCTGTTTCCGTTGCAGCGTGTGCCCCGGGCGCAGTCTTGCGGGAGCCGGTGTTGAGCCGCTTCGCCGGTGCGGTCGATGTTGGAGGACGCTCTTTGCGGGCCGCCGTCGCTGCCTGTTCCGAGCGCGTGACGCGTGGCGGAGGCGGAACGATCTCCATGCGAGGACGCAAGCTGCGTTTGCTGACCATCTTGCACTACGCAGCGCTGCGCTGCGTCGAGTGAGCGGGCGGGTGGACGGTGTCGATAAACTCGTGAAAGTCGATTCGAAGCGGGGCCAACTTGAACGTGCATAAACTTCGATTGTGAACAGGAGGCACGCAAAAGCTAGAGGCATCGCTTTATACGCTCTCCGTCTATGCACGTACGCTCTGATAGCATCTTTGGGCTCGCTGGAAAAATGCAGTCTCTTGCACCGTCTGACTCCGGGCAGCGAGACACACGGAGACGCTTTAACCAAATGCCGCCCATTCGAGACTCGTATACTCTGCTGCCTTCTTCTCGTCGTCCCACGTGCCGAGGAGATGCGCCTTTTTGACGGCCGTTGCCAAGCGGCCGTACGCGACGAGATCGAGCGGCATGATCGTCGTCGTCGGAGTCGACAGGACCGTCAAGGTGAAATGCGAGTGGTAGCGCAAGGGGTCACCTGCAGAACATTGTGGTATGAGTGACGCAGGAACGTAACGGGCAGAGCACGAGGCAGACGCACCGGGATAGACGAGAAAGTCGCCGCCGAACCGCATTCCGCCGCCCATGTAGAAACCCCTTCGCCAAAGGTCCTCAAACACTCGACACCGCGTCTCCTGCAGGGTCGTCTGCGGATAGCTCCACACGCCGGCAGAAGCAGCGGCTTCGAGGGAGGAGAACGAGACCCCCTGTCGGTCGGGGTCGTACCAGGCGAACGAGTCGGACCGCGGTTCGATGATGATGGTATAGCCGATGGTCGACAGATCCGGTCTTGAGTCGGCCTCATTCGGAGGCTGGGCAGGCACAGGCGCGGGGGGAGCGCCGCTCCCCGACGACGAAGTGGACGATACCGTCGCGGCGCCAGCGGGCGGTCCTGTATTCGCTGCGCCCGGTTCAAGTGCCGAGACCTCGACGTCGATCCTCGTATCAAAGACGCCGTCTTCCGCGTCTTCCCCCTCTGCCACCCTCCTTCGTTCCCGATCCTCCTCTGCCCGTTTCCGCCGCGCCTCCTCCTTCTCCCGCCTACGCTTCTCGATCTTGTCCCGGTGCAGCTCCTCCATCTCTCGCTTCTTCGCTTGCTCGTTATGGTAGTGGGTCTCTTGTTGAGACTGGACGGCGGCGGCGCGGGAGGCGTGGTACGACTCGGCCTGCGCGTGGGTCGGAGGTAGGTGTGCTTCCCGGTCGTCGACGAGGACAGCGAGGCCTGCGGGGCAGACAAAACCGCGTTAGCTGTGTCCAGAGAACGTTGCAGCATTCGGAGCGGCTCACCGTTGCGGACGAGGAGGACGACCTCTTCCGGCATCAAGACGAGCGGCAGTCCGAGAAAGACATTCTGCTGCGTGACCTGCGGCAGCGTGCCGGACAAGACTCCGCAGATATGATGCTGTACTCGCAAGTACTGGATGTCTACATCGTCGCGGAGAGTAAGGATCAGCTCGAGATCATCTGTGAAGCTGGTGAACGGATGTCAGGGCTTGCCGTTCAGGTCCCACAGGTACGCCTTCTGGTTCGCTACGCGCAGCTTGACCGGCTCTCGTGCAGCCATATCGTCTATTTTTCCGGAGCTGCGCGCGATGGGAGCGAGAGCAGCCCATCAAAAGCGCCGAGAAGGCGGTGCAGCTCGGGGGAAATATAGAGACGAGCTCTGGTTCTGATGGGGCAGAAAGCCGGAGCCACGATAGGTTGTAGAGCTTGAAAGATGCATGCAAATGAGGCGGGCGCAGTAAAAGGTGCGAGAAATGGGCTAGAGATGCCAGCTACAAAGGTGGATTCTCGGAGTCGACCCGAGGTGATACGAGGACGGAAAGATATGATCGGCTGGAAAAGGATGTCCCAGTCGTGAATAATGCGTGGCGCCGTATCGGGCACGGGCGAAGAAGAGCGAGAGCAGGCAGCGTGCGCCGTCCGCCGCGCATCGCCCGCTCAGTCGCCCGCTCAGTCGCCCTTGTTTTTCGACCGCAGGCCCGCCTGCCGGATGTATGCATCGAGCGTCCGGTCGCCGCCGTACCCACCTCCCAGCGCCGGTCCCCCTTGCCCCATCATCGGCGCCTGAGCTACACCCGCTCCGCCCCGCGTCGGGCTCGAGACGAGGTATTCGGGCATGCCGTTCGCCTGGGCGCCGGTCGTCGACTCGGTCATCGCGTGTCCTCGTCGCGGAGGGGTCGCCTGCGCCGCCGCGGGCGAGTACCCACCCGCATAGGCCGAAGCCGAGGCAGAAGGCATGCCGCCGGCGTTCCCGACCGGAACGCCGTACGGATCCTGCTCGGCGTTGTACCGCGCCGGCGTCGAGCCGTATGCGCTGCCTCCGATCATCGAGTGCCCCATCTCGTACGGATCCGCACCGAACGATGGCGGAGGCGCTCCGCCGCCATAGCCGCCGCCGCCGTACCCGCCCCCCGAAGGAGCCGGCGCCCGCGTCGGCGTCCCCCGGTGGCCCATCCCCGCATCCTTCTTCCGGCCAGCACTCGCGCTGCCGATACCAAACGCCGTCGACAGCGCGGCATACACGAGCTCAGCGACGGCGAGCACGCGCACCCGAACCGGCACGGCCGGGTGACCTTTCCGGCCGCGGGCCTCTTCCCCTCCTTCGGCCGCGGCGATCGAGAACGAGCCGTAGCCGAGACCGGACGCCGCGTGCAGGAAGGCCGGCGCGCTCGAGGCTGCGGCGCTCGAAGAGCCGGGCAGGGACGGGTCGAGCGGCTGCGGCATCGCGGTGGTCGAGGTGAGGGAGAACAGCGGGAACAGGAGGGCAAAGACGGCGAGGTTCACGATCGGATCCCGGCTGCGTGGCAGAGCAGTCAGCAAGTGGACGTCGTGCTGATGTAAGGCAGGCTTGTGACACTCACGACCACCAAGACATGATTGTGATCGGGAATCCGAACCCGAGCGCATACGCCCAGCGCTGCTCGATATGCCGCACTCGGTCGCTGAAGGCCCAGCCTTGCTTGACCCAGTGGCCTCTGTACGTTCTCGCAATCAGCTTCATCCGTCAAATCGAATTGGGATGGACGACGACGAACTCGAAACAGTAGTACGCGTCAACGACCGACGCATACAGGAAAGAGATGGGCGCGCCGAGAAAGGGAATGAGGCGGATCGCATAGAAGAAGAGGAAGTAATTGAGCGTGACGAGCGTGCGGTAGCTCTGTTCCGCAGGTCAAGGCATCAGCGGAGGGCCCCCCGAGCAAGAGGGAGAGATCCGAGTCGCAACCGACCTCGGAAACAATCTTGACTGCGAGGCCGCGATCGTTGGACGATGCGGACGACCGCGACGAGCGCTTGTCGGTTTCTTCCGTCGGACGGAGCAGGCCGGAATAGTATGTTGCGGCTGCCGCGAGAGGGTACAGCCAAAACAGCTGCGGAAGGGGCCGGTGCACGTCCGGAAGCGTCAGCCGGGTTGCCGAGTGCTTCGAACGCAACAAAGAACAGGAAACTCACGTGGAATCCGAAATAAAAGACGGAGGACGAGAGTGCATCGTCGACCCTGAGCCCCACAGCGCGGCGAAGCAACGGCTTGATGATGAGCGCCGAGACGAGGAGAATCCCCTGCAATGTGCTCGACTTGAGAATGTTGGCTTGCACGACCTGCGAAGGGGGAAAAGCGGTCGGGGGTGAGTATCCTGGAGTTTATGGTCCCCGACGAAAGCCTTTGTGACGGCATCACGGAGCGCTAGGGAGCATGGCGCTCAACTCCCTTGCGATAGATCGGTGCTTACCTTGTCGAGCTGGATCTTTTCTCCTGCGATCCGAAGGTTCATGGCTTCCTGTGCGCCCTTGAGGGCGAATGCGAGGTGGAGCGCGAGCGTGCCGGGCAGCGAGAGCGGGGGCAAGTTCCACTGCCCGCCGCCTCCGCCGACGAACGAGTCCTGCTTGCTGTGCTGACCCCGGCCGTACATTGTGTGCCGGCCTGTGCTCGCGTACGCGGTGCCGTGTCTGTGCGGTGCCTGTGGACACCTTGACGGCCTTTGACGTGTTGGCCGGCAGCGCGCCGCGGCGCGGCTCGATCGCACATTTCCCATCAGCTATATTACAGTGCGTGTTAATCCACCTTATCCATATTTCCCCTTACCAGCCGAGAGAACCTCCCCTAAGCCACTCGCGAATTCTGCGCACGAGAATCTCCTCCCACCGCCCGACCATACCGCAGGCCACACGCTCTTTAGAACATGCCTGGGAGGACTGCTACGCCGCCGCTAATCCTGCTGGCCCGCGAGCAAGACCTTGCCGAGTCTCGACGCTTCGTAGTCGGCCTGCGATCCTGGCGCAGCGGCAACCACGAGTCGCTCCTGCTATACCGCCAGGATCCGCTCCCGCCTACACTGACAGGTGCTACAGACGGACCAAGCGTACGCGCACGCTGGTACTCCATCGCCAACGAATGCCCGCACCTCGGTCTCCCGCTCGAGGGTGCGCCTCAACCTGCTTCTGTGCTCTCCGGTCCTCGCTGAGTCTCTTTGCTCGGCTGCTGCCCCGGCTGCAGGCGGCGATATCGAAGACCTAGTGCCCGCACATGACGAGGACGAGCAGGAAGCTCCCGACCCGGCTGCGATCGTCATGTGTCCATTTCATGCCTATGACTGGAACCTCACCGACGGCAGCTCTTCAACCGGCATGAAGGCGTGCACTTATGCTGTACACCGGAACGACGAGGGCGAGCTCTGGCTCGAACCGCCAGGAGATCCAGTGGACGACTACCGCGTGACGGGCATCAGGGCTGTGTCGGAGCGTGAGCCTCTTTCCTGCTCGAAAGCCAAGTTCAGGCGACCCGTCCTGACGTCTCGACCCCGACCGAAAGGCTTTGCCACGCCAGCGGAGCAGGTGCCAGATCTGTCCTCCCTCGCGTTGTCCGAGATCGGAGACGAGACAGAACCAAAGACGATCGTCAGCTTTTGCCGCGCTGTCCTGCTTGCACGCTCTCCCTCGCACAAGGTCGCCCTGGTCCGGCGCCTCGTCTCGCTCTTCCGCTCCGGCTCCCTCACCCGCTTGTCTGATCCGAAGAACGACCCTCCACATCCCTCCGAGCCGTACCGCGCGCCGACCACCAAAACTGTCGCGTCAGGCCAGACGCGATCCCTCGGCAAGGGAGGCTCAGTGCAGACCCGCATCCGCATGCTCCATGCGCTCGCCAACATCGAGCTGTGGGCTATCGACCTCGCAGTCGACCACATCGCGCGCTTCTACGACTGGCGGCTCGGCACGCGGGACGGGCAAGGCGCGGGGAAGCGGATCGGATGGGGATTCGTGGCCGACTTCCTCCGGGTGGCCGAGGACGAGGCAAAGCACTTCACCTTGCTGAGCGAGCGGCTCGAAGCGCTCGGCTGCACGTACGGCGAGTTATCTGTACACAATGGTAGGCTTTTGTCTGCAGCCCGCCCGTTCGTCCTTCGTGCTCACCCGCCGTTTGAACCACCAGGCCTCTGGGAGTCCGCGCTACAGACGTCGCATTCGCTCTTCTCCCGCCTCGCGATTATCGCCCTCGTCCACGAGGCGCGCGGACTCGACTCGAACCCGATGCAGATCAGGCGGTGCAGGACATCCGGCGACGAGGAGACGGCTCGGGTCCTGGAGATCATCCATGCGGACGAAATCACCCACGTCGCAGCCGGTTCGTCTCTAGTCTCCGGTCGCGTCTGTGATCCCCGCTCACCTCTATGGCACGGGGGCAGGTCACCGCCACTTCACCGCCCTCTGCGCTGCGCTCGAGCCGGAACCGCTGGACCCGGTCGCCCAGTTCCGGGCCGAAGTCGCAGAGCACTTCTGGGGTCACGTCAAGGGTCCTTTCAACGTCGACGACCGCGACAAGGCGGGGATTGGTCGGGATTGGTACGAGAATCTGGGAGGGAGGGGGACGCGGAAAGCGGAGGCAGCGGTGGCGGCCGAATCCTGAACAATGCGCCAAGTCTTACATCGCATCCCTATCCGAGCACGATTCTGGCAATGATATTAAGTCGAGAAGTCTATAGCTCCGAAGAATCCGAGCGAAAATGTTTTCTTCCCCATCGGCCTGCACCTGATGACGAGAAAGAGTACTTCCTCCTTTGCTGCCATCCACCAGCAATCGATAAGGGCACTATGGTCGCTGTACCTGCATCTGTCCTGAGCCAGCTTGCGCCTCCGCGGCCCTCGCAGACGGTGTACCGTGAAGGTACGCTTTCCCCACCACCTTGATCTCGGCGGACTCGTCGGCACGGAGACGTACGCGGCCGCCTCGCCCCAGAGATGCTTTCAGAAGGCGACATAGAGTGCACGCGTTACCTGAGAGCAGCTATTGACTCGCTTGGCCGCGCAGAATGCACGCAATGCTTCGACTCGCACGACCTCGCGGCCGGCATCGACGTCTGCCTCACCTGCTTCAACGGCGCCTGCCCGCCCGAAATAAATGGCGTCGCGAGCACGAACGCGCACGGCAGGCTGCACTACGAGAAGACCGGGCATGCGGTCGTCGTCAACGTCCGGAGGCGGAGGAAACCAGAGGCGGAGATCAGAAAGTCGAAGCGGGTCAGTCCTCGCTTGTCGGTTGTACCTTATGCTCTTCCGTCAAGATTGTGAAGCTGATGTTCTGTCCGAGCTTTTGCAGGACTCTCGGGAACCGCCCGTCAAGAAGCTTGCGATCCGGGAGGAGCCGTCGGAAGAGGAGAAGTACGACTTTGTGACCCAGGTCCGGACCTATGTCGGTGGCGAGGCCGACCGGACACAGGCTCAGTACGTCGCGGTCGACGAAGCCGACGAGAAAGTGCGTTCAAATGAGCTTCCGCTACCACCAACGGGCAGGCAGGGATAGCTGACTGCGGTCGAGCGCTCGTGTGCTGGTAATACAGCTCGACGGCCTCGTTGCCGCCGTTCTGAACGCGATGTCTTCGGCGCAGAAGAGCGAGGTCAAGGCATGGGAAGAGGAGATTGTCCCGTGCGGCCACACGCGGGAGCTCGTCCAGTCCGAGCCGAAGAAGCTCGAGGCTTCTGGTGAGTATCTCCCAGGCGCAGCGGTCCATGTATTCATCAGAGACTGACTCCTCGAGCTGGCAGGTCTCGCGTCATGCGCGTACCCTGACTGCGGCCTCACCTCGAACCTTTGGCTCTGTCTCGCGTGCGGTGCGCTCGGTTGCGGCAGGCAGCAGTACGGCGGTGGAGGCGGGAACGGTCACGCTCTGCAGCACACGACCGATTCCGCGCATCCCGTCGCGGTCAAGCTGGGGACAATCGAGCCCGACGGCTCCGCCGGTGCGCTCCTACTCATCGGCCGGTGCCATAAGCCTGGCTTAGGGACTCATCCAATTTTTGCCCGGCAGACATCTACTGCTATGCTTGTGATGACGCCCGCGAGGACCCGCATCTGGCGAAGCACCTTTCCAACTTCGGGATCCAGGTCGCGGATCAGAAGAAGACGGAGAAGAGCATGACCGAGCTGGTGCGGTCGGCCTCGGCTGCTTTACGCTGAATGCCGGTACTGACTGACCCGCGAATGTGTTGCAGCAAGTGGAGCAGAACCTCACTTTCGACTTTGCCATGACGGGTGCAGACGGCAAGGAAGTCGAGCCCTTGTTCGGGCCGGGTCTTACGGGCATGAAGAACCTGGGGAACAGGTGTGTGCAGACGCGCCGAATGAGTTCAGACGCGTGCTGACTGCCTCCGTCGCCAGCTGTTACATGGCTTCGTCCCTCCAGTCGCTCTTCTCGCTTCCGGCATTCCAGGACCGCTACCTCACCTCTTTCGTCATTCACCCTTCGACTTGCTCGAACCCGTCGCCGGCAACATGCTTCGAATGCCAAATGTCGAAGATCGCCGACGGTCTCCTCTCTGGCCGGTACGCGGTCCCCCATATCCCGGAGCCGTCCGATGCTCTAGCCGGGTCCGACGCAGAGGCTCCGACTGCCGACGACAAGCCGCGCGTGCACTTCCAGGAGGGCATCCGACCGGCCATGTTCAAGAGTCTCGTCGGCAAGGACCACCCGGAGTTCTCGACGATGCGGCAGCAAGACGCAGGCGAGTTCCTGGCGCACCTGCTCGAATTCGTCCGCCGAGCGTCGAAGCAGCAGGGCGCCGACGAACCGACTGGCATCTTTGGATACGCGAGCGAGGAGCGCCTAGAATGCACCGAGTGCCGCGGCGTCCGGTACCGGACCCAGAAGGACGAGATGCTCTCGCTTCAGGTCCCCGTCAAGGAGCGCGAGAAGATGGAAGTCGAGGCTTCGGCGGCCGAAGGCGAGACAAGGACCACGTACGAGCAGGACCAGGAGCGCAAGGTCGAATACGAGCCCGTTGAGCTCACGCGTTGCCTCGACGACTACACGAGTCCGAACGAGATCGAGTACAACTGCCCTGCGTGCGAGAAGAAGGTCATGGCTCTCAAGTAAAGTCTGACCCTTTGTGCATCTTCCGCGAGCGGATGCTGATTGAGAGCTGCGCTGTGCAGGTCGACTCGTTTCGCGACGTTCCCGGATGTCATGCTGGTGAATGCCGCGCGGTTCCAGATCGACAACTGGGTGCCACGCAAGGTCGATGTCCCGCTCCTCGTTCCGGCTACGGGCCTCGACATGTCGTCTTACATCGGAGGCGGTCTCCAGGAGGGAGAGAAGGAGTTGCCGCAAGATGCAGCAGGTGCGACCGGATCCACGAGGAGTATGCTGCGAGCGATATTGACCCAGTCTCGCTCGAACAGCTGTCACTTCAGAGCCGCAGCTCGACGCCGAGTCGATGAATCAGCTGCTCGGCATGGGCTTCCCGGAGATCCGGGCGAAGCGGGCGCTTCTCGCGACCGGCAACAACGGCGCCGAGATGGCGATGAACTGGTTGTTCGAGCACATGGAAGATCCTGGTACGTCTCTCACGAGCGCACGGCCGTGATGACCTGCTGACGCTCTCGGGCATCGCAGACATCGACGCGCCGCTTCCGGCTGGCGACTCGGCCGTGGTCTCGGCAGCAGCCGGCGACGAACCGACAGATGACCAGATCTCGATGGTCAGCGAGATGGGTTTCTCGACGGCGCAAGCGCGCAAGGCCCTCCGCGAGACGGGCTGCAACATGGAGCGCGCCGTCGAGTGGCTCTTCTCGCACCCGGACGACGACGGTTACGACTCGGTCCCCGCCGCGGCGGCGGGCGCAGGTGGGAGCGCCGACGTAGGTCAGCCTGGGTCGAAGGAGCTGCCCGCCAAGTACCGCTTGAAGGCGTTCATCTCCCACAAGGGTCCGTCGGTGCATTCCGGCCACTACGTTGCGCACGTCTGGACTGGCCAGGCGGACCAGTCTGGCACAGGCAAGGGCGCCTGGGTGCTCTTCAACGACGAGAAGGTCGTGCGGGCGGACGAGGGCGAGCAGGCTGCGGAGAAGCTCATGCCGCTCGCGTACGTCTACGTCTTTGAGCGCGTCAAGTAGTCCAGCAGCACACCATCGAAACCTTTGTTCCCAAGTCGAGACACGCGAGCTTCTCTCTTCTTGGCCGGTAGGGGAAGCGCAGGCTTGCAACAGGACGACCGCGTCAATATCCCAGAACCGCCTTCCGCAGACCCTTTGCGCCCTTCCGCAGATCCCGGTCCCCCTCGCTCGTCAAGCCCCACATCCCCTTGTACGCGTCGAGGCCGCCCGCCGCTCGAACGTCTCCACTCTCGCGCAACATCCGGTCGTGCAGGTCGAACTGCTTCGGGTGGCCGAGGGTCACCGTCGCCCGCGTTTCGGGCGCGGCGTCCTCTTCGCCGTCGGGACCAGCCATAGCGGGGTTCGAGTGGAAGGAGAGCGGCTGGGGTGGCTGTGGGGAGGAAGCGAAGTGGAGGGCGGCGAGGCGGGCTTGGATCTGAGCGAGGGGAAAGGGTATGACCTGCGAAGGGAAGGGGTCAGGTCGCGAGCACGAGACGCGGGACCTGGCACCCAACACGCACGAGGTATGGCAAGCCGAGGAAGGCGAGGGAGGGGTCGGGGAGGTAAAAGAGCATGCGGTCGTCCAAGTGGTGGATCCGCAAGCCACCCTTCGCGCTCGGGCGAGGCGCCGTCCCTTCAGGCTCGGACGGCCTCGGCGGCGCAAATGTGACAGGGTGATCGACGAAGGGCGCCTCTGTCGGTCGCATGAAGGGGAACGAGAACCAGTACCCGGTCGCAAATATGATCACGTCGACGTCTTCGACGATGCGACCGTCCTCGAACTCGATCCGGCGACGCTCGACCCGGCGGATGGGCGGCAAAGTCTGTACCTCCTTAGAGTATGCTGGCGCGTCGGCGGCGTCCCAAGGTATGCCGAGGACGGGCGGCGACCTGGCCGACTGGTAGATCCGGGGGAGCTGCTCGGGCGGGACCTGACCTGCTTGTCTCCGTGCATAGATCGACGTCGCCAGTTCGCGGGTGATGTCGTACCCCGAGGCAGAGTTGCCGACCACGAGGATAGTCTGGCAGGAGATCCTCAGCTTCGTTCTGGGCATGAACCCAGTCACCGCAGACTAACCTTGTTTTCGTACTGCTGAGCGTCGCGGTACCATCTGGCGTGAGAGAGCTCGCCTGTGAATGTCGGCAGACCCTCCGTGTAGGGAATGTACGGCCGGCTGTAATGACCATTTGCGACAAAGACGCAGTCGAAAAAGCGCCTCTCCGCCGGAGCGTCGTCTCGAAGAGTGGAGCGGAAAGTGGCGATCCACCGTCGTCTCTGCGGTGCCGGCGGGGAGTCGTGACTGTCGGCTGCATCTTCGACGTCGTCGGGCCTGGCGTGCCGAAGATCGATGACGCGAGTGTTGAAGCGGATGTAGGGCAAGAACGGGCGGGCAAAGTCCTCGAGGTAGTCCTGGACTTGGTCGTGACGGCAGAAAAGTCCCTGCACCGTTTTCAAGCCCTTCAGTCTTTGCTATATCGTTTATCCAATCAAGAGGAGGCAGCACGCGGAGGAAAGACGCACGACATCGGGGGCGAAAGGCTGTCGTCGGTATTGCATCAGGGAAGTCGGGACATTCGTCCGCAAGCTAGCATACATCGGACTCGGCGGCGGCTTGCCTCGTTCGTCGCTCTCGCCCGGTGTAAAGACCTCGGCGTTCCCTTCGCTGTCGAAGCTCCATTCGCAGCGACCGGGATCCGGGTCGAAGCGCCACGCTCCGCCGACGCCGGGTCGTACCTCGCAGCAGTACGGTTCAAGGCCAGCTTCGAGGGCTTGCTGGATTGCGGCGAGTCCGCTCGAGCCGGCGCCAATAATGAGTGCCCGCTTCCTGCTGCGCTGCTCAGGTTTCATCCTCGATGTCGAGGATCCGGGGGCAGGAGGTGAAGTTCCGGTCTCGGCGCCATCCGAGCGCTCCTCCTTCGCTGGATCTGTATGAGTACTCGCCTGTGACTGGCCCATGCGGGCGTTTGCTCTCTGTGCCGTTGCGAGTGATATGGTTCGAATAGGCTGGCGGCGTCATCGCCCGGAGCAACGCTGCTTCCGTTCCAGCCCTTTTCACAGGGGGAAGCCAAGACCGGTCCGGAAGTTCCGCCGCTTGATCAGCTGCGATCAGGGCAGAATCCGCAGCATCACACACAAAAGAGCAGCTGGAGCAGCCTCGGCAACACCAGCCGGTATACTTCGAGTACTCACTGTAGCACACCGGATCGCACACAGGAGCACCGACAGACGCTCCTGGACTCTGCCAAAGCACGCACAGACGCGATCTGAACGCGCGTCCGCCTGCGCTTGACCCGCTCCCTGAAGCGATCCCGAGGTTGAACCAAATCGCTTTGACCATCGCCCACACTTCCAGCACACGATGGATGAGCCAGGCGCGTCCTCCGAGCCTCTGTCTACATGACACCATGTACAGCCAGCTGACAGGAGCGATCCACCCTTTGTCCCTCTCGAAATCACGCTCGACTGCTCCCATCCTTCAATCCCTCGGTGATCCTGCGCCGCCATTACGGAAATGCAGGCTTCCACGCCCGTCGCCGCGCCGAGCACGAGCTTCGCCATGCCGCCGAAGCCGGAACGCTCGGCCATTACGGACTCGAGGACACCGTCCCTCTCGGAGCGCCCGCCGGAGTGACCGTCCCGCCTTCCGGCAACGACGCCAACGTCGGCTCCGACGGTCCCCAGCAGGCCCACGCCTCGCCGTCGGCCAACGCGAACCAGAGCCAATCGGCGCCCAAGATTCAGGACAGCACCGTGCCGGTCGTCGAGCCGCTCCCTCCTCGCGACGACCACCCGCGCCGGATGCGACCGTACTTGCAGCTGATGTGCGTACGAGGACCTCGGCTTCCAAGCGACTTCAGCGAGCTGACTGGAACGACTGCAGGACCAACGTCATGCTCCGGTACGACACCGTCGTTGACGGCGTCTGGCACGGCTTCGGCATGCTCGTCGCCGTCGACGCAGGCTCCGACTACTCGAGCCCGCCCGTCCTGACTTACCAGTGGGACGCCTCGGGCGGCGGCTTCTTGCACCTCCCGCCGCATGAGCTGCCGCGCGCTGCGCCGGGTGCGCCCGAGCCGGGCGTCGAGACCCGCTACGCGCAGGGGTTCCGGTACTACGCGCACCAGGGCCTTGTCGGTTCGCACTCGTTCTGGCGCTTCAAGATCGAGATTCCGCTCGGCGAGCGCGAGGAAGAGATCTTCTACTCGGTCAACGTGAGCCCTGGTCTGTGTGCGAGCCGTAGCTCGGGAGAGCGCTGACTTGGATTCGCTCTTCAGGGCGGTCCCGAGAACTCGTTCTGGATCCCCGCTCGCGATCAGCAGTTCCGCGTCATGTACCATTCCTGGTACGCCGTGTTCGCTGCTGTCTCTCCTGCGATGGCATAGGCTGACTCGTCTACTCCTTTACAGCAACGGCTTCTCCTCCGGTGTCGACCAGGACGCCTTCAACGGCCCGGACCCGCTGTGGAACGACGTCCTCGTGAAACACAAACAGCAGCCCATCGTGCGTGTGCGGCGAAGTAATCTGATCCGGACCTTGGGCCCTGACTTGGGAATGACCGCCTCCAGCATGTCATGGTCGGCGGCGGCGACCAGCTGTACTGCGACCCGCTTGCTCGGGAGCCGGAGATCGCGCCGTGGATCAACGAGTCCGATACCTCGAAGAAGATCGCGGCGCCGCTCACGCAAGAGATGGAGACGGCCCTCCACCGATTCTTCTTCAACTGGTCAGTCCTCGTTTCTCCTCATATTCTCGCCTGCTTCCTTGACTGAGATCCGGACATTTGGCACGTAGGTACACCCACTGGTTCCGAGCGGGCGCGTTCGGTATTGCGACCGGCAAGATCCCCATGCTGAACATGCTCGACGACCACGACATGATGTCAGTGCTTTTGCTCCGATCGAAGCGTTCTTGGCTGACAGTGCCTCATCTCACTCAATCAGTGACGGATTTGGATCCTATCCGGACGACCTGCAGACCTCTCCGGTCTTCAGTGCGATCGGCGCGGCCGGGTACAAGTGGTTCCTCATCTTCCAAAGTGAGTCCGGCCAGCCCGCTTGCAGCCAAAGTCCACGCAGCCAACACGAGCTACTGCAGTGTTCCTCTCGGATGAGACCGATGGCGCGACCTACGAGATGGCGCCGGGAATCCCCTCCCAGAGCTCGCACGTCTCGAAGTCACTTATCGTCGGCGGACCGGGAGCGTTCGTACCGTACCCGAACCACTCCTTCCTCTCGTACCTGGGTCCGAAGATGTACCTCCTCATGATCGACTGGCGCTCGGAGCGCCGCTTCAACCAGCTCGCCAGTCAGACGACGTACGATCGGTGTGAGAAGGCCATCGACGCGTTGCCGCCTGGCGTCGAACACCTGGTCGTCCTCGTCGGTGCGTCCGCTCTCGTGCAGGATCGCACTCGGAGAGCTGATCTCCATGTCTCGCAGGCGTCCCGATCGCGTACCCTCGCATGGTTGCGCTCGAGCAGATGCTCGAGAAGAAGTTCAACCCCATGACGGTGCTCGCCAAGATCGGAGTCATGCCCTCCGGCGTCAACAAGTTCAACGCGTACGTTCCCGATGCCGCCTGACCATGCGGCAAGTCTGCTGACTCATGATGATCTTGCAGTGAGGCCGAACTCAAGGACGACCTCGCGGACCACCCGTGCGCCGCGGATCACAAGCAAGAACGGAACGCCCTTGTCCTGCGCTTCCAGAACCTGGCGCAGCGCAAGCATATGCGGATCTCGTTCATGTCGGGAGACGTGCACGCGACGGCCAACAGTCAATTCAAGTCCACGAAGAAGGTCGACCCGCAGCACGATCCGAAGTATATGCTCCAGAGTAAGCCCTTCCCTCTCGACTGAAGCTCGCGCCATGATCCTGACTCGAGAGCTGCGCAGTTATTTCTTCGGCGATCGTCAACACGCCGCCTCCTCCGCCAGTGATCTGGCTCGTGAGCAAGCTCGGCAGCAAGAAGCATCGCGTGAGTCCTCTTCCCTTCTTACTCGAAAGCCGCCGACATTTATGAACTGACATGTGTGCATGAACGTAGACCCTGCATCATGCGGATACCGACGAAGAGCTTATCCCGCTGTTCAAGGAAGACGTAAGCCACCAGGCGCTTCTGTCCTTTATCCCTCATGCCATAGCGCTGACCCCAGCGCCACCTCTTCAGACGGATGGCTCCAAGCCGAAGAGCAACACCGTCATGGGCCGCCGCAACTATTGCATGGCGGACTACGATAACGCGACCGGCGAGGTCCAGTTTACTATCTGCGTCGAGAAGTCGCAGGGCAGCGGGACGACAAAGGAGTGCGTTCAGCCCTGTTCAGATCCTCTATCACTCGTGGCTGACACGCACTGTGATCCCGCGGTCGCAGGTATCCTCTCCGCGCTCCGCCCCCGCGCTGGTGACCAGTTTCTGCTCGAGGCCGCCGCCTTGCTTCATCTGTACCTAGTTCCCCTAATCACATCTTGTAAAGGAAACGCATTCCGGACAGACTCCCACTACAGATTCCACGTGCCCAACCATGCTCAAACGAGGATGTCGAGCCCGTCCTCCCAAAAGTCAGACTCGCCGCGCGCCACCTTGAGCAGTTCGGTCCACTCGCGGACGTCCGGCACGGCGTGGATCGCGGGGAAGTCCTGAATGAGTCCGCGCCAGATCGTCGAGAGGTCCGTCGGCTGCACCTTGGCGAGCCCGGTCAAGCGCTGGAGGCCAAACGCGTCGCCCGTCAGAGAAACCGGGAGCGGGCGCTTGAGCGACGTCGGAGCTGGTCCAAGTGCGGTCGACAAGTTGGCCGGGACGGTCGGACCTGTGCACCGTAACGGTAAGGTCAGCGTTTTGAGAGTAGGGGCAAGCTGACGTCCGAGTTGCGACTCACGAGGAAGCTGCTGCCCGGGTGTCTTCGGGGTCACCTTGTCGAGGGCGGCGATGACGCGCAGGCACTCCGCGACGACACGCGGACGATCGCCGGTACTGAGCCTGCTCACCGCTCGCGCGAGCATGCGGCGGTTCTTCTCGGCGTGGATGCCATGCGGGTCCTCTGCAAGGCCCGAGTCAGCTTTGGGTTTGACTGCGCAGAGGGCAGAGAAAACGCACGGAAGAGATCGATCGCTACAAGGACTGCGCCATTGAGGGCGCTGTGCAGCAGAGACGGGATCGACGAGAGCGCGTGCTTGTCATCGTAGCCTTGCCAAAGCCCAATCGATTCTTGGCTGTCAACCAGGTTTTCGGTCAGGTTCGCAATCACACCAGCGATATGGGATGAGACTGACGCGGCCAGCAGACACTTCTGCCTGTATGCGTCGTGCCTCGGATCGGCGTGACCGCGCGTCAAGCTGTGGATGACCGGCTCAGTGTTCCGCCTTTCGAGCGGGGCGAGAAGGACGGGCTCACAAGCAGCGGTTGAGGCGGATTATCAGGTTCAGGGCGAGCAAGTGCGCAAGGATGCGGAAGCGGTCGGACGACAGGTTGTCCGGCCCGAGCGGGATGGCCGCGTCGTTGCTCCACTGCAAGGCAGGCAGGCCCTTCTTGATGCGCTCGAGGGCTGCATTCTGATCTTGCAGGTACTTGACTGGGAGCAAGGCCGCGCCCTTGGGAGCGTACACCGTCTCGTTGATGCTGTGCGCGAGCGCAGCAAACTGCGTCTGCACGCCAAGGTAGAGGACGGGCGTGAAAGCCGGGAACGGCTGGGCCGTGACTTCGGTCTCGGTGATGTCCTTGTCGTACGCGCTGGTCGGCTCGCGCGTGTCGTACGATGACGAGGAGATCAAGGACGTCCGGCGAGTCTGGTCGAGCTTGTCGTGCACCAGCAACAGGTACCAGAGGCGGCGGCGGTCCTCGACGTCGATGAGCGAAAACGACGGGACTGCGTCTGGCTCACGGTGCTTTGGGCACACACGAGGTCAGCACTGAGCTCGTTATGCTGAAGAAGTCGAAAACGTACCAAGCCGAGAGCCTGTCCGCACTGGATGGCCTGCGCCAGGAGGGATGCTGCGCGCAAGTCGAGCGCAGCAGCAGCGGCGCGGTACAGGACGAGCAATGCACGGACGACATCGAGATCCGGCCGCTCCAGATAACTGAGTCGAGTTGTGGAGGGTCAGCATAGTCGACGATCGGAACCCTTCTTGTCCCCGGCTCTCTGCGTACCCGGCGAAGCGCAGAACATCGAGAGACGCGTCGAAGAACCTCTTCGACATCCGATCGCGCTCCTCCCCAACGGTTTCGCGAAGCGACATGTCGCCAGCTTGGCGACCACACTCGTGCGCGATGATCGCCATCAGCAAGGCGGCGTAGAACGGCTTCTCCGCCATGCGGTTCGCCGAGACTTTGCTGAACTGGTCTTTGAACCCGGGCAGGTGAGCGACGGGGAAGAACAGAAAGTCCGTCGCCACGAAGCGGTCGATGTAGCTCTCAAGCTGTGGAGTCGTAATAGGGCGTTCAGTTCAAAGTCTTCGAATCATGCCGGCGCTCAGCAGACAAGCTCACCTCGGGCTTCGGGGGCAGAATGGCGACTAGCTGAGTGACAGCCGAATTGGAATCAAGCTGCCGACCACGTTGTTGCGAAGCCGCACGAGTCCTCGGAGCATCCTGAACGTCCGCGCGAGCCCGGGTCAGGACGGCATACCTGGTGAGTTGCGCGCTCGAGTCACACGCACTGCAAGCAAGCCCAAAGCTTCGGCGGCGCTTTCCTCCGCGACTTCGCTGGTAGACCCAGGCAACCCCGGCGCAAGTCCAGCTGCTGCGGCAGCCGGGTGCTTGTAAAGATGCCCAAGGAGGGTATCCAGTCGGTCTAGCTGTAAGCGCAGCTCTTGCGCCTCGGCGTCACGCGTCAGGTGGCTGGGGAAAACAGGGAGAGTCAGTCGAAGGTCCCGAAGAAAGCGAGATGGGGAATCAGTCCCACGCTTGCGGCAAGCGGATCGCGCCCTCCCATTCGCACAAGTGGCCTTCTTGGCGATCGCGGCATGCTCCGCCTGGAGGACCGAGTTGGGAGGTCAGACTCATGTTTGACTTGCTGTTTGGGAAGGATCGCGTACAAGGAAATCCGCGGTCGCACTTGAGTTTCCTGCTCGCGCGTGGGTCAGATGGTCAGTCGCACAGTCAAAGAGCTCTGGGCATGGCGTGCGCACCTCCTGCGGCACTCTGTACGGTGAGAGCGGAGTTTGCCGGAGACCGCGCGGGAGTCAGCAAGCGGGGTAAACAGACGCTCTCGACGCCTCTCTACGACTCACGGGCGCATGTGACCGGCTGCAGGGCACTCCAAGTGTCAGCTCAGGCCTGTACCGAGCGTGTGCACGACGCACCTTGCGGTTCCTGCGCTTCTTGGTCGCCGCCGAGCCGTCGTCGCCTTCGCCGTCGTCGTCGTCCGCCCTCCGCTTCCCCTTGCCGGCGCCCGTCAGGGCCGGGTCGATCGGAGACGCGGAGGTCTCGGTGCCGAGCGCGTCAGAAGGGCCGGGCGCGGTGCTGATGTCCATGTCGGCCGGTGCGGGGCGAGGAGGAGAAGCTCCGGACAGCACCGCGGCGATAGCACCGCTTACCTCTCGCAAACACCGTCGCTTGTTCACTGGCCGCGATGCACGTAGATGCTGACACCCATACTCAGCGCGCTCTGAGCCGGATGAACGAAAGTATCCATGCGCGACATTTACTGAGAAAACATTTTCTCACTCCGGCTCGACTCCGCCTTCGAAGCTCGCCCGGTACACCTACAAGGATGTGACCGACATGAGAATTTGGAACGCTTGCGCTTGCCGCTCCTGGAACGCCGGCAGGGAGGTCATGCCTGCGCCGGTCCTCACAGCAGGTCTCGTCAGCTCCGCTCTCTGCCCTCCCTCAGAAGGGAGAAAACGAGCCGTACCAAGCGCAAGGCCATTGATCGCGTTCGCCAGCAATGCGATCTGTCCCATCTCGGACTCAGATCCGGTGGCGTTGGCTCCGACGCCTTCCGACAAGCGGGTCCGCAAGAGGTCCAGTCGCGGTGGCGAAAGTTGCTGGACTCCCTCGGTCGCCTCGCTGACGGCGCGCGCGTCGTCTTCTTCTGCGAGGGCCCGGACGGCCTGCGAGACCTCGACGAGTCGGGACAGGAACGGGCGTAGGTGGGCTTGTCGAAGCGGGGCGGGGGAGGGAGTCAGTCTCCTCGTTCCAGGCAGGCAAAGCGGGCGAAACCCACCCAGCTCACCTGGAGTCTCCCTGATGCCAATCACTCTGGGCGACCCTCTTCCGAGGTTGACGGCCCGGACGCCCTCCGCGGTGACCCGCACGAGCGCGACTTCGAGGATCGCGAGACAGGTCGAAGCGAAGAACGCCTTAGCTGTCCACTCCGGACCCTGCGCTAACATGCGTAGGATGGACGGAGTCGTGACGAGCACGTCCGCGAGGGCTGTGGACGGAGTGATTTGAGCCCTGGATCGCAGCTGGGCAATTCGGAATGAGGAAACAGACGCACCGCCGTACAAAGTCTCGCGAATCACGGCTAGATGTTCCGCCTCCTGGCCTGTTAAGCGGGCGTCTCGCGCTTCAGCCGTGCTGCGACTCTCGGTTCCCAAATCCTTGCTCGTCCGGCTCCGGTCCGAGCCTCCCTCTGCCGAATACAAGGGCGGCGGCTCATACGCCACCGGCGGGCTTCCTCGTGCTCCGGGCGAGCCAGCCGGAGCCGTAGGACCGGCGACCGAAGACTGCAGGTCGGCTTGGAAGCGAGTCTGGAACGTCCGGCGCTGCGTGAAGCCCATCCGAAGTGTCAGCTCCAGTCCGTCCGAAGCAGGTCCCGTTCGCCACCGCAAGCTGCTTCTGCTCTGTCCCCCCCCTCACCTGCAAGATCTCGAGCGCAATCCCCTTCAAGTCCGCCGCCGTCCTCGCGACGTCCATCCGCAGCGGCATCCCCTCCGGTTCCTTCTCGCACACCATCCTCGCCAGGTCGCCCCTCGCCTCTTCATCATACCTGCGCACGCCCGGGACACACTCTTGCCAGAGGCGGAAGGCGCTCGCGAGGGGCGCGGGGCAGTTCTCGGAGGAGAGGGTGAAGGAGCCGTCGGGGGAAGAGATACAGGGCGGATCGCCCTGCGCTTCGAGGGCGGCGTAGAAAAGCGTCAAGGCCGGGCCGGCGACTTGGACCTCGATGTCTACAGAGCGGGTGCGTCAGGTCGGCCGTGGTCTCTACGGTGGAGAAGGGGAGACTTACCCGCCGCGCTGATCTCGGCTTCCGAGAGCAAGCCCTCCGCCTGCGCCCGGCGAAAGCTCTCGCGGAGGAGGAGGTGAAAGCTCTCGACGACCTGCACCTCGCTGAGCCGGTCTGCGGGCGGCATGGTGCACGCTGCTCGGTAGAAGCGACGAGAGTATCACCGCGTCGCCGGGAAAAGAAGGGCGCGAGGCTGGAGAGGAGTCATCGGCCGAAAGAAGCTCCTTTCGCTTCGCCTCGGAGAGCGGATGCGGAGGCGGTGGGGCGCACGAGCCTTTCCAACCTCACAGCACAAAGGCAAGAACATGGGACGGGTATACAACAGAAGGAATCCACATCTCCAGAGCCTACTTGCCGGTAGTCTCGATCTCTCGCTCCGAAATGACCTCCTGCGGCCCCGTCGCCTTGGCCGCCCCCCCTCCGCCCTTCTTTGGCCGACTCCGTCCCCACTGCACCTTGACCGGGTGTCCATCGACCTTGACGCCGACGCCGCACTGCGCCGCGGCAAGTTCGGCCGCGTCGCGGTTGACAAAGTTGACGAACGCGACCTTGCTGCTCGAGACGAGGACGACGCTCTTCAGCTTGCCTTCCGGAACGCGGCCCGTCGTCGTGAACCAATGTCGGATCGAATCCTCGGTTGCGGTTACAGGCAGGGAGGTCAGGAACAGGGAGGTCTGCAGGGTGGTCGGAAGTCAGCAACGGGTCCCGCGAGCCCGGGCAGACGAGGGACGCACGATGTCGGTATCTGCGGGCGGAGCGAGTCCGCTCTCGCCGGCGTTCTTGCTGAGGATCTTGCGCGCGACCGGGTCGTTCGTGCCGTGGTCTGTAGGGACCGAAGGCCGGCGACCGTCAGCATTCCCTATCTCGGAACCGCTCTGCAACGTTTGGAAACGCACAGCGATCCCTGATGTTTTGGTGGCTCAGCTCGTTCTCGACGGGCAGCTCGTGCCGGTACGGGCACGCGTCGCCGCGGTTGCACGCGCCCTTGGCGTAGAAACTGCAGAGATGCGGACGATTCCGCTTGTAGGAGGGGTCGTTCCGCGCGAGGCGCTTCAGGAGTTCGCGGCCGGCGCTGTCGGCCTTGCCGAACTGGAACGCGCCGGTGATGCCTTCGGCTTGCTCCTTTTCCACTGCGAGACGGATTCGACCGGGAGCCCCGAAGGTCAGCCCAAGAATGGGCGGGAACGCAAGAGGGGGCGGCGGAAGACGCACTGTTCTGGGCAAAGTATTCGCGGTTGATGTCGCTCGTCGGTGCTTTGCTCTGGACGTTGAGGACGGTGTCTCGGACCTGGGTCGGCAGGCCGAACTGGAGGTCGAGGAGGCAAGTCTGGCAGCAGTTCTTGGCCTTGCTGCAGACGGCGCAGATCTCGGTCTTTTTGTAGCGCATGCCCTGGCCCGGCAGCCAGCGGAAGACCTGTGGTGACGAACCGTACGGCTTCAGTTCGCTGCCGTTTGGGAGCGCAGTGACTAGCGCGAGGGAGGAGAGGGGACTGACGGTGAAGGGGCGGGTGCAGACCTTGCACTCGGCGCCGAGGGGCTGTTTGGACATGCGAATGTAGCTGCATAATCACCGCGAGTTAGCCTGCAATGTCTCGTGATCCAGGCGCTCGTATAGATGAAGAGAGAACTGACGGGTTGGGTCCGAGGCAGACGTTGCAGAGCGAGGGAAAGTCGCTCGACTCGCCCTGCGCCTTGTTCAAGTCGGCTTTAGGAGGCATGGTGGGTGGCTCGACGTCTCTCCTGTGGCTCTGTTGGGTGCGTCAAGGCGTGTCGAGTCCGACGGCGAGTCGAGGTGAGTCGGAGGGCGGGCGGCGAGCGCGTTCAGCGGCCTCCGTACGGCTCAGGCAGTGAGCAGCTCGACAGTAGTGCGGTTGTAGCGGGGTGTAGAGCTGTCTGCCGTGTCTGCTGGCTACCCAGGGCTGTGTATGGACGAGTGCACCGCCCACCCAGTTGCAGACTGCACCGCCGCTTTTGCTCGGCTTGCGAGCCGATTCCCACCTTCCGCTCTCATCACCCACTATAACCGCCTACACAATGGTGAGCAGCTTGGAACATTCGGAATGGACCACAGAGCTAATCCGAGGGCATACAGGGTCTCGCCAGCAAGCTCGCATCCGCGCAGGGAGGTGCTCCCGCCTCTTCGGGCGCCCCGCCGCCTCAGCAGCAGCCGCAGCCGCAACAGTACCAGCGACCGCCCCAGCAGCAGCAATACGGCGCAGGACAGCAGCAGGGATACGGTCAGCCTCCCGCCTACGGTCAGTCACCCCCTCCGGCTGCTCCACACCGCTCCACGGCCCGCCGCCACCTCCCGCCAAGGCCCCTTTCCCTTTCCCCGACCGAACACCCGATTCAGAAGAGTGGGGACGACTCTCGCCACGGAATCGTGGACCGGATCAGACAGCCAGATGCTCAAATTCGCCATACCCGTCAACGGCGTCCTGCTCCGGCGCCTGCCAACGACGCAGCGGGCCCTGCTCCGTGGCCGCCGATGACGGCACCACCCTCAGGGGCTTGGCGCTCCACCTGTCTCTACAACCAGATCGCTCGCCGACCGTTCGAACGCAATCCAGTAGTGTGTCTAGCGATATGTACTCACGCTATATTTTGTTCCGACAGGCTCCGGAGGAAACCAGTACGCTCCGCCCTCCGGACCGCCCCCTCCGGGTGGAAACCGCCCGCAGCGTCAGTCCCTCGCATCCCTCGCCCTGCGCTCTTGCTCGAACGGACGACTGACTAGCGCGTCTTTCATCGCGCAGAGTCGAGCTACGCGCCGCCGCCTGGCCCTCCTCCTCCTCAGCAGCAGCAGTACGGAGGTTACGGCCAGCAGCCCCCTCCCCAGCAGCAGCAGCAGCAGTACGGAGGCTACGGCCAGCAGCCCCCTCCCCAGCAGCAGCAGCACAGCGGCTATGGTCAGCAGGCTCCGCCGCCGCCGCACCGCCCGGCTGCGGCTGGAGGTCCGACCGCCGGAGGCGTCACGTTCGAGAACATCATGAAGCTCCTCCAGTTCACCGTCCAGGACCAGGTCAGCCTTCACGGGGCGTACTTGGACTCTTTCCTCGCTTTCAGCCACTCACTTCGCGGCCGCACAACGCAACGCAGGGCATCCAAGCGTTCTACCCGGACCCGCGCCAGCTCGAGCCGATCGCGAACCGCATCGTCCAGGGCGGCATGATCCAGCACCTCGCGTCGCAGTGGCGCATGCCCCTCGAGATCGCCGTCGACCTCGCCAAGCTCGCTCTCTTTGACTGCGTCATCTACCTCGACGACTCGGGCTCGATGGGTGCGTCGCGTGCTCGTTCTCCGCTCATCGTGCTTCGCCTGGGGCTGACTCTTCGAGACCCCTTTTCACCAGCCTTTGAGGAGGGCGGCTCGCGTATCGACGACGCCAAGTTGATCGTCTCGCGCGTCGCGCAGGCCTGCAGTGCCTTTGACGACGACGGCATTCAGGTCCGCTTCATGAACAGCCGCACCGAGGTACGTGTTCCGACTCCTTCCTTCAACCTCGGCAAGCTAACACTGAGAGCATATGTGCAGGGCAACGGCATCAAGACGGAGCAGGAGGCCGTCTCGCTCGTCAGCCAGATCCGCTTCAGCGGCCTCACGCCCCTCGGAACGGTCAGTCCCCCAGCCTTGCTCCTCGGCGGGAGCCGGAGCTGACCGACAGCAACACTAAACACTTCCATATTGCAGGCCCTCGACCAGAAGGTCCTTCAGCCGCTCCTGCTCAACCCGGCGCGCTCGAACCAGCTCCAAAAGCCGCTCCTCATCATCGCCGTCACGGACGGTGCCCCCGGTGGCGAAGACCGCAACACGCTCGTCCGCGTCCTGACGAACGCGAGCCGCTTCCTGAAGCAGACGAGGTACGGTCCGGACGCCATGAGCGTCCAGTTGGCGCAGATTGGCAACGACATGAAGGCGAGGGCCTTCCTCGAGGAGATCGACAATCATCCGGAGGTCGGAGATCTCGTCGACTGCACTTCGTGAGTCGGCAGAGGGGCTCCAGTACGGTTCTGGCTTGTCGCGGGAAGCTGATTCGGACCGATTTTTTCCGCTGCGCAGCAACTTTGAGAACGAGCAGGAGGACCTCGCCAAGCAGGGTCCGTCTTCTGTCTCCCCGGATCGCCGTGTATCCCTATCTGACCACCTATCTACTCTCCTGCGACAGGTGTCGACCTTACTCCGTGCGTCTCGTATGGTCTCCTGCGGCTGAGGCCGCCGCGCGCTCGGCTGTCTCTCATGCTGACACTTATCGATTCTTCTCGCTGCTCGCCATTAGCGAGCTCTGGCTCGTCAAGGTCAGCATGTTTGATCAGAGACGCATGAGGGGGCTAGGAACTGACCCGGCTTTCGTCCTCTCCGCCTGAGTGCAGATGCTCCTCGGAGGCATCGACTCGAGCTACGACAAGACGTGCGTTCTCCCATCCTTTGCAAACACTCACGGCGTACTAGCTGGGAGCTGACCCAGTGTCTACTTTCTCATGCAGCGACGAGGCGACGTAAACATCGCACCCGCACGTCTTCCTCCCGAACCATCCTCCCCTCCCTCTCTATCCCCTGTGAAAAGCTCACGCCGTCGGAAGTCTCTCTCAAATGTAACACCCCAAGTAGTAGTCGTAGTCCCTCCCGCGGTATTGGCGCATTTCGAAATCTGTCAAAAGAGAAGTATACAGAAACTTGGATGCACGAGAGGAAGAAGAGTGGACACAACGGGCAGGCCAGAACGGGGAGCGAGACGAGACGGAAGTGGGGCTACGAAGGAGGAGGAGACAGTAACAGGAGGAGCTGGAAGATCTAGTGCGAGACGGGGCTCGTTCACTCCGCCAGGGTCTGGAATGTCCGCAGAATGTCCTGGTGCAGCTGGTCGAGCTCCTTCTGGTTCGGTTCCTCGCCGTCGGCCGGGTCGAGGAACTTCATCTGCGTCAACCGGTACACGAGCTCGGACGTGTGCTCCCGGACGCGCGACCACGTGTTGTTGTCGCCCTCGACGGCCTTGACGGCTTGCTCGTAGTACGTGATAAAGTTCTTGAGCATCGCAGTCTGTTTTCGCGCGGCCAGGGGAGCAGGTCGTCAGGACTCGGCTCGATCAGGCAACGGGCAGAAAGCAGGACGCGGGGTGCGCGAAGGAACGTACGGTCTTGTAGAAGGGGCAGTACCGGTCGTACGTCGAGATACCGTTCTGCTGCAAGAAGTCCTCCTTCAAGAACCGCGCGACGTCGAGGCAGACCTTGTCCGCCTCGCCGAGCGAGCTCTTGCCGACGAGCTGCACAATCTCGGCGAGCTCGTCCTCCTTCTGGAGGACCTGCTTCGCGACGTTCCGGTAGTGCAGGAAGTCCGGCTCGGTCTCCTCGTAGTACGGCTGCAGAACTCGAGTGCTACCAGGCGCGCCGCCAGGAGAGAGCTAGTCAGCAAGCCAACCTCGCAAAGAAAGCCAGAGCGGATGTGGGCGTACTAGTTCGAGTAGGAGACGTTCCAGTTGACCGACGGGAAATGTTTCCGCTGGGCGAGCTTCCTGCACGGGGCACCGTAGCATCAGCAAGATGTCTTGATATGGACAGTACCCATGAGAGAAAGGCAGCGCACTTGTCGAGACCCCAGAAGACCTGCACGATACCGAGCGTCGCGGTCGTCACTGGGTCGGAAAAGTCACCACCCGGCGGCGAGACCGCGCCAATGATGGTCGTCGAGCCCGTCCGGTTCGGACTTCCGAGGCAGGTAGCCTTGCCGGCGCGCTCGTAGAAGGACGCGAGCTTGGCACCGAGGTAGGCGGGGTAGCCCGAGTCGGCGGGCATCTCGGCGAGACGACCCGAAATCTCACGGAGGGCTTCGGCCCATCGGGAGGATGAGTCGGCCATCATGGCGACGTTCCGGCCTGGACAATCGCAGACGAGACATGATCAGTCGACTCGCTCCCGTTGACGAGGAGAGGCACAACACCCACCCTGGTCACGGAAGTACTCGGACAGCGTGATACCGGTGTAGATCGACGCCTCACGGGCCGCGACGGGCATGTTGGACGTGTTGGCGACGAGCGTCGTCCGCTTCATGATCGGCTCCGAGACGCCGTTGACGTCGATCGAGAGCTCGGGGAAGTCCATCAAGACCTCGGCCATCTCGTTACCGCGCTCACCGCAGCCGACGTAGACGATGATGTCCGAGTTGGAGAACTTGGAGACGGCCTGCGAGATGACCGTCTTGCCGCAGCCGAAGGCGCCCGGGATGGCGGTCGTGCCGCCCTGGACGCAGGGGAAGAGCGAGTCGAGCACGCGCTGGCCCGTCAAGAGCGGGTAGTCGGCCTCGAGCTTCTCGCCGGTCGGTCGGGGTGCACGGACGGGCCACAGCTGCAGCATCGTGTGCTTGGTCTTCTTGCCCTCGAACTCGGTCTCGAGAACGACGTCCTGCAGGCAGGGGCCTGTGAGTGTTCCGGTTTGGGGTACGCATGCGCCGCGTCTGGCTCACCTCGACGCTGTAGGAGCCCTTCTCGGCGATGTAGGTGATGGTGCCCATTCCGCGCGGGTTCATCATGATCTTGTGGTCGTTGACGAGCGAGTTCTCGTAGACCTTGCCAAAGATGTCGCCGCCCGAGATGTGGTCGCCGACCTTGTAGTTGAGCGGTTCAAAGTCCCACTTGATGCCGCGGTCGAGCGCGTCGGTGCTGATACCGCGCGGGATGTAGATCGACTCGGACTTTTCGGCGATCGACTTGAGCGGACGCTGGATACCGTCGTAAATATTGGACATGAGACCTGGGCGCGGGTGAGCGTCGTCTTAGCGAGGTAATCCGGGCGACGTCGTGCGCGCAGCCTAGCGCTCACCGGGACCCAACTCGACCGAGAGCGGCTTGCCCGTCCGCAAGACGGGGTCGCCGATGGTCATGCCCGACGTCTCCTCGTAGACCTGGATCGTCGCCTTGTCGCCCTCGATACGAATGATCTCGCCGACGAGCCTGCGGGCCAGGAGAGTCAGCCCTCATCGACTGGACGGGGGCGCCAAGACGGGTCTCCGCTCACTCGTCGTGACCGACTCGGACCAGCTCGTACATGGCGGCGCCGGCCATCTTTTCTCTGCGGGACGAGCGGTCGTCAGCCTCGACTTTGTTCGCCTCGGGTTACGGCATTCGGAGTTGAGGGCAAGCGAGGCGGACGGGAGACGTACGCGATGACGACGGGACCTGACACGGAAAAGACCGAGCCGTACTTGCTCTCGCGGTCCTCATCTGCGGGCGCGGTGTGTCAGTCAAGGTGTAACGAGGGGCACACGATAGCCCACACCGAGCGGATGCGCCTCGAGCGGTCGTAGCGAGTGGTCGAAGAGAAGCGGTGACCGCGGTGGTGGAAATCGTCCGAGGGCAGGACTGGGTGGGAGCACTCACCCTGGATGCGGATGCTCTTCTTTGCGTTGTCCATTGCGCCCGCCTGTGTCTCGTCCCGCGGTCAGTGCTCCCGTCTGGCGGCCTCGAGTGGATCTCTGAAGTGGGGAGGACGCCCAGGGACGGCACCTCGCCCTCCTCCTTCACACTCGGACAGGAGCCGCAGAACGCACCATGATGGGCTGATTCACTGCACAGTGTGCGGGTGCAAGCCAAATACGAGTAGCGCCGTTGTTCGGGTGCGCCAGAGGATCGAGCGGCCGACGCACCACGAGCGGGTCCCAATCGCTCATTACAAATCGTACATTATCCGGGTTGTATTGACCTTTGGATTAGCCCCCGCCCCGGTTCTTGACATCGCGCGGTCGGCCCATCCGGCGTACACTGTACAGCGTACGCGCGCGCCCCGGGACTGCTTGTGCTGTCTATACCTCGCCGTCTGTATCCTTGAGCCGCTCTCTGCCCGCCCGGCTCTGCTCCGCTCCCCCAGCGTGCGCCAAATTCTTGCGCGGCCGGTCACCCAACTTGTCAACACGCGCGAAACCGACTCGCGATGGCCCCGCCAACGCCCGGCAGGCACCGCGGACCGCGCCCGCAGGTCAACAACAACATCGGAGAGGCTGGAAGGTGAGCCTCCCGTGCCCCGCGCGGCCTGCGATGGCGCGACCCATCGCCCGCGGCCGGCCGCAGCCTTGTTGTTTTCCAACTGTTCGGACAACTTCCGACTGACTCCGGTCAACCCGTATGCCTAGGACGACCAACATTGCCCCTCCCAAGGGCGTCCCTCGTGACTCGGCCGGGCACGAGCAGGTCGAAGCCTTCTTCGACAGCCGAGGCGACTCGGACGACGACGGCCAGGACGCCGGTCCCGTCCGAGACGACCACGACTCGCGCAGCAAGGCGCCCCGTCGCAAGTCCGAGTATGCACAGAGGGGGCGAGCAAGCGATGAGGAGGAGGACGACGAGGAAGACTTTGGCGACCAGGTCAGGCGATCGAACCAGCTGCGGAAGCAACAGCCGCAGCGGCCACAGCAGAAGAGCGCGCGCAAACAGCAGTCTGGTCGGACCCCTTCTGGCCCGCGTGAGCGCGGCGCAGAGAGACCCGATCGCTACATGGTCGGGGATGACCGCGGTCGGTGAGTCTCGGATGCGGTGGCAGCGCGGCGTTTTAGAGGTCTCCAGACTGACTGTGCGACGCTCTTAGCAAAACTGGCATCACGAAAGCCGTCGTCCAGCGAGACGAAGACGGTATGGAGGACCTCGACGCCTACTTTGCGTCCTCTCCGGGATCCCGCTCGGTCGCAACGACTGCGGGCGTCCGGTCCACCATCAAAAAAGCCAGTCGGAGAGACTATGCCAAGTATGACGAAGAGCAGTATGGCGAGGAAGACCAGGAGATGCAGGACGAGGAGGGTGCGTCCACTACGGCGTGCGGGCGAATGTTGCCGCAGCACTGACGCTTCCGGCCGCAGGCAACTCGATCTCGCCCCTGACCTACCAGCGACAACACCCCTCGACCGGCCGTCGTCCCTCGGCCCTGCGCCACTCGACCACCGCCGGCGGCGAGCGCTCCGTCTCGCGCAAGGGCCTCTCGAGCCCGCAAGCGAACGGCCTCGGCAGTTCCGCCGCGAAGTCGCGCGCGTCGACACGCCGTCGCTTATCGAGCGTTGAGCTCGAAGCGAACGAGGAGAGTTACACGCAGGAGGAGGTCGACTATGCCGACCAGGACGAAGAGCAGTACGACGACGAGCGGGGCGAGGAGGAGGAGGACAACGACGAAGACGAGGAGGAGGAAGTCCGCGCCGCGCTCGGAGCAAACAAGACCGGTGGCAGCGCCAAGTCGTCCCGCAACACTGGTCGGCGCAGCTCCTTCGAGGATCAGCGCGAGCCAAGCGTTGACGTGGAAGATTCGCCGAGCGGGCTCATGAAGCTGGACCGCAATGGGCGACCGGTCCCGGCAGACCGACTGAAGCAGAAGGGCAAGGGTCGCGCGAGCGATTTCCCGAGCTCGCCGGCACGGGGCGCAGAAGTCGTACGGCAAGAGACGGTCGAACAGTACGCCGAACAGGACTACTACCAGGACGACTTTGGCGGCGGCGGGAGCGAGTACGGAGGGGAAGGAGACGGGGGAGATGGTGGATATGACGCGCTTGACTATGGCGACGGCGGCGGAGGAGGCGACGACTACGACTCCGGCGATGGCGGCGCCGGTCACGACGACGTCGACGTGCAAGAAGTCGACGACGAAGGCAATGCTGTCAGCGAAGACGACGGTCAGATGCAAGGGCCGTCATCGCGGCCGTACAAGGGCAAAGGCAAAGGCAAGGGTCGGCCCTCCTCGAACCGCCGGACGTCGGACTCGCAGTCGGTCAGCCCGCAGCGACAGGGCGCGAGCAGCAAGCAGGCCTCGCGAAGGAGGCAACCGAGCCAGTCGCAGAAACCGGTCGTGACTGAAATATCGCGGAAACGGACGCGCGAGATGGGCACGGTCGACATTGACGGAGGTGAGCGGTCCTTTTCGGTTCGGGCTTCCTTGTTCGGGGAGACTGACGCTGCTCCATAACCGATAGTCCGCCGCTCGAGCCGAGAGAAAGTGCCACGGCTGGAGTACTGGCGCAACGAGCGCATCATCTACGAGCGCCGCCGGTCGGGCGTCGGCCTCAAAGCGATCGTCCGCGTCCCGAAGGAGGACCCGACCCCTCTCACCAAGTCGGCGCATCGGAAGGGGCACCACGGCCCGAAGCGCAGTACGAGCGCGAGGGCGACGAGTCGTGGCCGGTCGGTCAAGTCGGAAGTACCAGAGGAGCAGGGGTGCGACGACATGACGGATCCGGATGGTCTGGTCTGGAGTTGGGAAGGCGAAGCGGAGACGACTCGGCGTGCGTTCCCGTAGTAGCCTCGGGTTCCATAAGCTGCGCCTGGCAGCCGAGCTAACTCCCGCGACTCCAACGCAGGCATCGCCTTCACCGAGCGCATGATGGACCCGAAACTCACTGTCGACGGCAAGTTTGCATACCAGAAGATCTACCAGGAGCTCGACTACCTGGCGAGTGGCGTCCTGACGATCCCGCCCGGCGGCGAGAAGGGTCTCAAGTCGTCCAAGGACAATTCCTACGTGGGTGCAAAGGTCTCTCAGGCCTAGGCTGAGGCGATCGTGGGCTGACATCTGGTCGTCTCTGCCCCATCAAGGTCTTCTGCTGCTTGCAAGGCTCCGTCTCGGTGACCGTGCACCGAACTCGCTTCTCCATAGGGCCGTGAGTGCCGTCTCCGGTCCTCTCGAGCTCTGGCGTCGCCAAGACTGACGAATCATCCTGTCTCAGCGGCGGCACCTTCTTTGTTCCGCGCGGCAACATGTACTGCATCGTCGCGACGTCGAACCGCGAAGTGCGGCTGTTTTTCGCCCAAGGTCGCCGTGTCATCGAGTACGCCGACGGCGAGACCCGACCTGACACGCGCGAGGACAGCATGCGCTTCATCGAGAACGAGGAACTGCAAGCTGTCCCGGAGGAGAACGAAGAGGAGGAGGAGGAGGAGTGAGTGACGAGACACGCGCCCGTGCGCTCTCATCTCGGTTTTTGTTCGCCTTTCCTTGCTCGGTCCCTCTTGCTCTCCCCCCTTTATACTTCTTTTCGGGTCTATTTGTCACTATATCATCCTGTCTAGCTGTCCTCCTGTCGTCTGGCAATCAATTCATAGCCGTGTCTTCGGTTTGAGAAGGTCACCGGCGGGCTGCGTCCTCGCTCTCGAGCGCTTCGTCCTCTCCTCAGAACAACCGAGGCGCCAGCAGTCTAGCTCCGGTCACTATTCCTGCTTGCCGCCGAACAGCTCAACATATCACTTGTACAGTGGAAAGCCGATGGACGCGTGAGAGCCGGAAACCCCGACCGATCAGCGCTCAGCGTCGGTGCCGGCGCGTCGCGTCCGCGGTCGCGTGTTGATGTTTTTGTGTTTTTTTCTAGAACACAGGTTCACGCTCACACACCGGTGGATGACTCTTTGGGCTAGGCATGCAGAAACTTGACATGGAGTATGCTCGCGACTTGTTTGGCGGGCGAAAGAGCGGCGCGTGAAGGCGCGCGTGCACGCACCCTCCCATTCCGCGAGCCAGGCGCTCGAAATAATCTTGGCGACGAGCCTTGTCCTCCGTCTGCAAACAAACGCTCCGAGCGGACGCTGGCCGTCCTTGTTCCTGTCTTTCTCACCTCCAGTCGCTCCCTCTTTGCTCGTCGTCCCTCCGGTCAGGATGCGTTTCGCCGCCGCCGTCGTCTTTGCCGCTTCCGCCTCGTCGCTCGTTTCCGCCCGTCTGGAGCAGGTCCGCAGGCCCGGATCCTCCTCCGACTCGCACCTCGCCGCACGCTCCCCCAATCCGGAACCCTTCCGTCTCTTCCCGGCGCCTGGCGCGTCGGGCAACGAGGTCCCTGTCTTGGCCGCTGTCGCCCCCGTCCGCCACGACGATCGGATCGCCCTCCGTGAACGCGGCGGAGTCTCCGACGCCGAACTTGAAGCTCTCCTCGCGCCCGTTCATCCCTTCGCCGCTGTTCATGAGCCGGCGCCCTTGAACCGTCGTTCCCACGGCAAGTGCCACCGGAGGCGACCCAAGCAGACGGACGCTGCCTCGTCCTCGTCCTCTTCGGCTGCCGCCAAGACGAGCGACTCTGCTGCTGGCCAGAAAACCGCTCAGACGCACGCCGCAGTCCAGACGACGCAGCGCAAGACGTACAAGTCACAGGACAGCCAGAACGGCAGCGACCAGCAGTCGCAGCCGTCGTCCACCTCGTCATCCTCGAGCGCGCAATCCTCCTCGAACGAGTCACAGACCTCTTCGTCAAACGACTCCGGCTCTTCAAAGTCGTCGGACAAGTCGCCGCAGCTGAACAAGGTGTTCGACGGATCCAAGGTACGTTGACCGGAAGATCCGAACTCCATTCTGCATGACTGACTCCTGACGATTTCCACAGGGCAAAGGGCTGATCGGCTTCTCCTCGAACAACTGCGGACCGAGTGGTGCTACGGACGAAAACCCGAACGGCTCCGAGTCGTTCCTGACCTGTGGCATCAGCAAGAACGACCCGAGCTCGGGCTGGCAAGTCCCTGAAGGCGTCACGCTCGACAACATCAAGACCGTCTCGCTCGAGGAGGCGCTCGCGTCGAACAGCGTCTGGGAGCCGTGCAAGCAGTTCGTGCCCTTGTTCGAAAAGTACGGCAAGCAGCTCGGCCTGCCGCCCATCCTCCTCGCCGCGTTCGCTCTGCAAGAATCCACCTGCAACGCCAACATCGCGGGCGACTCGGGCGGAGCCTTCGGTCTCATGCAGATCACGCGTGAGTCCCGCTACCCCGACACTCCTCTGCCCTATTTTCGTCTCGTCCTTTTCTGACCGAAATTGGCATCACTACAGAGGACAAGTGCGGCGGCCGAGACGCGCAGGGATGCTCCGAGCCGGACTACAACATCCGCGCCGGCGCCGAATACTTCAAGAAGGAGCTCGACAAGGCCGGCGGCGTCCTGCTCAAGGCTCTCGGCCAGTACAACGGCTGGTACCCGTCCATGTCTTACTCCGACGCTACTGCGGCGGCGTACGGAAGCTGCTGCGTGTGCCAGCAGGTGAGCTCTCGATCCGCCGACTCTGGCCTTCCTGCCTCTGCCGCGGCGATGTTACTGACAGAATCTCCGGTCTACAATCTTTCGACCACTTTGCCTACTCCTAGAACCTCGGTAAGTCTCGAGTTCGGCTCCGGCGCGCCGGTGATTCCACTCAGGGACGAAACCGCTGACTCCGTATCCTTTTCCGTCCCATTCTCCCCAAACAGACTACCTCTTCCAGATGCTCGACGGCTGGCTGCTCGGCCGGACCGGGTACGAACGCGGATCCTTCAAGAACTTGGCCGTCTGCCACTGAGCACCGTCTTGCTTCCGTTTCGTTTGTTGGAACCTACCCTGGGAAGCGCGGGCGCTCCCTCCACACGCTCTTTTCACCTTGTAACCTCTTGCCGCCGAGGCTTTCGCATAACATCATCGAATGTGACTCCCTCGCGAGAGACGCGCATGCTTCGCTCAGCGCGCCGAAGAAAGCTGGTAGCCAGTCAGGGCCAAGGGAGAGTGTCTGTTGCAACCGGGAACCTCCAGACGCGAGCGGTACGTAGCTCCGCCTTTCTATAGCAGGAGAGGCTCCGACTCCTCGCCGGCCACGCCGTCGACGCTGACGCCTCGAACGGAGACCTGCGCCCGACCTCCGCACGCTTGCGCCTCCCGACCGAGGTGCACAGCGAGGTGATCCTCCTTCGTGTGATCCCGGACCTCCTTCACATGGGGATCTCCGCCGCCCTCTGCTGACCACACGAGAATCTGGTACCGATCTGCCCAGACCGAGCCGGAGAAGCAGACTGCAGGTCCTCCGTGTGGATGCTGCGCCAGCCATGGTTTCGATGGGCGCGAAGGGACTGGGCGCGCTGTGGGCGGCTTTAACCCGTTGATCTTGAAGCTAGCTTCACGGATGGCGGGAACGATGGCAGCTTCGCGAGCGTCGAATTCGGGGTGCTGCGGGTCCTTCCAGCCCGGGATGTCTGGCGACGAAAGACGCTTCAGCTCAGGAAAACGGGGAGGGGCACCGGGCGAGACACACGGTACGACCAGATTCCGTTCCCTTCGCCATGAGTCTTGAAGCCGCCCCGAGCAGAATGGGGGCGGAGACTCCAAACGAGCGAACCGGCGCCTGTCACACCGTCTGAGTCAGCGCTTCGGGACAAGGGTTTGGCAGTCTGGACGGCACGACGCACCGCCGCCCTTGTCGACCGCGCGCAGGAAACTCGAGTATTCCTCAGGTCGATCAAAGAATCCGTATTCGCCGGCGATGAAACTGTTCGTATGGTCGTCAACCCCGTTCAGGTCTTCGCGGACACCGGGTACTGACGCACACTTTGCCGTGCCGCCGGGCGACCTGACAGTCCTTCTCGACGCGCCGAGTGTCGCCGCTGCCGTCTGTGGTGAGCGCAAGCCGAATCAGTCAAGAGAAAATGGCAAGGCGACGCCGACGCGCCAGAGACGCACAGTAATGATACGAGACGATATCGACGTCCTCGCTGTCGAGGACCTCTTTCGGGTAGCAGGCTTCCGGATCGTCGTTGCGGGCGAAGGACCCGTCCATGACGAGGGTCCTCGGCGCCCGCGACTTGAGGTGCTTCGCCACGATCAGGGTCCATGAAGGCGGTGCGGGCCGCATGCCTCGCCAGTTCATTTCGTTGCCCGTTTCCCAAGCCAGGATCGTCGGGTCGTCGCCGTAGCGTCGACCGTTGCAGGTGTTGGTGCGGTTCAGGAGGAAATCGAGGATGAGCTTGAAGCTGGAGCACGACACCAAGACGGTCAGTCAGGGCACATATCGCCATCGCAAGCAGAAGCGGAGGGTATCCTTACCTCTCAATCATCGTGTGGTCGGTCCACCAGTCGATCTGTCGAGCTTCGTGATTGTTCCCTAGACCGTATCGGTATTTGATCAAGTCGACGGTCGAGCCGACCCAGTTCGAGCTGTGGGTCCGGAAGGCATGAGCATACGAGCGGACCACCACAAACCGGCTGCCGACGACGACTGACTCGTCACCCGTGTCTTGATTGACGATGGGAATGATCAGCTTGACTCCGGCCTTGCTCGCTTCGTGAAGGACGAGGTCCATCTCCTTCATGCGCCCTTCGTCCCACATCCAATCGTTCCATTCCGGGTGCCAGCCGTTGATGTGTCCGCGACCGATATTCGGCGATTTGATCTGAAGTGACAACACGGTCAGACAAAGAAGGCGGTGGGTGAGATTCGAAGGGAGACCTCTTGAGGCCGACTGACCCGCAAGGTATAGGTTCTCGTCACGGCCGATCCGAACGCGTTCTCGGCCGCGAGACTAGCAAAGGTGTCGCGAACCTCGAACGGTCCGTTCGCATCGCCATCGAGCAGCTCCGGCGCATTCAGACTCGCAAAGCGGAACCGCTTGCCAGCGAGGAAGAGTTCGCTCCCCTTGCGCTCGACAAAATGGTCTGGGCAAGGAGACATGTCGTCAGCATAGTGTACAGCGCAAACACTTCCTGGGCTCACCTCTGCTCGCAGTATGCGTCTCGGCCAGTGCGAACGAAGCCATCTTCGGCGGCGAATGAAATTGTTGCTGCTGCTTCGGTCCAGCCGCAGTCGCAGCGTCGCGGTCGTCGGTGTGAGCGTCCTTCGAAGCGCAGGCGCCCATCAGCTGCAGCCGCAGGTGTTCCGGAATGCTGGAAGCTCGCAGTAGACGTGCGTTCGTCCCTTCGGCACGATGTCAAGAGGCGGTGCAAAGGTGTCGCCCCGCCGCCGAGGCGCCGAGAAAGACGCCAAGGTAAAGTGGCAATGCAATTGAAGAAGAGACGGGGCAAGCTATTCAAAGGGGACGAGGTAGATGACAACAACCCGCGAAAAAATCGGGTAGAATAGATGGGCGGGTGGGCACAACGACGAAAGAACAGATCAAGGCAAAGCACGGCTGTACAGGGTGCGCGACGGTGACGTCGGCGAGGAGACGATAATCGCTGATGCGTAACGGCGAGACCGAGGGAGGATGAAGCGACGGCCGCATCTAAAGGTTGACCAGCGGCTGCGTCGCGCCGATCTCGACGTGTTGGCCCGGTGCGTGCTTCGGCTGGTCGTGCGCCTCGCTCTCGCCGTCTTCAGGCAGCTGCAGGTAGCCCTGAGAGGGCGAGACCGACGTGGCAGTGATGCCCGAGGCGTCCGACGCAAAGGATGCGGTCGCTTGCGGCGCGGCGGGCCGGACGACGGCGGCCTCGGTCACCTCGACGACAGCTGCGGGTTCGGCTGCTGTGCCGTTCGTTGCCCGGTTTGTCGGCGTCGACGGCAAGTCAAGGTCGGCTTGAGGGAGCGGAGCGTTGACTTGGGGTGCGGCGGTCGTCGCGACCGCTACGTGCGAAACGCTAGTCTCATGGACCGGCGCCGATGCAGGGGCCGAATCGGACAAGGTCCCGCTGATCGCCTCTGAGAGCATTTGTGCCGTCGCCGGGTCCTGCTCGACTTGCGTCGGTGAAGAGGTCGGTTGCGCCGCCTGCGCCTTGGCCGCCGCCTCCTCCTGCGCGCTCTGCTCCGCCTGGGTCTTCCGCTGCCGTTCCTCCTCCTCGAGCTGACTGATCCGCATCGCCTCCTGGAGCATCATCTCCTCAATGTCTGCTCCTCCACCGAGTCCGAGCGACTCGAGGAGCTGCGCCATCTCGTCGTTGCTCCGGCGCCGAGAGCTGCGACTGCGACGGCGGCTGCCGGAAGACGAGCCTCCGTTCTCGTTGCTCGCGTCGAGCGCCGCAGCGATCTGCGAAAGCAGCTGCGGGGGCAGCCCTTGCGTACCCGCCATCGTCGGCGTTGCTCCCTCGCCGCCGCGGCCTGACGTAATGCCGACGGGGATCAGACGATCTCCGACCTGTCGGAAGACGATCCGCCGGTTCGCTCTTCGTGCCACGACCGCCTTCATCTGCTCCAACTTGGCCTCCCAATCCGGGTGGATCATGTCTGTAGCGCGGGGTAGCCGAGAAAGTCAGTTCCCTTGGCATCCGGATGCACAACCGCGGAGCGGACTGACCTGTCGTCACGACCTCCTGATCCGTGTGCGCGAACGACTTTCGCCGCGGCCGGCTCTCGTCCGACGGGCTGACTGGCGATGGAGCAGAATCGCCCGAGGAGCCCGATACGCCGCTCGCGGTAGGTGCGATAGGCGGTCGAGCACCGTGAGGCTGCAGTCAGGTAGCCCGAGCGTCAGTGGGCTGATCCACGGCAGAATATGCCCTGGAGATGAAGTCGTACATAGATGCATCCAAAGTTCGTCTCCATGCAGAACGGGCACGCCGCCGGTTCGGACTCGAGATGGGTCGGCGTCGGATCCGCGCGCTTGATGGACACGAAGCATTCGGTACAGATGGGCTGGTCGCAACACCGAGTGTGTACCATGTTGGAGGGATAGTAGCTGTACGCGGGCGCGGGCAGTTCTTAGTGAGCGAAGTCCTGTATCCGACAAGGCGAAACAGCCCGACACGCACAGGAAGCAGATCGGGCACTCGAGGGCGTTCCCTTGGTAGAAGCGGGCGTGTTCGGCCTTGTCGGTCTTTTGCAGCGCGCCTCCGCCGCGCTTCTCGCGCTGCTTGACCATCTGGGCGAGGCGCTCGCGGTGCAGCACGGAGAGGTTGTACGCTGCGATCGCGTCCTTGTGTTTCCGAGTCCCGGTCGGGGCGCTGATCTGGGCTGCCTCGCGCTCATGCGCCGCCTCGACGGCTGCGGCATGGGCATCGCGGAGGTTCTGTGTCGCCTGCTGCTCGGCCTCGTCGAGCGCCTCAACGATGGCGTCGACCTGCCACTCGTCCTCAAAGTCCTGCAGGCCGAGGTAGAACGGGGCGAGCTTGCGGTCGGCAATCAGGCGGTGGACGATTCCGCGGTTGTACTCGGAGCGGTACAGGTGGTTCTCGGGGTCGAGCCAGCCGTGGTCGACCTGCTTCTTCGGGTCGGCGATGGGCAGGTCGCCGGCGTCGGGCGCGGCTGTCTCGGCGGACGGGGACCCTCCCGATCCGGTCCCCCCGTGGGACGACGAGGGCGTGACGCGGCTGGCGAGCGAGTTGACGGTCGACGAGCGGGACCGGAGTCCGGAGACGACGCGGCCGCCGGGACCGCTGCGGGCGCCGTCGCCGGCGTGGTGCTGCGACTGGTTGTTGCCCATCGTGCGGTGAGCCCTGTCCTGTCCTGCGCTGCGCTCTGTAGGGCTGCTGCGCTGTGGGCGAGTCAAGTTGACGGGGCGCTCGGCGGCGAGATCGACGGCCGTTCGGTTCGCGGCGAGCGCGGCGCTACCTCACGCGAGGCCGAGGTTTCCGATGACGAATCTCCCGAACGGCACAGCCGCGTTCGGCGCACAGACACGGTACGGTATAGCAAACGCACGGACTGAACTCGGTGCACTGTTCAGAGGGACGGGAGGCAACCCACGCCAGCGATGTCGAGGTGCGTCACCCGCGGCGAGCCTCCAATCAAGCTGGAGACCCCGCCGGAGAGAATCGAGCCGCAGCTCCAGCGCACGCGCCGAAAATCCTCCGTCCGCCTCCGAAAACTTCGGCATCGTCAGTATCCGCGCCGAGGATTTTCGCTCTGGACCCTGCGAACCGCTGCAATTGGGCCAGACGATCACGCGATTGAATCCTGGGTCAATATGCGCTACCAGGGCGATACTCGTCATCACGCGATCGACCTGCACGCTTCTACACGTACGCCCAGCCGCGGGAGACGGATGAGCTAGCTCCAGAGCGAGCATCTCCGCACCGCCAAAAGGGCCGCGGAGAACTTTCGGACGCAATCGGAGCAATCTTTGTTGCAAGTTCGTATGCTGCTCAGCATTCTGGGAGGATGATGCGAATGGGATGGTGCGACGGGAGCTGCCGCCCGCAGCCGGTGGATCATTTCCGGCTCCTCTGAAAGTTGCGGACCTGCGCGCGAGACTGCCGCATCGCCAGCACTGCACAAGACGGCGGGATCAGCGACATGCGACCAAGCCAGATAAAACGAGCGCGCAGCACGCACCGGCTTTGTTGATAGACCGGCGGTCGAGATCCTGCTCCGCCAACTCGTACGCCTTGGCCTGACACTGTTCGTGCGTTGGTTCGGCGACGCCCTCCGCTCGCAAGAGCTTATCCGCTTCGTCCGGCAGTCGGCGATCGTCCGCATAGTTTTCGATAATGGCGATCGGAAGGAGGACGTCCGCGCGGTACTGGAGACGCTCGGCGTCGGTCAAGGCAGCGTAGCGCTCCGAGCCTCGGGGCGGACCGTCCTTCGATCCCGTGCCGTCCGCCCACTTCTGAATGGCATTCTGCACGAGCTCGATCATATCTTCGCCGAGCTCGCCAAACATCGAAGTCTTGGCGAGCTCCTCGCGCTTCGAGCCGCCGGCGTAGAAGGCATCGTTGCGAGCTTGGGCATAGGGGTACGTCTCGTCGACAACTTGCTGGTAGACGGGCAGCATGTCGACGTTGACGAAATCCGTCAGCTTGCGGATGTACGTCTTGTCAATGTCGAGCGCCGTTTCGCCGAGCTGCAGGATCAGACTTCCTCATCAGTTCAGCGTCACCGCGGGTAATCAGACTAAACGTACGGGGACGGTGAAGAAGGCTTTCTGCTTGGGCGTCAAGACGCTCCGGCGAGCGATGCGTGCGATCGTCGAGTCGGTATACTCGACGATGAACTTGCCGCCGGGAGCCTGAGCCCCTCTGCCGGACTTGCTCGGCGACCCAGCGACGAACCCGGTACAGCGAGCAGGCCACCACTTGTACTTGTACTTGACGAGGCAGAAGAAGGGGAATTCGAACCTGCCAGGCGAGAAGTCAGATCAGTCCGAACAAGGTTCGAGCCCGGACTTCGAGCGCACCCTGTCTCTTCATCGTCTTGCTCAAGCATGGCATCGACTTCGGGATCGTCGTGCTGGCTCGTGCTCGGCATCTCCTCGAGGTCGTCGTCGTCGGAATCGGCGGCACCGGCAGACTTCTTGGTCGTCAGCCAGCTCGACGCTGGTGCGAGATCGTCATCGTCGTCGTCCTCATCATCGTCATCCCCGTTAGATGAGGCGTGCCGTGCCACGGCGTAATCGACAACTTCCGCGAATGCATGGTCCGAAGGCGTCTCGTCCGGTGATGCCGCCTCGTCGTCGCGGAAAACGCCTTTGTCGAAGCGCAGCTTCGAAGGGTTGAGGAAAGTGGCGAGGTGCTCATGGCTTGGCGCGTCGATCGTATACACTTCTGCACTGCGAGCCGAGGGGGTTTGGTCAGACGCGGCGAGGGAGAGATGCGATTCCGACCTACGAGAAGTTCTTGATGGTCTGCTCTTTGTCGAGGTACAGCTTGACAGAGAGAGGTTTTCGGAAGATATTGTCTTGAATCTGCCGCGCGCCGGTCGTCAGATAAGGCGAGCTCCTACACGGCGTACCGGCGAGCCAGACTCACTTCTCCGGGCCACCAGAACCCAGACTTGTCGGGTTGGGCGACGTGGATCCATACCGGGCGGTCCGCGATGAAGGCATATATCGTCCAGCCGTTCTTGCGCTCTGCTGCGGTCTGCCGTACCGCCTTGCCCTGAGAGAGGGTTTGGCTGCCGAACGCGTCGAGCAAGGAGAGACCGCCGGGCTTGAGCGGCGAAGAGTTCAGGGCTGAGACGGGCAATTCACCGTGTGAGATTGTCTTCGTGGGGCGCAGACCGGAACTTGATACGCACGTTTCGCGGCGCTCGAAGCAGTTCTTGCGGGAGATCCGCCTCCCGAGCCGGACTGCTTCTTGCCTTCTTTCTTGCTCGGCGGCTTGCGGCTGACTTGCTTCTGTCCCGCAGTAGTGTCGCTCTTGCGACAGCGACCTCGCTTGCGTGGCGGAGGGTCCGGTACCTCCTCCTCGAAAGCCGACTCGCTGCCCGCCTCGTCGCTCTCCTCAGAAGAGGAGACGTCCTGCATTTTCGGACGCTCGGTTGTCCGCACGCTGCTGCGACGGCTATTGCGGTTCATTTCGGCGTGAGCCTGCCGCACCTCGAGCGGGATGTCGTCCGCCTTCTGTTTGCCTTTTCGACGCGACGCAGGACTCGCTGCCCCTGCCGCTGCTCTGGCGGTCCCGCCTCCGAAGACGTCCTCGTCGTCGTCGACTGTCGCCTTCGCTTTGCCGGGCCTTCCACGCCCTCGTGTCCCAGCTTCTGATGATTTGCCCTTCCGTTTCTTCTTCGGAGACGGATTCGAGGCTGCACTGGGAGTGCCGCCGAGGTCGGTGTCGAGCTCGGTGAGCGTCGCATCGCTGTCCTCCTCGACGCTAGCCTTGCGGCCCCGTTTGCTTCTGGGCGGAGACGCGGTTGCGGAGGCACCGCCAGCCCGAACGGGCGAGGTTGCGGCGAGAGAGGTGAGGGGCGAAGACGTCTGGAACGAGGACTCGGCGTGCGATTGCAACTGGGACAGGGGGTGAGGCGAGGGCGCGGCCGAAGGCTGACTGACGACCGAGTCGCCGACCTCCCGAGCGTCCTGGCCCGATGAAAGCGCCGGGGATGAGAGGCGGGACGATAATTTCGACGAGCTTCGGGCAGTCCGGGGTACCTGTGTGACTCTTCGAGTCAGCGGAAGCCTGGAAAGCAGCGTAATGGGTATGAGACGCACGCTTTGGCCGGGAGTGATGACCAGCTCGAAGGTCGGCTCCTTCGAGCGTCGCGGACCCTTGCGCTTCTGCGCCGCAGCGGGTGCGCTTGCAAACTGGTCGGCCTGCGTCGAAGCAGGTCGTGGGGTAAGGGAGGAGGAACTCCTCCGTCTGGCAGAGGCGGATCTGGGAGGGAATTCGATATCCACGGAGAAGTGGGGACTGGCTCGGCGCGCACGAGGCTTAGCCGGCTGCACGGGTGTCATGGAGAGCTCATCATCGGAAGCAGGCGCCGCCTTGGGCGGCCTTTTCGCGCGCTGTGGCGATGATCGCGCGACGACGACGACGGCGTCGTCCGCGTCGTCGAAACCGCCACTTTCCTCCACAACATCGCCAATGTACGGAGCCTTTCCGCGCGACCGGGCGGAACGAGTCGGCGAAGAACGCGGAGAGGCTGCTCCGAGCTCGGCAGACTGGCTTCGAGATCGAGCGCTAGCCTGCGACCGCCCAGCCGACGACGCGGCCGACGGGACGGGAATGAGCCGCAAGGGGTCCGGAGAATCTGCGTAAGGACTGGCTGGAGCGTTTCGGACGGATCGAGGCGGTGAAAGAGTCGCGTTCTGAGTCGCCGTGGCTGTAAGATCCTGCGACGAGTCCCTCGGAGCGCTGGTCCCGACGTCGCCTCCGTTCGTCGGAGTGGCTGGAGGAGGCGAGTGCGACGGCAGAGCAGTCTGGGTGGACTCTGGCTGCGACGGCGTCTTGCGACTGTCGACAGCAGCGTGCTTGTCGCCGTTCATAGCGACCTCCTCCGTTTCGGCGACGACGACCGTGGACACTTCGCTCCGCTCCTGGATCGCAACGGCATCCCTTACGGCGGCTACCGGCTCGTCGTCCTCCTTCATCGTATCTGCGCGTGTCGATGCGCGCTGCGCGCCTTCCTGCTGCCTGGACCGCACGCCAGATCGGTGTCGGCAAAGAAGGGAGCAAAGTCGGACGGACGCGCGTCTCTGCGATGCTCAGCGGGCGAATGGCCCCGAGCGCGATCGGAGGGCAGCAGCACGTAAGCTCCGCGTCTGTCCTGCTATAGCTGTGCGGTGAGCGTGGGAAACTTGAGGCGAAATGGATGTGGTGGGGCGCGTCCGCTCGCGACGGACGGAGAATATTTTCTTCTCGACCTCCTACACTCAGGAGGACCGGACGGAGAACTAGCTGGACAGAGCTGACGTGCTAGTACTGCAACAAAGAGGAGAGTGGTCGGATTATATTATCTACCCAGGGTTCGGGCGATCGCTGGAGACAGGAGGACACAAAGGAGGCTCAGGTAGCGAGCTGCCGGTCGTGGTCGAATGCCCAAAGGTGATGGAACAGCATGTTGCCGTAGAGGTAGGAGCCAGGCAACGGGTTCGGGTGGATGTCGTCCTTGAAATGCTGGTTCTGGCCCTGTGCGTTGTGGTGATGCGTTAGCAGCGGGCTCTGTCGTAGGGCACTCTTGACGCCGGACGTACGAGCATACGCGCGCCCCATTCGTCCACTTTGAGTCGCACGTCGAGCTGCAACTTGCGCGCCCACGAGCGGTCGACGGATCCGAAGCCGGCCGAGTTGGCCGGCGCGCTGCGTTTCCACGCGTTCCAGGCCAGGACGCCCATCCGGGCTGCTTCCGCCTCGTCCTGGAGGCGAGAGACGACTGATCGTCCGATCTGGTCGACGGCGACCAGGCGGTTGTAGGGCGTCCGGTCTGTCTCCTTGACGAAATGAGGCGCGCCTGACGAGCACGGTACCATCAGCGTTCCCGGTTCGAACGCCCCACGGTCAGAGAGATGTCACTGACGCCACAGGAGAGACGGTCGAGGTGAAGATTCCTGCTCGGGCCATGCGCTGGCGACTCGTCGCAGGATAGAGGAGATCCTCGTCTCGTAGAACGTCCGGCTGTGTTGACTCGGGGTCCTCCACACGTCGTTGCGCCACAGCGCCTTGATCTCCTCGAATGGCAGATTCGCGGGAACCGAGCTCTGCACTGCCAGCTGCTTATCGATCGTTTCCCGCAGGAGCGTCCAGAATCCGGGCGCGACCGAAACCAGGTCTGGATTCGGCTTGGACCCGTAATGCGCCGCAATGTTCGCCACCAACGGCACGACGACCTGGTCGAAGCGGTCTGTTCTTATGCGGCCGTCAGCATGCTGCGCTGTGCTAGCCCGGGACGAGGTGGACGAGAGGCACACCTTCGACGGTGAACGGTGGATAGTAGTGAGGCGAGCTCAACAGCCAGTCGGACAGGTTCTGGAACCCGAAGTGGAAGACGTTGATGATCCGGGCGTCCAGTCGCGGGATGTGGCAGATGTATGGACGAGCGAGGCCGTTGGATGGCCACTCCCGCTTGCCGTTGTCCGGATTGCGGTCTGTCCAGCACGGAAATGAGTCTCACAACGCACAACGGGCCCCGGACATGCCGACTCACAGCCCTCCGGCGGAACCTCGAACCCGGCAGGATACGGGGGAGAGAGCGGGTGCTCTGCCAGAATCAGCTCGTACCGCCCGCCGATGAAGCTGCACATGTGGTCCACATGATTCCGGTCGATCGAGTCGCCGTAGAGGACGAGCGTGCGGGACCGCAAAAATTCTAGCCGAGCGTCGATCATCGGTGAAGACCCCATGTTGGCGAGGAGGTCGAGGTAGTTGACGGGCTGACAGTCCTCCGAAGCTGCAATGGGCTGCCATACATTCTCGCTCGGCGTCGATTGACTGACGTTGAGCACGCCGAACTGATCGTAGGGATCGCATGCGAGTCTGTCGAGTCTGAACCCGATTAGGACCGCTCGAGCATCAGAGTTCGGTCGAAAGGACGCACCTTGGGCGCCGGCGGAACGATTCGCGCGGTTGCGGTTTCCAAGGGACTGCGCCCTCCCGGCGATAGACGAGAGCGGCCGTCACGAAGCAGGAGATGGCCGTAACGATCAAGAACAGAGCGACCACGCGCCCGAGTACGGCGGGCTTCACTGGACGCGGTGCGGCGCCGGAGCGCTCGCGCAAGGTGTCGCCCACCTGCGGATTCGGCCGCCGGTTCGGCTGCATCGGCGGGAGTGCTTCATCCGACTCGTCGCTGTCCTGGATATCGTGAAGCAGCGGCTTCTCCTGTTCGTCCGCCTCTAGGCCATCCGGCAGGACGGTGATCGAGACGCGCGACCGTCTCCGAACGTGTGTCGGACCTGACTGCATGGTCGTCGGCTGGCGCTCGGTGGTGGTTGCAAGGAGACCTCCGTGGGCTTGCCCGAGAAGCTGCCATCAGTCTTTGGCATCGGCGGGCGAGAAAATGGCTGATTCCGGAGGCAATGTTGCATGATCATTCTCGCCGCATTCGGAAGGGAGTCGAGCGTCCAGCCGCACGAGGAGCCGCTCGAGGGCGGCGGCTCAGATTGGCCGGAAGTGGGCCTGGACCCGGACCACCTCTTCCGCGCTCCCTCATCTCGCTCCAGCGCTCCAGTTGAGTTCGGACGCTTTCACTGGCTGTCGCTGCATACCACAAACGCATGCTCTTGCCAGGAGCACATTCTAACGGCGCCGCTCCTTGGCGCTCGGACTTCGTGCTCATACCCCGACACTCCGCTCGAACACCGCCGTCGCCCAAACCGCTGGCACCTCCCACTTCGAACTCTGACAAGCGAGGCACTACGGCCAAGCCCGACAGGGCGTGGCCACTTGGCGCGAGATCCTATCGCTGCGCTGCTCGTTCTGCCCTGGTACTGCTCGCAGGAGGACAAACTCCTTCACTGCAGTTCTCCGGACACGCCCGCTGTCGCTTCAGTCGCTTTCCCGGAGCAGCTACGAAGCTTTGCGGTGTGCCGAGTGCGCGCGTGCGGCTCTATACGCGCTCCATTCACTCCCCAGCCCGTACTTCGGTCAAGGGACACGCACCTCCGACGTGCGGCCGGCCGCCTAGCAGGCCGCCCGTCTCCGGAACGTCCCGCTCTCCGCTCGGATCTGCTACATACTGCCTTGGCTTGCTGTGTCTCCTGGTCTGCATAGCTGACGCTTTCCGGCTCCGTCTTTGCGCGCCCTTGACCGACTCCCGCCGAGGCCAGGAGGCTTGGGCTCATGCGTGTTCGAGGCGCCGCTTTTCATCCACGGTGGTAGGCCCCAACCTGATGTCTTGATTGATTCGAGCATTCGGGCGATTTTTGTCCCTTCCTCGCGAGCGTCAAGTAGGTCGGAGAGGGACTCCGCTGCCGCAGTATCCAAGCCGTCCCTCGACTTCGCTCAGCCGGTGTCGTCCAAGTAGTTTATTCAGGCTTGATGAGTTTGATCTTCGCATGGTCATCGTAGCCTCGTACTGCTGGATCCCCGTATTTCGGTGAGGGACTTGCCTCGATCACCTTGTCCTCCGAAAGCGAAGTTTGGAAATTCGCCGAGTGCTTCGTCGCGCGTTCAGGCTTCGTCGAGATCCCGTACAGCTGCTGGCGGACACGCAGACGCTACGAGCCGCATCTGCAGGCGTCGGTCGACGCGTACAGTCCCAGCGTTCCGCCCGGCCCGCGCCGCCCTGCAGCTCGCGCCGGGATCCCTCACTGCACTCGTTGACCGACGCTAGCGGACCGCAGACGCTGCTGAGATGCCGCCGTCGGCCGCTACGGTCGCCGGGATCCCGCTCTCGCTCGTGTCCCTCGTGACCCTGACCGTACAGAACTCGGCGTTGACCATCGTCCTGCACTATGTGAGTGCACTGTCCCGTCGATCCTTCCGCAGGCTGCGCTCCCGCCGCTTCTCATCACTGAACGTGTCCCTTGCGCCTCGCGACAGAGCCGGATCTCGGTGCCAAAGGACAAGCGCTACAGTGCCGCCAGCGCCGTCCTCCTCAACGAGCTCCTGAAATGCGCCATCTCGTTGGCGATCGCGTTCCGCAACGCAGTCGCGAGCAGCAATTCGCCGCCGAGCCGCGACTATTCCAAGCTCGAGACGGGCGACGAGGAGGAACTCAAAAGGACGGCGACGAGTGGCCCGTCGTGGGACGCGGCGAGCATACAGGACGGGACGAGGCGGCTGTTGAGCGAAGTGTTCAGGTACGTTCTTCGTCGTTTTCGCCGGCGAGCTTCTCGGGCCCTCCGCTGATCGAGGTCCCTCCTAATCAGCCGAGACTGCTGGAAGCTCTCCATCCCCGCATGTCTCTACGTCGTGCAGAACAACGTACGTTCTCGCAGATTTCGTGCGCGTCCGAAAAACCTGCCTGACCTCGCGCTCCCGCGCAGCTCCAATTCGTCGCAGCATCCAACCTCGACGTGCCGACGTTCCAAGTCACCTACAACCTGAAGATCCTGACGACCGCGCTCTTCTCAGTCATCCTGCTGCGGAGACGACTTAGCCCGAAAAAGTGGTTCGCCCTTCTCTTCCTCGCGGCAGGCGTCGGCGTCGTTCAGCTCCAGTCCAGCACGGTCTCCGGCTCGACGTCGTCTCATGCGGGGCATGAGATGAACCAGGCCAAGGGGCTCCTGGCGGTCATGTGCGCCTGCATGACCTCGGGCCTCGCGGGCGTCTACTTCGAGATGGTCCTCAAAGGCAGCAAGGCCGACCTGTGGATCCGCAACGTCCAGCTCTCCTTCTTCTCCCTGCTGCCGGCTGCGATGGCCGTTGTTGCTCCCGACATGGCCCTCTTTGGCGGATCGACTTCGGCGGCGCCCGCGGCTGCTCGCCAAGCGATCTTTGCCAACTTTGGCGTGTGGGCTTGGGCGGTCGTCTCTATACAGGTGAGGTGATTCTCGCGATCGGATGCTCAGCGATCTGTATTGATGCGAAGGCACTGCAGGTTCTCGGCGGCCTCGTCACCGCCCTGGTGATTCGGTACAGGTGAGTGCAGGAGCGAGATCGAGTTCCGGACTCCGCACTGACCCCGACGACACGTAGTGACAACATCATGAAGGGCTTTGCGACATCCCTCGCCATCGTCCTCTCGTTCTGCGCCGGCATCATCCTCTTCGATTTCAACGTTACTTTGTCTTTCCTCGTGGGGACTGCTATGGTCGTCGCGAGTACTTACCTTTACAATCAACCGGACGGTGAGTCAGTGTGGTCGGCGTGATGTACAGATTTTCACGATCTGACCTAGAGACCACGGCAGCCCCGAGAAAAGAAGGCTACACGCCTCTTCCCTCGACGACGAACTCGCCGTACCCGAATGGCGACGTCCGCAATACCCCGGTCCTGACGTCGGTCGTCTCGAACGGGCACGCGAACCAATACCCCCTGCACCAGTTTTCGCCCCGATATCCTTCCGCTGCTCCCTTCAGCGCGACCACCTCGACCTCGCACGAGGACGCGAGCCACGCCGCGCACCGCCGTCCGCCTTCGCAGCTAGCCGGAACGGTGACGCCGGACGTCAACGTCCACCGCGGATTCGTCCCGATGCACCACATCGCGATGCCCCAGCCGCGACACGCCTCGACCGGGTCGATCCCGGCCGGTCTCGTCGGCATCGGGCTCGGGGACTCGCCGCAGGGTTCCCGTCCGGGGGCGCCCGCGTCGCTGCCGTCGCTGCATCCAGAGCCGCGCTCGGCGGCGGTGCCAGAGTCTCCGCGGGTCGGAGAGTCGGCGGCGGCGGCGGCGGCGGCGTCGGGGGGCACGACGGGGTACGCGAGCGGGCTGTCGGGTCATGCGGCGAGCGCGCCGGCGACTCCTGACGGCGCGATGCGGAGTCGCAGTCCGCTGCGGCGGCTCAATGGGCCGGGCAAGACTGACCGGTGACGATGATATACCCCTCGGCCGGCTGCGGCGGATATCCCTCCCGACGGACCGATTCGCTCGCGTTCCGCTCTCCAGTTGATTTACATATCGACGACTTGCATCCCTCTCTCGCATGAACTTGACGTACCTGCCTGCCTATCCCTGCTCGCGGTGTGACATTACTATACTCTCTCGCGCAACAGCCATTCCTCGCAGAGACGGTGTTCCGACCAGAGAGACTTATTCCCGCGGATCCGATGGGAGCTTGATCACTCGCCCCGTGCCACTTTCAGACAGGTTTCCCCGAGCTCGGGGTCTGTCGGGTCGACAACTACGTACACCTCGCGGCCTGCCTCGCGGAGTAACCGCGTTCCTTCGCACTCGACGAAATCCTTCGGTTCTTCGACGCCCATGAAGACGCGCTTGATGCCCGTTGCGAGGATGCGCTGGACGCAGGGCACGTTTCCGCTCAGGCGTTGCGAGCACGGTTCCATAGTCGTGTAGATGCTCGCGCCCTCGAGCAAGTCGTCGGCGGTGGCGTTCTCCGGCGCGGTCGAGGTGGACCCGCTGCCGACTTTCGCGGCGGGGAGCTTGTCGAGCGCGCACTGCTCGGCGTGGGTGTTTCCGGGTAGTTCGCGCGAGTAGCCCGTGGCGATGGGCTCGGAGGGGGATGTGGGGTGCGCGGCGGAGGAGACGATGACGGTACCGACGCAGAAGGCTGACGGGATGTAGACGGACTTGCGGGCTTCGGCGAGCGCCAGGCGCATGAAGCGCACGTGTTCCAGATCTATAGACCAAAATACGCGCTGGGGTGAGCTCGGAAGGGCGAGCGAGCGAGAGTCGGCGCGTGCAGGCGGAGAAGGCGAGAACGGCGCCACCACGCACCGGAGGTCCTCGGAGTCGCGCTCATTGTCAATCAAATGGATGTTAGAGCGTATGAAGAGGCTCTGTCGTCCCGTAGAGGTTGTGTGGAAGCGGGCAAGGTGGCAGAGAGGCCGAGGCTGGAGAGCCGCTGCATTTTCGAAGGAGCTGCTCTGCCTCCACTCGCTCACCTGCACCCTGTGGCTCTCTGCAGCGCTGGCTACGACAGCAAGACTGGCTAGAGAATCGGCGCCGGCTGGGATGCACGCGTGTCTGGCGTCCTGAGCCTGCCTTCCCCGACTTTTCCGCCGTGATGGCTCTCGTCGGCTCCCGCTTCACAAACACCAGAAGGGCACGCCGGACACCGCAGTCCAGAAGCATGACGCAAGAGGACGGGGCGCGGGGCTGGAGTCGGACGGCATGGGCGGCGTACGGGGCACTCGCCCGCGCATTCGGGCTCCTCGGCGACTGGATTACGACCCACCAGACGCTTTCGCTCCTCGCAACCGCCCTCGTCATCTGCAGCTTGCTGTCGCCCGCCATCCTTGTCACCTTCTCTCCCTCCGGCTCCTTCCTGGACATCAGCGCAAGCGCCATCACCCGTCGCGGCCGCGGGGAATTCCTCTGGGAACTCGAAGGCATGGCCCGACAGGGGCTTATCTACACCGAGGAAGAAGTCTGCTGGGACCGCGTTCGGGCGTACTATGCCAAAACCGGTCGAGAACGCGGCGGGACCAGGATCCGCGTCGAGCAGATCCTGATTCCCGTCGGCGCGGTCGGCGCGTCCGCCAGCAGTCGAGCGACGATCACGAAGGGCGCGCTGCATCGCATCTGGCGGCTGCAGACCGAGCTCGAGCGTCGCTTGCATGAAGGGCTCGTGCCCGGCAACGCCTGTGTCTGGGATCCGAAAGACCCGCACGCCGCGTGTGCTGTGGTCAGCCCGATGGCGTGGTGGTCGGACGAAGCGGCACTCTTGCAAGACGCCGACGTGCACAAGACACTCTCCACGCGACCGTCTGCAGAACCGCGTGGCCCGTTGCCGGTCACCTTGTCGAATACGTTCGTCGGGATCGGCCGCGACAAGCAGGTCCGTCGCCTTGCTGCCGCTGGAAGCCGTTCCCGAATCGCCATCCCACTGACTCAGAGCGCGAGCTATTATAGGGTCTGATCAAAACGGCTCAGCAAGTCATCCTCACGTTCTTGCTCGAAGAGCCGGCCCCCGAGCCTGCCTTGCTCGCCACGAATGCGACCCTTCGTGCCGAGGACCACGCGGCGCACCGCGCCGCAGCAGCGTGGCGAGACGCCGTTCACAGCCTCGTCGCGCACCGCGGCTGGTCCTCGCCGTTCACCGCTACGAACTCGCGCGACCCGATCGGGATCGCGTCGGAAAGCAAGGCCCCGACTCGGCACGTCATCCTCAAGTACCTGCCGCAACTCACCGTCGAGGCGCACCCCCGCCTCCTCGAAAACGTGATCTACGGAGTCGGATATGTCCTCGTCCTCGTCTACGTCTCGCGCTTCGTGCGCAAGGTGAGGGCGCACTCGAAGCTCGGTCTGCTGGCCACCGGAGCGGTCGAACTCGTGGCGAGCGGGATCATGTCTGTGTCGATCTGCTGGTTGCTCGGCTGGAGTCTGAGTCAAGTCCCCTGGTACGCTCCATCCCTGGTATCGCCTGCCTGCTGAGTCCTCGGCTCACCTCCTGACCACGATCCGCACCCGCAGGAACTTGCTCGCTTTCCTCGTCCTGACGTCCGGACTCGACAACATGATCGTCGTCCTCCGCACTATCGCCGATACCGATGTGAACCTTCCCGTCCCTCGTCGCATGTCGGCAGGCCTGCGCAGAGTCGGCGCGGAAATGACGATCCTGCTCGCGGTCGAAGAGCTGATGGCTCTCGGGCTGCTGTGGTGGGTGGAGATCAGCGTGAGTCGGAGCCGGAGCATCAGAACGGACTGTGGATCGCGTGCTGATCCTTGCCGCTTTCAGGTCATGCGAGAATGGATCCGCTTCGGCGCAGTCGTCCTCGTCGTCGACTACTTCCTGGAGCTCACGTTCTTCTCGACGGTTCTCTCGATCGATATACAACGCCTCGAGGTCAGTCCGAATGCGCATTCCGATCTATATTGGGCAGCGAGACTGAAAACATCGTCTGGACAGCTCGCGGACCTCCTTGCGCAGAACAACGCCATGCCCTACAAGCCTCTGCAAGCCGCACCTTCGGCACAGTCGAGAAAGCCGCGGGAAGGATCATGCTGGTCGACTCGCTCGATCGCGCGTGCCGTGTGGAAAGTTCTGCGGGACCGGCCCGCCAAGACGTCCACCGTGGCGTTCCTCTGGATCATCAACGTCTTCCTCTTCGTTTCGTGCGTCCTCATCTGAAGCTATCTCTACCATGTTCCTGACCGCTCCTGCGTATATTCAGCTACGGCAGCGAGCATTACCTCCCGGCGGCCTGTTCGCAGACGGCTCTCTCGCCGGACCGCCCCTTCCTTGCGCCGGCTCTCTCGCCGAGCTTCACCCGTTCCCTGCGGCTCGGGCAAAGGCCGGACTCGGCCTCTTCGTCGACCCTCGAGGTCTCCTTAGGCGCGGCCGCCGCCTTCTGGGACCTCGTGAACCCGAAGAACTCGACGAGCGTCCAGGTCTACCTGGAACCGCCCGTCTCGATTCAGTTCCTAGACGACAGCGCCCTCGCAGCGCCAGAGAGCCTCGACGCCCTGCTCCCGCACGAGCATAACCCCTCCCTTCTAGCGAGGGTCGCCGTCGTCCTGCTCCCGATCGCGGTCGTCATGGGACTGCTCCAGGTCCTGCTCATCTTCCTGCTCAAGGATGCCGAGCTCTTGCAGGCTCACTGGGGGAGTGAGGAGCGCCTCGGCGGGTCGTCCCGCGCCAGTCGACGTCGGTCGAGCACGTTCCAAGCTCCTGTCGCCGAGCTCGAAGCGATTCCGGCGTCGGGTGCCGCGCTGCGACACGAGAACGACGTCGAGCTCGTCGCGAGCGCGGCAGATGTCCTCGTCAGCTGGGCGGCCATGGAGCCGACCGTCCGCGTCGCTCGATTGGTGGGCACCGCGTTCCAGCACTCGTACGATGTGGAGCTCGCCGGCGCTCGTCTGGCACCGTCCCTAGTCCGCCTCGATCTGGACCCGACAGGCAGCTACCTTGCCGGTCTCGACACGGCCGGCAGCTTTGTCGTCTGGAGACTCGCAGCCGACTCGGCGACGCTCTTGCGCTCGACCGACAGTGGCGAGGTCCGGTCACCCGTTCGTTCCATGGCCGCACAGCGTGATGTGCGATCCCGTGCTCCACGACCGTCTCTCGACGCTCGCTCCCCTTCGCCGATGGTAGCGTCTCCACTCCCGGGGATGGAGGCGGTCTTCATTACGTCCCACGAGGATGGAAGCGTTTGGCGGTGGCAGCCCGAGGCGGCTGAGCTGACTTGCCAGCCGGTGTCCATGAACCAGCGACCGCGTCCGGCCGGGCCGTACCTGGTCAATCGCAACGCGCAGGCGCTTGTCGACCTTGACGCCGAAGGAGGCGCCTGCGTCGTCAGGCTCTCCGGCCAGGACGCGTCGACGGGGACCCCTTATACGGTCCGAGGCTCGAGTGACGGGGTCACCGCCACTGCTTTGCTGCGTGCGGACGAGGAGGGCAGCTTGGACAGCGGGCTACTCGCGGTCGGCCGCGCGTCGGGCCACCTCGAACTCCACGACCTCGGCGGCCAGCATCGCGTGGGCCGGATCGATGCCTTCGACTCGCCCATTCGTCGAGTGGAGGCACTCGTCCCGAGTCGAAAGAGGACCTGCACATGGTGTGGCTCCGTGCTGGTCGGCGGCGGGATCATCGTCGCATCGACCCGCACGGCGGTCAAGGTGTTCCAAGCCTTCGAGCCGCCGGCGTCTGCGGACGAGAACTGCCTGTGCAGGGCGCCCCCCACTACGCGAAGCGGTCCGGTCAGTCCGACCATGTCGCGGGTCGCCAGCATGAACGCCCCCTATCGTCGCGGATCGCCTCGGAAGAAACCCACCACGCCGCAGCGTCCGCCTCAACCCATTTTCGCCGCCGAAGCATCTCTCCGTCCGCCGACGCTTCATGCAGTCCGGTCTTCGTCTTCGTCTGGCTCGACGTCGCCGGAGCAAGAGCGTCCGCAGCGGAACAGCGACGCCGACAAGCTGCCGCCGCCTCCCAGATCGGCGCCTGCCTCGCCGAGCGCCTCGCCGTCGCCGAGCAGCATCCCCCTGCCCCTACCGGCAGTAGGATCCTTGCCCGACGAAGCGGAGGAAGGCGAAGAGCGTCGGAGCTCTTCCAGCCAGCTTCGGCTGGTCGAGGTGGCCAGCGTAACGTTCGGCTCTCGGGGCCGGTGGACCATTATCGGCGACCGCCTCGTTGGGTTCCGCCACACGTCGGCCACCCCAGTTGCAGACCTGGCATCCGCGCCTGCTGCGCGGGGCTGGGAAGTCTGGACTCTCTCCCTCGGTCTGGAAGGAGGCGGCCAGCTCGATGCAGATTTGGCACAGGCGGCACTCCCGCTTGGCGACCTCTTGGCCACCGAACTGCCGACAGAGCTCGAAGTGGAGACCGCGCTCTCGTCGTCTCGGGAACCGACGTCTTCACTGTCGTCGCTGCGCCGTCGCCGCCCTTCGGCCGCACCGCCTGAACCGTCCACTTCGTCCGCGGTAACCCCCTCCCCGTTGCCCTTCTCTCGTGCTCGGCCAGTAGTCCCCGCTCTCGGCGGTCAAGCCGTGGCTGCCGGACTCGGCAACCGTGTCCTCCTCATCCGCCCTGCTTCCGGCGGACCGCGGGCTGCCGGCACCGTCCTCCGCGACCACCAGAACGGCTTCCTGGGTATCTAGGTCTATCTTGGTTCCCGCACCCCTTCCCCTCCTTTCCCTTCTCTCCGTCTCTCACACTCTGTTGTTTGTAACGCACTGCGCAAAGGGGATTGCAGCTCTCTATCTCACACGCACGCCGGCGGGGAGAGAGCCGAGCGCGCCGTCGATCTCGAGCGCTCCGTCGCTCTACAGCTTTTTCCCGCGCCCCAGTATCTGGCACACGTCTTCTGCTCGCTGCGGCAAAGCACCTTACACCTCCTGCTCGCCCGTGTAGGGCTTGAGGCGGCCCTGCGCCTCTTCCCACGTCGTCGTGGCCTTGCACAGGTCGTTGACGACGCCGATCACTTCGTCGATCGAGCCGATGAGCTGCAGCGTCGTGTCGCGCTCGCGGAGGGTCATCGTCTGGTTCTTGACCGCTGCGAGCGGGGCGAGCCAGAGTGTCAGTCTTGTCTCTTCGGCCACGCACCTCGGCAGAGGAGGGAGAGAGACAGGGGGCAGCACGCACAGGCAAAGTCGAGGGTGACGCCGAACGGCGTGCCGAGCTCGTCGTTCCGTGCGTACCGCTTCCCGATCGAAGCATTCGAGTCGTCGACGCGGGACGCGATCCCGAGGCTCCGGAGCTTCTGCGAGACCTGCGCGACGAGCGGCTTGAACTCCGCGTTCGACGAGAGGGGGACGATGAGGCACTTGACGGGGGCGACGGTCGGCGGGAGCGAGAGGACGGCGCGGTTCACGTCTTCGGCGCGGGCCCAGTACGAGTGCTCGAGGAGGGAGTAGAGGATGCGGCCGATACCGAAAGAGGGCTCGATGACGTTCGGGACAAACTCGCGGACTGTCATCGACGGAAGCGTCAGCCGGAGATCATGTCTTGGGCACAGATCGATCAGGCTCACCCTGCTCCTTGATCTCGGTCGGGGTGATGGTAAAGACGTTCGCCGGGACCTGGAAGTCCTGGCCGTTGGCGCGGATCGTCGCCGCCTGCTGCTCCTGCAGCTGCTTCATCGCGACAGCGAGCTCCTCCTCGGACATGGCATTGATCGCCTCCTCGATCGGCTTCGCATCCTTCTTGAACAGCGGCCCGAACGCCTTCTTGTCGATCGCGGGCACGTTGCGCTGCACGATCCTCGGCTCCTTGAGCGCCTGCCGGACGACCATCTTGTTCTGAGTCTTGTTCGAGTGGACCGTCAAGTCGTACGCGGACCGGTCGGCGCAGCCGACGCACTCGATCCAGCCGTACGAGGTCTCGATCTCGGCATCCCAGCAGTCGGCGGCGTAGTGGGCCATCTCGTTCGCCATGTGCTGACGGAACCGCAGGCGCGACGGGTTGATGCCGATCTTGGTCAGGAAGAGGAAGATCCGCGCGATAAAGTACCCGAGCGTCTCGTTGTCGACCATGCCCTGCTCGTCCGGGTCCGCAGATGCGCAGGGTCAGCTGCTTGCATATGAACCTATTCGGGGAAACATGACGCACCGTCTTGACCGCCTCGCCGATGGTCAGCTCGGAGATGTCGGTCTTGCCGGCGGCCTGGACGTCCTTGGGCAGCAAGCGCAGCTTGATGTCCTTGACGCCTTCGAACCGCTCGTGGCCCTTGTCGAGCGGGTCGACAAAGTGCTCAATCTCGGCCATCGTGAATTCTCTGCGGCGGGGGGGGGGTAACGCGCGCACAGGTCAGCGGCGGAGTCCAAAGAAGGAGAAAGACGGAGGAGGGAGGACGCACCGGACACGGAGGAGGCCGGACCGCGGCGAGATCTCGTTACGGAAGGATTTGCCGATCTGCGCCGAGGCAAAGGGAACGCGACCGTTGTTAAAGTCGAGGAGGCGGCCAAAGTTGACAAAGTGGCCTTGGGCCGTCTCGGGACGGAGGTAGCTGTGCGGGTGCAGGGAGGTGTCAGTCGAGAGGAGCAAGGCTAGACTCGCTGGCCGCCAGCGCTGAGAGACGCACCCCTTGACCTGACCGGTCGGGCCGATGCTCGAGTCAAACATCAAGTTGAACTCGACGGGCTCGGTCACGTCGTTGCCGGTCTCGGGCGCGACGACCTTGTGCTCGCGCATGAGCTGCCCGAGTTCCGCTCCGGTGTAGTTGTCAATCTTGGCGAGGATCTCTTCGTACTCGCGGACGACGTCGTCCCCGAGCTGGACCGCGACGGACTTGACCTTGCTCTTCTTCTTCTTCTTCGCGGCGGTCGCGTCCTCTTCCTCCTGGACCTCCTTGACGCCGCGGGCCTCCTTGTCGCCCTTCAAGCGGGCCTCGAGCGCCCCCTCGAGGAGGTGATCGGCACGGTAGACCTCGTTCGTCTTGCTGTCGCGGACCATCCAGTCGGTGAACTTGTCGACGTGGCCCGAAGTCTTGAGGACGTCAGAGAGGGTCATGATGGTCGTGTCGAGTTCGAGCATCTCTTCCTCGATGATAAAGTGCTTGCGCCAGGTGTCGATGATGTTGGCTTGCAGCGACGAGCCGGGCGGGCCCTGGGGGGGTTTGGAAGCGCGAGATTAGCTAATGCACCCGGGATGAAGGGAGGCTCATCGTGCTCACATAGTCGTAGAGACCCTTGACGCCTACATAGTAGAGCAAAGCAGTGGGGGAGAGAGAGCAGAGTGAGTTCCGGTGGGTGAGTGAGCCTCGCAGGAGCAGGGCGCAAAGGACCGCAAGGACGCACCTCCGTAGATTTCAAACGCGGGGGCGTAGAAGAACCTGCGGGTGAGCAAGCTCTCGAGCTGGCTGCGCTCAAACGCGTGTGCGTCCTTCTGGACGGCGCCCGAAGTCGGCTGGGCCATCCTGGTCCGCTTCGAGAGGGAACAAGTCACAGAGAAGGCGCGGGAAGGGGCAGACGGCGCGGTACGGGCACCGGAGCGACAGGAGAGTAGGCTGGACGGGCGGGGCAAGGCGCGGTACGCTCGCTGCATGCACTACAGACCGAGACAGCAGGACGACGTTCTCAAAAGTTCACGCCGCACAGCCTCTCGCCGGAGAGAAAATTTCACCAGACTGATGAGAACACAGGGGAGTTCGTTCGGTTGGCAGTTCTCTCTGAGCGACCTTCTCTATGGCAGCTCTCGCCGAATGAAAGCAGTCCGGAAGTGCCCCAGCGATGGCTCGAGTCGGGACATGGGATAAATGCGAGAGGTTGCAAAAGCCTGACAGCGCCCAACACGCTCCAAGTCTGACCGCTTGAACGACAGTGACACGCCTTAGATGCTGCAAGGACGCGAGAAGGGGTCAGTTTCTGTATGTCGGAGGCTGGTCCAGGCAGAAGAAGCCGGCACAAGCAGACGGCACACTTACACTCGTCGCTTCTTCGGCCGGGTTCCGCCGATCTTGAGTGGTGTCTGGACAGTACAGGGGGTGGTATTAGCAGCGAATCTCTCCGAGACCCGCCCGACAGAAGCAGCGACCAAAGCGGGTGACTCTTGACGGAAACAGCGCGACCCGACTTACGGCGTCGGTGACCCTCCGGACGAGGTGGCGGACGTTGTCGCCGTCTGCGCTCATCATCGTCCGGAACACGGCGTCGCGACCCTGCCCAAAGCCCTTCCAGATGACCTCGAGTTCCGTCGGCGGCGGTCCGGCCGCCTTGACCTTCTTTCCCCCGCTCAACACGGGCGGTTCGACGAGGTCCTGGATCTTTTTGAACATCTTGAGCGAGACCTCGACGGCAGCGTCGTACGTTCCACGGGCGGCGCCCTTGTAGCCAGCCGAGCCCGCGCTGACCCACGCGACGGGGACATGCGGGTCGCCCTGTGCGGGCGTCCCTGCGCCGGAGGGCGAAGTGGAGAGGGTGAGGATGGTGTTGTTGCGGGTCGAGTAGACGTGCAACTTGTAGGGCTGGTGGAAGCGGGACGAGGGCGCCGCGGCGAGGTTCGCTCGTCTCCGGAGGTCGCCGGCCTGGACGACGGCGGCAGCAGCAGCGGGCGCCTGCTGGCCGGGCAGCGACGGGGCGCGGAAGGCTTCCGGCAGGACTGCAGCGCCTGCAGGGGCCGTGGGAGCGGCAGTCGCTGTGGTCGTCGCAGTTGCGGTCGGCTCGGCAGCGAACGAGCGGACGAGCAGAGGCGCCGGGCGGGCCCACGCAGCGGCCGTGGCAGCGCGGTAGATGCTCCGCGACGTCGACGCAATGCACGACATTCTTCGCGGGTTATAGGCGGGCGTATGGAGAGCGAGAGCACGGGGAGCAGGAGCTGGACGCGGAAATTTCGCCAAGTCCAACCCTGAGGAGCGGTAACCCTGAGGAGCGGTCCCCCGCTCCCTGCCTCTATAGCCCTCAGATCACGACGCTGCGATAGCTATCAGCTACTGCTTGGCTATTGAGGACGCCCATACAATTTCAGCTACCGCTCTGTGCTGTTCCGAAGCACTTGAGCGATGCCCACCGCCCGGACGCGGTCCACCGAGGCTCTACAGACCGCTCCGCCGATGCCCGCAGCCTATCCGCCGTTGCTGCGCTCCCTGTCCGATCCGAGACCGCACCCGAATCCCGCCAAGGTGCCCGCGTCGACCCGCTACGCCTCCGGCCGCACCCTCCAGGACGACCTCGACGACCTCGACGCAGACGAGGACGCCCACTACACGCAGGTGAGCCGCTTCATACGCCTCATTGCGCTCTCAAAGAGACTGACTCTGACGCCCGACGCGACAGGTGTACGATCTCCGCCAGTACGGCCATGCCTGGCTCGTGCCCCTCGGTCGCCAAAGAACCCACGACGAGGACGCAGACGTGAGGCGCTCCTTCACGCCTGCCAGTCCATCCCGGAACTGACGCCATACCCTCTCTTGTTCCCCCAGTCCATGCTGAACTCGTCCCCGAACGCCGGCGCCCACGAACCGGACGGGTCCTTCTCCCCTCCTCCCAACATCGGCGCCGGCGCAGGAGACGCCTTGCCGCGCCCGGTCCCGCTCAACCTCGACGAACCTGCTGCCGCCGCGCGCAGGCACGGTGCCCGCCGCCCAACCGGTGGGCGAAGGGCGTTCGAGCCCGAGGACTCGGACGGTGACGAAGAGGAGGCGGCGGTGGACCTCGATGCCGAGATTGAAGACGCGGACGCGACTCGCGGTTCCAGTGCGGACGAGGACTCTGTCGGCGCGAGAAGGGGCGGAGCCGACGACTCGGGCGAAGCGAGCATGGACATGTGATCGCTTCGTCACCGCAAACGATTGCTAACGACTCGCAGAGCAAGAAACCCAACTTCCCGGAGGGGGGAACACATCCGAGGGATCCTACGACACGCAACAACGCACAGAAAAAGAAAGGCAGGAACCTCAGGGACAGAAACGGTCACGCCCGCGCGCCGAACCAGAATGCAGAGGTGGAAGCCCCTTCAGTTGCGCTCGCCGAGCGTCTTCTTCTTGATCGGGCGCGCCCCGGAGCTCGAGTCCGACATCCCCGCCGCCGTCGCCTGCGCGTTCATCTTCGCCTGCCGCAGCTCGGCGGCCCGCTTCAGCCGCGGAGCTACGCTCGGAGGCGCGGTCGCCACGACCGATGAAGTGCGCCGAGCGGACTCGCCCGCGGACGACGCTCGCGAGGATGCCGATGCCGCCGACGCTGCCGAGGGAGGCCTCCGATCCGTCGCCGCCCGAGCCGAGCCGATCGTGCTCGCGCTCAACGACGGCCGCGCGCTCGCGCCCATGCTCGCGGAGAGACCTCCCGCGCGGAGCGCCGCCGCTTTCGTCATCCGCGGCGCGATCGACGGTTCTCGGAGCGCCTTCAGGTCCGCCGAGACGAGGCTCGCGCGGCCGGCGGTCGAGGGTCTGGACGCCGACGTCGACGCGGGAGGGGGCGAGGACATCGCGCCGGGCGTGCTCGTGCTCATGCTCATGCTGGCCCGACCGGCGGCGCTCCCAGCGTGCGACGTGCTCGCTCCGGGGTCGAGCCCTTGCCGCAGCAGCGCCGCGCGGCTCATGCGCACTTCAACCTTCGGACCGGCGGGCGTAGCGGCGGCCGCTCCCTCGGCCGTCGCCGCCGCCGCCGATTGTCGCCTTGCACGATCAAGCGCCGCCCGCTCAGCCGTCGAGATACTCTGCCGCACGCGCGGCACAGCAGCAGCAGCAGCAGCAGCAGCAGCAGCAGCGGGTCCGGTCCCGATCCCGGTCGCGTCCGTGTTCGACTTGCTGAGGCGCAACTCGGCGGCGCGACTCATGCGCGGCGTGATCGACGGCGCGGCCAAGCTGCGCGGGGTCGGCGCCGCTGCGCTAGATTGAGGCGTGCGAGTCGATGGCGGGGGCGACAAAACTCCTACAGAACGGCGCGGGGTGGTCGTAGGCGGGTCGAGCCCAAGCCGGAGCGCGGCGGCCTTGGTCAGCCGCGGCTCGATCGCCGGTTTGTGCCCCGAGGGAGGCGCCGGCCGTGCGCGGAAACTTGTCCATGTCGTCGTTGAGGATCGAAGCGAAGAGGTGCCCGAGTGCTGCGAGAGGGCGGACGAGATCCGCGAGCGAGACGGCGTCGACGGGACCGCCGACGGGAGCGACGCTTCGGACGGGCTCTCGAGGGGCTCGGCGGGTTCGTCGTCAAACTCTTCAGTCGGCGAGACGATCGATGGGATCGCGTCCACGTCCAGGTCCGCTTCTGGCGAGTCCTCCGGCTCCAGGTCAGGCGACGCGGTCCGGAGCGTAAACACGCGCCTCTCCGCGGCGTCGCCGGCGCTCGACGGCTGCCTCGAAGCGAGCGGGCTCGCTGCTCCCTCCGCGCTGCCACGACTGCTCTGGCTCGCCTTGCGCAGCCTCTGCTGCTCTTCGCGGGCCTCGACCTGCGCGAGGGCTTTCTCGATCGCCGGCGAGAGCTTCTTCTGCTCAGCGGCGGCGACGTTCGCCGGGATCGGCTGCTTCACGGCGAAGGCGGCGTTCGACAGTGGGAATGGCTTGGTCGCCTGCACGGGTGTCGCGGCAGGGGTGGGCTCAGTCACCACTGCGGGCGAGGAGGTGTCCGCGGCGTCGCCGCTTAGGGAGGGAAAGAGGACCTCGACGGCCATGTCGGCGGCTGCGGCCGACGGCGCCGCAAAGGTGTGCAACGTCGGGCACTCTTCAGAGATTCTGCGTGTCGCGTCCTGAGATGGCGTGAGTGATCGTGCGCCTGCTGACGAGGAGCGTGAGAGAAGACGCACCTGCCCGTTCGGAGGGCCTTGACCCTGTTGACGGCGTCCGGACCTCGTACGACCCACGTCGAGTGCAAAGCGGTTCCCTCTCGGCGTTCGTTCGCTTGTTCCTCTGTGCCAACGCCGAGTCCCAAGTCCAGTCCGGCCTCCTCCAGCTCCTCTCCGGAAAGGCGGTCCTCGTGGACGACCTCGAGACCGGACTCGGCGAGGATGCGACGAGCGTATGGAGCGGCGAGTAGCGCTTCGGGGGCGAACAAGACGAGCAGGGTGCGGGGCACGGTGGTCGAGTCCGGGAGGGCCATAGCGGGCGGTTAGGGCGTTGATCCAACACGGGGTGGGGCGGCCACTTGAGCTGGCGCCTCGGAGAGCGGCAAAGTCGGCGAGCTCGGTATGCAGTGGTCTGTACAGCTGATGCGGCCTCGGTACGCAGCCAGAGCGTCTGAGGTGCGGCGAGCAAGGGGGGGTCGAGCGAAGACAGACGCCGCTCGATCGCGCCTCGACGCGCGCACAACTTTTGGCCGCGGCCCGCGCAGCTTCACCGGCCTGGCTTGGCTCCTCCTATACACTCAAGTAAGCATAGGAATCCAGCTTCTCGTTCCACAGGCACCCCGGTCAGCACTTCAGAAGGCCCAGCCTTAGCCCTGTGCACGTTTCTCTGCCAAAGTTTTCCTGGGCGAGATCGTCGCCCAAACTCCGGCCCGGAACCCTCGTGCCAAGCTGTGCAGGTTACGCTGTTCGGCATATCCGACGCTCGAACTGCTCGCTGCTTTTTTGCTCGCTTGATTCCAGGCTCGCTGCCTGTCCGCCTCCACCTGCTCCGAACCAAGGCTCACTCCGCCGCCCGCTCGACGCTCATGTCGCGCGCGACAGCAGACACGGCCCCGGCCATCGTCTTCCTCGTGCTATACACGGCCGTCCTGCTCGTGCTCGGCTACCTGTACGCCACCAAGGCCGTGAGATGGAAATCGCGCTACTCTTTCTTGCTCTTTCACGTCGTCATGCGCGTCGTCGGCATGACTCTCGGCGTCGCCTTCTCCTGTCTGACCTGGCAGAACGGCCACCGAGTCGGAGGTGAGGTCCACCGACGCCTGGTCGATCTTTTTCGGATCGTGCAGCCGCTTACACAAAAGGTTTCTCCCGTCCGCGGGCGGTCTCCCGAGCAGTCTTGATCGCCTACATCGTCTTTGCTGCCGAGGGCTACTTTAGTCTCATCCTCTGCGTCAGCCGTGAGTGGGGGTGGATCAGAGTCGCACCCAAGGCAGCACAGTCTGACGCAGGAGGCCCCGCGCAGGCTTCCTGATCGTCTGGCAGCAGGATCGCCTTGGGCGCTCGAACCTCGAACCGCGGATCCCCAAGGGCACACCCGTCCGGGAGCGGCTTCGCGCAGTCATCCTCACGCCCATGACCGGGTTCGAATACACCCTGATCGTCGCCAACGCCATCATCGTCGCCGGCTCGTCGATCATGGCGGGTGCGATCACGAACCCGGACCGCCCTGACGCGCAGCAGCAGCGCGACAAGGGCAAAGCCATGCGTGCGTCCCGCTCCTGCCTATTCCAAATTTTTCGTTGAGCTGAACCCCTGCCCGGTTCCGCCAGGCGTTGCGGGCGTGGCCATCTTTGTCGCCCTCGTCCAAGTCGTCTTTGCAGTGGCGTGCCGGTCCTACCGCAAACGGGGCGACCGGACCCTCGCGCTCATCATCCTCACCTGGCCGTTCTTGACGGTCCGCGGGATCTACGGCATCCTGTCGGTCGTCATCGCGTCCTGGAGCTGTGAGTCACAAGTCGAGCGCGAATCGCTGCAGAGGTCGGATGCCAACTCTCCTCTTGAACCTGTCCGCCAGACTCGAACCCAGCCGCCTACTCGGTAAATGGCTTCTCCACCAGCTTTCTCGTCGCAGAGTACGTCATGGGCGTCGCTATGGAGTGGGTGTCGTGCATGCTCCTCCTGTCGACGCACTTCTCCGCACTGAACGGCGGCAAGGAGCTGGTCGAGGACCACAACGCGCAAGACAAGGACAAACTGGCGCTCACGGACCGGCCGACTTCGGAGGCTGGAGACGTCAAGCGCAAGGACAGCGAGGCATGACAGTGTCGGCGCGGTTCTCGCGCCACCGTCGACTGCCCGGCTTGGAGTACATAGCAGTGTTGTCTTCAATTAGTCTCCCCCTTCCCCCCCTCCGCGGCTTTTCTTCCTTTCCTATTGTGCTGTGATGAACTGTACCCATCGCTGGAGAATTCCCTCTGTACTCTAAGGTCGCAGCGGTGATTCGAAAGTAATCGCCGATCGGAAATCCAAAGAGGGTACATAGGACTACGGACCTCACCTCCCAAAGTCGCTGCGGGACACTCTGTCCAGATACAAAGACAGCTTCAAGCTATCCCAGCGGTATCTGTCTGTCGCTGCAGGAGGGCGCTTTGAGGAAACTGATCTCGCCCCGAAATTTCATCTCGACGACCTCTTCCCTCATCACTTCTACACAACCACCAAGAACCATGGCTGCCGAGCCCGTCGCTGTATCTGCGGCTCCGCCGCGTGCGCTGCCGCGCGAAAAGGCCATCACCGAGGACGAAGCGAAGCTGTACGACCGCCAACTGCGCCTGTGGGGCGCAGCAGCGCAGGCGCGCATGCTCGCGAGCAACGTCCTCTTTGCCGGACGCTTCCGCGGCGTCGCCGTCGATGCCGTCAAAAACATTGTCTTGGCGGGTATCGGGTCGCTGGCGTTGCTCGACGGGGAGGACTTGCAGGAGGAGGACCTCGGCGCGAACTATTTCGTCAGGGAGGACGAGGTCGGCCAGAAGGTGCGCTTGGTCTCAGCCAGGTCAGTTGTACTGCGCCTCACAAGCTGACTTGGCATCTCGTACAGCGCGTCGAGGCGTCCGCGCCCCGAATCCAGGCACTGAATCCGCGGGTCAACCTGACCACCGAAACGAACGCCAGCTTGCTCTTCGACGAAGAGTATGTGCAGCAGTTCGACCTCGTTGTGGTGACGGATGTCGATGCGCCTACGGTCGTGAGTCTTTGGCGGCACCGGGGATCCTAGACCAGCCGTCCGGAACTTGGACCGAACCTGACTTTTTTTGGGGGGGGGGGGGGGACAGCTCGCCGTGAACGACTTGACAAGACGAATGGGCAAGAAGCTCTTCGCGGCGGGCAGTATGGGCTTGGACGGCTGGATGTTTGCCGACCTGCTTGCCCACGACTTCATCGTGTACGTGCCTCATCCGGAACTTGATCAAGCCGCTCGGATACCGACTCCTGAGTGAAACTGACGCCCGTTCGATGCCCGCCTTCTCAGCGACAAGCATAAAATGATCAGCCCGGGCGAAACCGTCGTCGTGCCGACCCAAGTGACGCTCGACTACGTGCCGTTCTCCACGGCGCTCGAGCACAAGTTCGGCTCGCTCAAGAAGCGCGAGCTGAAGCGGACTGGCACCGTCCTCTGGGGCGCGCTGGGTGAGCTCTGCCTGAGACACGAGAAAACCAGTCTTTACTCGGAACCTGACTCGTGCCTTGTTACGCCGCCAACAGCTCTTTTCGCTGCTCAGCGCGACGCCGTCTCGGCCCCGGTGACGACACCACAGACCGTCGAGGTCGACCCCACAGCGCTTTCCAGCATGGCAAAGAAGCTGCTCCCCGACATTGGCGTTTCGGCAGATCTGCTGCCCGCGGAGGAGATCGAGTGCGTTCCGGATGACCTGCTCAGGCCCTTCATCCGACTGCCAGATCGTTCACACTTTGCATATTTCGAACAGACGCATCGCAACACTTCAATCTGCCGAGTTTGCCCCGACGTGCGCCATCGTCGGCGGGATTCTCGGACAGGATGTCCTGAACGCGGTCGGTGGCAAGGAGGAGCCGGTGCGGAACTTCCTCGTTCACGAAGGGCAGACGGGACAGGCACGAGTGTGGGGCCTCGGCGTGTGACCTTACGTAGCATCTACGTCGACGAGGTGTTCGCGCGGCTGAAGCACCTCTCGCTGCACTGCCGCTCTCGGGAGAATACCTTGGCCCGCCGATTTCCGTCTCGAGTGCGAGGATGAGGATGATCTTCTCCCGAAATGTTCTTTACGACCACAGTGCAAGCGGCAGGCAGATTGGAGAAGCAGGACGGCCAGCTCCGACAATCGCTCCGATTCTGCGGCTCCGTCGCCCCCTCTACACCTCCGCCTGCGATCCCCGGCGCGATACAGCTGTCGCATCTGTCACCGAGCAGCACAATGTTTCGGCGGTTGGGTCGGTGTCTGAGTCGCTAGCCTGATGGCTGGCTGTTCGAACACCTCATCCTCCGGGGGGGTTCGGCTCCTCCAGCCCGTCTCCCGCAGCCTCGAAGGCCTCACCGGACGCCGCAGCTTGCGTGCTATGTCTCTACCTTTCCCAAATGACATTCGGCCGCTCAGCTGGACCCGCGCAGCGAGGGCTGGCGCACACACGACCCGCCTCTCTCAAGGTGGCCAGGCCTTCCCAATTCGGACGGTCTCACGCCGAATCCTGCGCGGTGGCTCGCCTCATCTCCTCATCTTTCGCCACGGCTGGCCGCGACCGATCAAGCTTCATGAATGCTTGACTATGATAAAGCTTGCGCTCTGGGATTAGCTCGCGAGATCTGTCCGATCGAAGTCTCAGCAGCCCGACGGCGCTGACATGCGCCGCCCGCCCGCTCGCTCGCTCGTCTCCACCTGCTGCCGGCCCTCTACTGCACGCTGCACCTCGGGCTTGAGCCGTCGGATTCGACCAGTCGGATCTGCTTAGACCGACGGTCAGCTCTCTCGGCTGCTCTGCTCCGCTCGTGCAGCAAGCCAGGTCCTCCGAGGTCGCCGAACCGAACGCCGACGCTCCCTTACCCGAACCGCCTCCAGTCCACTCGCTTTCGTCACACTCGTTCAACAGGATGCGTCTGTCCGCGTCCATCGCCAGTCTTGTCTTCGCGTCCACCTTCGTCTTCGCCGGCCCACCCAACCCGGACAAGCTCTACGCCCTCCAGAGCGCGGCAGCCGCCGCCGATGCCGCCGCTGCAGCAGCCAACGCCCCATCCGCCCATGACTGGATCGACCAGCTTCAACCTCAGCCGCGCAGCCGGCATCGTCGGCACGTGGGGCGAGCAGGCCACGCAGGAGGGTTCGGTTCGCCGCACGAGAAGGCGTTGCGCCGACTCGAGTTGGAGCAACGTGGTCTCGCCGCCGGACTCGAGCGCGAACGCGAGAGACGGCTGGCGCAGAATGCTTCGCTCCTGCCCGAGGTCGGGGTCGAGGTCGTCGAACCGAAGAGCGCGGTGAAACGGCTGTCGGCCCGCGGTGGCGGTGGCGTCTGGACCGGCGTCTCGTCGTACTATCTCTTTGCGCTGTACGATTCGGATCGGCACGCAGTTCTGGACGCCATCAAGAGTGGCGGCTTCTCCGCCGTGCGCATCTTTATCGCGTCCGTCGGCCCGAACAACAAGGGCTCCAGCAGTCAGGCCGTCAGCGATTGTACGCTGCCCATCTCGCCGTCAATCCCCGCAGCGCTGTCACTCTGACCTCTTCGCGCGTGCAGTGGAATCGAGAGACGTCGGATCGTACGATGACACCATCCTGTACCTCATCGATCAGCTCATGGTCGAATGCAAGGACCGAGGTAGTTGCTAAGGCTTTCCGATTTGGAGGCATCAGGAGCTGACTATACTGCCGAGGACAGGTCTCAAGCTGCTCATTGCCTGCTCAGACCGCTACGCCTTGGGCTTCTGGTCGACCGACTCGTACGCAGTCAAGCTCAACCTCGTCAAGCCGGGTTCGACCGGCGCGCAGAAAGTCTCGGACGCCTCAAGCTTCTACACGAACAGTTGGGCGATCTCCATGTTCGACAAGCGACTCGCGCACATCATGGGGCACTACAATCCGAAGCTCGGCAAGACGTGGGCTGAGCTGGACGAGGTGATCCTCGCTGTCGAGCGTAAGTGTATTCTTTTACGAGAGTATCAGGCCCCGCAATACAAGCTGACTTATCCGCCACGACCCGCAGCCCAGAATGAACCGCAAGGCGTGAGCTCCGGCAATCTCCCGCCCACCGCAATGAGCTTGCTGACTTTCGTCATACAGCACATGGCGATGGCCTCGTCGACGTGGGCGTGTGACCGCGCGGCCTACCTCAAGTCCCTCATCAAGTCCAACATCCTCGTCTCGTCGGGAGGCGGCATCACGACTGCGGACTCGCTCGGGTGGTGGGCCACCGGGTGCTCGTCCTTCGACATCGTCTCTGTCCACGACTACGGGACGGCTGCTTGGAGTACGGCGGGCAGTCTCGCCTCCGCACAGGCCAAGTACCCCGACAAGCAGATCATTATGGGCGAGTGGGGCGTCACCGGCTCGAACAAGGTGTCGCTCGTGTCGGACTTTGTCTCGGCCTTCCAGGCTCACGGTCTGAGCTGGATGTACTGGGAGATCGTCCGACCGGGCAAGGCAGCCAGCGATTTCGAGGTTCGTTTGCTGATCTTCATCACTCTCCTCAAGCACACCAGGACTCTCAGACTGATGAGTGCGCCCGCAGGTCTGGACCGACGAGCCCGCATGGGAGGCTCTGACGGGCGGCAAGGCCTATAATGCCCCGGTTTCAACCTCGAGCTCCGCCTGGTCTCCCTCGTCGACCTCCGCGTCGGCTTGGTCTTCGCAGAAGGACACCTGGTCGTCGTCCTCCGCAGCCTGGTCGCCCTCGTCGACGGCTTGGGCTGCCACGACGACGGCTTCGACTTCTTCGAAAGATTGGTCCCCGTCGTCAAAGGCTTGGTCCTCATCTGCGCCAGCATGGACCCCCTCCCCTTCGTCGACCCAAGGCTGGACAACTTCTACCCGCGGAGCGACCTGGGCCAGCTCGTCGCAGACGCCGGTATACACTTCGTGGACTCCATCGTCCACCGCCACCTGGTCATGAACCCCGCAACATCACGACTTTCCGCAATTTTCATCGTCAACTGGCCTCTACCTTTCATTGACCCGTCCGCTCTTTAATCTCATCTTGTATCTGGGATCGACCCCAATCATTGTAGCGCTCCTCCGATACCTCGCATTTACCTATTAAAATTTGCCCGGAACCTGCTTCAGGTCTCACGATGTTCTCGTTCCGCCGCTTCGGCCTCTTTCCTCCGCCGGCGCTCGCGCCGGCGCCGGCGGGCCTCTCGCCTCCGACGCTCTTCCTCCTCCTCGACATCGTCCTCGAACGGGCTCGGCAGCTGCCGCTGCGCGAACCATTCGCGGAGCTCGCCGATGGATTTCTGCATCGCGGTCGGGAAGTGTTGGACCGCGGGTCCGAAATTCGCAGCGACGGATGCTCCGAGCTGCTTGACCGAGGCGTAGATCGACGGGGACGACGATGACGAAGCCTCAACCTGCTCGCTCTGCTCCTCCGCCGAGATCTTGACTTTGAGCGCAGGTGCATTTCCGCTCGCTGCGTTCCGATCCGTGTTACTGAGCAATTCGAGTGCTTCGACTTGCTCTCGACGGCGGATCTCGGCTTCGAGGTCGATTTCCCGCTGAAAGGTGTCTCGACGTTTCCGCATTCTCGGTCGGGCGTCCGGCTGCTCCTGGCTTGGCCCGGGGCCGCTCATGGTGGGACTCGGGCCCTCCAGTACGACACAGACGGGCCAGAACCGGCGCGCTTTGCACGACCATGAGCCGCCGTCGTTTCCTCCGAAGCTCAGGGCTGTCCAGGTCGTAGATTTGGACGTTCTTTGGTCCGCCACCTGACATCTGTCTTGGTGTGCCGGAGAGCCGGATACGAAGTCGTGAACAAACGGCGAGTGTACCTCTGTCGGCCGGCGAAGCGTAAGCACGGCGCCGCCACAGGTCACTTTTCGCAGGCACGTACCGGTTGGAGTCCCGCCGAAACGTATCATGTAGCCCCCGCGCGCCGTCAATCCTTGCTCCGCCAGGAAAGCGTCCAGGTGCCCTTGAAACTGCGCATTGGTCTGAGTCAGTACAAGAACAGGAGACCTTCGGCAGAACGCAGCTTACTCCAAACTTCTCCAGGCCGTGGGCGAAGCGCGCCCGGATCGCCTTCCGACTCGTGTCGATCGGTTCAAGGTAGCCGGCCATGCGCAGACCGTGAAGGAAGAGGGGATCATCGAGCGGGTTAAGGTCCTCGCCATGTGGACCGCTGGCGCCTCTACTGCAAGGAACGGGCTGCGGTCGACGACGGATGGCCGGAGCGAGGCGGAACGGGGAGGACGTCACCGCACATGCCGCAGCAATACTCCCTTGCCCCGCTGTAGGCCGCCGAGCTGGCGCTCCCCGGTCTGTATCGAGCGAGCGGTCTTGTCCCGCCGAGGAGGATTCGGAGTCTGCCGCAAGATGAGAAGGCCAATGTCAGCCCCGTCGCCTCGCTCGCCTGTAAAGTCTCCCCATACGCCACGGACCCGACAAGTTAGGCATGAGTACGCGTGGCCAGAGAGGTGGCCTGTGAATGTGCAGCCGCTATAGTAACGCTCTGCCCGGCTTCTCCGCGGAGGCGCGGCGCTCGTCGTCTACGCATTATAGCATGTGTGCTGAGCCTGCGTGTCGACTCTCATAGCTCTCGTTGTGAGCGCCACAAAGAAAGCAGCGGGACCAGAGGGCATTGCCAGGCCAAATGTTCGCACAGCGACGCGGAGGTAACCTGGGTGTGGAGGTTGAACAAATCGTACGGGTGTCATCATCGCAAGGGAGAAAAGCTCGGGGTATCGTAGGCGCAGAAGAGTGCTCGAAAGCGTCGCAGAGGGAAGCAAAGGGAAGGAGGATCTGCGGCGGGATCATGCGCCGTTTTGCTGAGCCTGCTGCTTCGCGGCCGAAGATTCCTTCAAAGCTGGAGGCAAAGTCAGGGTCAGCGAAAGCGATCAGTTGACAGAGACTGAGAGTCTCACCAAGGAGCTGCTTCGAACGGAAAGCTTCGTAGTGGACCATCGAAGTGGTCTCGATGAGGTCTTGCAGGTGCGTTCTATCGCGGGCGCGTGGTCAGTAAATTCCGCCAGGGACCGTGCCAATAGAGATGATCAGCACGTACCGGGTCAGGAAGTTTCGCAAGTAGTTGAAGTCGCAGTGCTGCTCGTTCTCGACGTTCACGACGCCCCAGCGGTTCTTGCGGCCCCGGACCGGCTGACCGTCGACCATGACGTTCCGTTCAGACCCGACGACCGCGAACGGCATCATGCTCTGCGGGAAAAAGAGACTCAGGACACGTCAGTGAAGGAGGAAGTGGAAGTCGACTCCGTGAGACGCACCCGGATCGCCTGGTTCAGTTGTCGCTCCTCTGCGTCGTTCTCCTCCGTGTCAAAGGGATACACGCGGATCTCGTTGTGCGCGAGCTCGGCCCGAATCTGCAGACATCATATCGACTAGTAAGTCTTCTTTGTCTGTCCGTGACGGCACAGGCAGCCCAGACTCACCCGCTCCTTGAACGCTTCTCGCTCCTCCATCGTCAGACTGTCGCTCTTGGCGATCACCGGAACGACATTCGCAATCTCGGACAGCCTCTTCATGACGACGATGTCGATCGCCTTCAGGGTGTGCCCGGTGGGCGCGATGAAGTACAGGCAGGCGTGAACTCGGGTGTCGACGATGTGCTTGTCGCGCATCGCCGTCAACTCTTTCCGCAGATATGCCGAGTGCTGGTCTTTGATGTACTTGATGATCGGTTCCCAGCTGTAGGGGCAGTGCGAGTCAGGGGAGTCGGTGCTTCAGTCGAGGAGGCTACCGCACCAGTTCTCGTTGTTGACCAGATCACCGTAACCCGGCGTGTCGACGATGTTCAGGCGAAGGCGGACATTGTTCTCCTGCACCACTGCACGCACGACCAGGATACTCTCTCAGCGCGAGATCAGACAAAGGGCGCGTCGCGCGGGGACGTACTGTGCGAGACCGCCTGGATCTCGGTCGTCTGCCGGATCGGCTCATCCGATTCGAAGCGACCCTTCGAGTCGACGAGGTGGGACGCAAAGATGGTGTTGACCATCGTGGACTTGCCGAGACCGCTCTGGCCTGCATACCAGGTCAGGCGTTCAAAGGTCAGCATTCTGAAAAAGGCCCCCCGGTGGACTTGTTGTGGGCCGAGGGTGGACTCGACTACGAGAGTCGGCTCAGGCCGGCCGGCGCAAGCGCTTCGCGTTGATGACTGTACGACTGGACAAGCCCCGGTCTCCATCCGTCCGACGGCATCCAGGCACAAGGCGGTGCAGGGCCCTCCTCCTTCCGCCGCAAGGGGCCGCAGCACGCAACCGAAAGGGCTCGTGTCTGGCCCAATAGCACTGAGGACTGCTGTTGACTGACCGACGACGATGACATTGAACTGTATGTCGGGGCAAGAACGGAGGGTCAGCACACCGTGATCGAGCGAGAGGAGGCGGAGGGACGGACCTGGAACCCGCGCTTGAGGAGCTTGCTCTCGATTTGGCGCGTGATCGAGTCGAATCCGACGCTGTAGACGCAGCGCAGGCCATCAGGCGGCGCGCAGAGCGGCGTGGGACGAGGGCCGACGGTCAGTTTGTCGTCGACGCGGTGGGACAACGGCGGACAGAGCGGGGCACGCCAGCTACGCTACAGCACAGGGGACGCACTAGGACGACAGCCGCGTCTGCGACTCGGACGGTGTCTCGACTGCGGCAGCCATGGCTTGCGAGCTAGGCGCTATAGAGTTGGTGAAGGGCACAAGGCTGCTCCACTTGTAGGGCCACTCAAGTGCGCAAAGGAGTCTCGCGCTACAGTAAGAGGCGTATGCATGTTACAGGTAGTGTGATGCAAATCTATTGATACGCAGTGCAGGTGCAACGACGGACAAAGGCGAGAAAGTTGCCCAGGCGGAGCGAGGTGGTTTCGACGAGACTCCCTCAGTCCTCGACGACGTCCTCCTTCCGCAGCTTCGGCTTCTCCTCCTTCTCCTTCTTCTTCTCCCCCTCCTCCCGCGACGCCGCCTTCGCGTCCTTGGCCGCCGCGGGACTGGCCGAAGGCGAGGCCGGCACGGCCTCCTTGACTTCCGCCTTCATCGCCTGCGCCGTCTCGGCGAGCGAACTGGCCGTCTCCTCCTCGATGAGGATGCCGAGACCTTCGCCGCTGTGTGAGGGGGCCGGACTGTCAGCTTCCCGAGTCGAGAGGTGATCAAGCAAGGAGTACTCACGCGGCGAGAGAGAGGATGTCGTCGAGCCTGAGAAGCGGCGAGGAGGTCAGAGGGGCGATACGGAGAGCTCCTGGAACAGAGTAAAGAAACGCACGGGATCCAGCCATCGCCGTCGGGGTCGAGCTTGGTCAACAGGACGTCGATGTCCTTCTCCTCCGGCCGGTGAGCAATAACCTCGAGCGCCGACTTCAAGTCCTTGGCCGCGATCTTGCCCTCCTGGTCGGTCGAGAACATGTTGAGTCGGCTGCCAACCGAAGAGTCGTACTCCTCGAGCTGGGCGTCGATCTTCGTCAAGAGCGACTTCAAGCGCTTGTTCAGCGGGTTCGGCTGGCCGCCCTCCTCCGCCTCGGCCTTGTCGTTCTCGGCAATCAGGCGACGCAGCTCGGTGCGCTCCTTGACGACGGCCGATTTGGCCGAGAGGATCTCGAGCGCAGAGCCGAGCTCCTGGACCTGCTCCGAGGTCATCCGGACGTCTTCCGGCGCCTTCTCCGGCTCGGCCTCGCCAGCCTCCTGCTTCGTCGCCTCCTCGACCTGCACAGAGCGAGTCAGTGCTAGTCCGGTCCGATCTCAGCACACCGGTACTCACCTCGTTCTCGGGCAGCATGGCGTCGGCCTGACCCTTCTCGGCAACAACGCGAGCCTGTTCCTCGACCTCGCGCTGCTTCTCCGCCTCGTTGCGCTTCACCTCCTCCTCCGCCTCCTTCTTCTGCCGACGCGACTCGGCCTCCTTCGCCTCCTGCTCCTCCTCGTCCTCGATGAGCTCCTCCTGTTGCTGGAGAACCTCGAGACGCTGCTTGTACGAAGCCGAGTCCGAAGACACCTCGAGCTCGGTCTCGTTGACCTGTAAAGCCGGATAGCCGTCAGCATCTTACGCCTCGATGCGCAGCGGGGAGGGAAACGCACAAGGTTGTCCGGAAGACTGGCGAGCGTGTCCTTAAGGGAGCGCATGATCTCGTCTCCGCCCTCGGCAGGCTCGGTGCCGTACGCGCGGTTGAAGGCAAAGGCCTTGCTCAAGATGAGCAAGGTGCCACTGAGACCGTAGTGCAGGTGCAGGTCGAGCCACTGCTGCAGCTCGGAGCGGAGGTGGTCCTCGCTAACGCCGATCGTGCGGATACCGCGGGACTGGCACGCGGACTGCAGCTCGGTCGAGCTCAGAGCGTCGAGTCCCTCAGAGTCGATAACCTGTACAGAGCCTGCGTCAGCGCTGGAACGCGGGAACGTATGGGAATGGTTGCGCCGCACCTGGTCATCCTGCTTGAGCTTGGCGAGACGGTTGCGGATCGTGAAACGGAGGAAAATGTCGGTACCAAAGGCGTTGATGTTCATGTAGCTGTGTCGCAGGAACGTCAGCGAACCTGTCGGGCCGTGAGTTGCCACCCAAGCGGGAATCTTGAGAGGTACGTACCGGCACATGGAGACGAGTTGGGGACGGGTCAAGTTCTCGAGAGTCAAGTCGTCCTCAAAGAGACGCGAGACGCGGACAACCTCTTCGGTCGTGGGCGACTCTCCCGTGCTCCGGACCTACGGGGGTAGCGACGACCGCGGGGGTCAGACGTGAAATCAACACTTGAACGGGGTCCAGGGAAGGAACGCACCTTGCGGAAGAACTCCTTGAACTCTTCGGACTGCTTGATCTTGTCGGGACTCTTGATACCCGACTCGCGGATCGTCTCTTGGAGGAACTTGGCCATCTCGAGGCGGACCTTGAGCAGCTTGCGCTTCTTCTCGTCCTGTTGAGCCCGTCACATGGTCAGTGACTGCGACGGCGCAAGGGCAGGGTCAACGCGGGACTTGCCTCCTTGAACTTGTCAGTGAAAGTCGACGGCAGCATGTTCGGGAACAGCTTGAGCGCGACCGGAAGGAGCAACTCCATGAACGGGATGAGGACAAAGACGGAGAACGGGATCAAGCGAAGGAGGTCGGTCGTGGTACGCTTCAGCTGTGGGAGCGGGACCGTATGTCAGCTTCTCCTGTAGAACCGAGCCCAGCGTCTGGATCCGACGAACCTGACGGTGCTCGCGACGGGTGAGCTTCTTTCCAGCAATCAGCCTCCGGAGTAGCCGAGCGGAGATGCGAGTCTCTTTGCCGAGCAACCGTGCGCCGTGGTAGTAGTGCAGGGCCTCTTTCTTGACGACGGCCCAGATCCGCTGCATCCGGGTGCCCTTTTCCTTGCTCGAGTCCTTCTTTGCGACGGCTCCCTTTTTCTCGTCCGCAAGGGCAACGTCCTTGGCCGTAGCTGCTGACGGTGACGACGACGACGACGACGATGCATCGGCCTTGGCCGGGTTGGACGGGTTCGGCGCGAGGAACGGGCGCGACGACGTGAGGAGCCGGAGTTGCTGCTGACCAAAGCCGGCCGCCGCCCCACCGGAGCGGCTGACCCACGCGCTCCGAGAGATCCTGGGCGCAAGCCTGGCGGTCACAAAGGGCGACACGGGCGACAGGGGCGACGGGCGCGATGCCGATGTCGGTGATGTCGCCGGTCGGCAGCGCGCAAGCGGATGGCGCGCCATGCCGACGGCGGCACGCGCGCCGCTGGCTGCAGACAGCGGAGCCATTCTCGAGCCTGCAAAAGGCTTGGAGGGGCTTCTGCGGTCGCTTCTAGGCAGAGAGGCAGGCGGTGGGAGCGAGGGCGGACGACGCGCAACTTCGCCGATTTTTCGGCCGGCCGTTGCCGCGTCGCCTCCGGCTTCTCTTCCTCACTTCCCGAATTTTTCGTGCTGTATTCCCGCTGCTTCGCTCAGACGATATGCTCTACTGTCGCTCAGGACTTCTCTGTCACGGCCTTGCCCGGCCTCGGCAAAGTGCTTCTTTGATCAACGTGCACAGATCCGGGTCGAGAGGCTCCGGACGGCTTAATGTTCGCATCGGTCGAGCGGGGCGAACCTTCATCCCGTACCATAGCTTCTGGTCGCGGAGCACAACGCCGGCCAGGCTCCTTCCGTCGCTACGACTTTGCTTTGTGCCCGTCTTCCGAGGGCGCCACTCGACGCGCGAGGTCTATGACTCTGGCTTGCCGCGTTCAGTGTCCGGCGGCGGGAAATAGCTTGCTCTGTTCGCTTGCAGATGCGTGAGCGGGATCTATGATACAGACGCAGAGAGGTCTCGTCGAGCTTTTGCGAAGCACCTGCCGTTTTCCCCCCACTGATCTTCGTACGACCGGAGCTCTCCGTTCCCGATGTCTTCAGGTTTCTGCCTTGCAGGTACTGATACCGGTCTCACCTCCTTGGTTCACGAGGTCGCCCCGCGAAAGTGCGGGCAGAAATCGTTGATCAGGGCTTGAGACTCCCGCTCCAAGATTTCGGCGGCGGGTGCATTCCCTTCTCGCCACCGGTCGCAAACAACCTGCATAGCTGCATTGCGTTTTCGCGGTCTCCTCGATAGAACACGTGATGCGCAATACGTCTGATCGCGTTTCTCCCTTCGACCGAAACCGTTCACTTGATCTCAGAAAAGAGGCGAAAGAGGACTCGAAGCAGAAACAGGTTGCATGAAGGGGGCGAGTGTATTGACAACAAGCAAAGGAGCCGAAAGCGGGAGGGGGTACAAGTAAGGTAACACACGAACGCGAATGGAAAGGGGAAGGGTCGAGCGAGCAAGGTCAAGTCTGTCGCGCCTTCTGCCACTCGACAAAGGCGTCGATCGTCGAAGGCCCTATAGGCCGGCGACGTGAAGAAGCTGATCAGCCTCGGTGGCATGTGCAGCGGAAAGAGAAGACGCACAGGCATCGTCCTCGCTCCAGCCGTTCAAGTCTTCATCGACCGTGTTGACGAAATCGAGCAACTGCGACCAGACATCGAACGACACGGCCTTGAAGGCAGAGCCCTGCGCCTGTAAGTATCGCGAGCGACTGCAGGTGAGCCATTCGGAGTCATCGCGAAACTAATCGCGAGGGAAGGGGAAACATACGGTCGCAAACTCGACAAACGACTTGCCGAGCTCGTGGCGTTCAGCGAGCGAGATGCTCAAGAGCGGAATAGCGACCTCAGGCGGCACGGTCTTGGCGCCTTCGCTCTTGACGAAGGGAAACAGGAACAGGTAAAAGGCGCCGAAGCGCACCTCGTCGCCCCAGCCCGGGTCGAACACTTCGTCGTGTTCCTCCTGGAGCACTGCCCTCAGATGCGAAGCGGACGTGATGCTGGCGGGAGGGCAGACAATCAGCTGATGTCACTGCGACAACACCAAATGGCGAGCGCAGGACTGACTCAAGCGACTTGAACGGATCCTGAAAGTCTGAACGCGAGAACGTGCCAAAAGATCCAGGTTTGGCGTTGACGAGATGGGCGAGCAGCATTGGGTAGACCTGTCAGGGAAGACAGAAGAGGGTCATCGGTCAGTGCGACCATGCGAATGAAGCTTCCGAGCAAACCCACCCCATCCATTGAGAGGTCCATATCCTTGAAGAGCTGCTCGATGCCTTCGCCGTCCATCTGGTCCGGTTCCGCTGCACTGGCATACTGGGCGAAGAAGCGCCAGAAGGCGTCCTCGAACGGGACCTTCTTGGGACGCTTAGGCGCCTCCGGAGCGGGCGTCGAGGTCGAGTCGAGCCCTTCGCCCTCGTTGGAGGCACTATGAGGACGCTTGGATTTGGAGGATGAAGCTTGAGGAGCAAAGGACACAGTGTCAGCGAGGAAAAAGCTCGCAGATCATCCCGCATTGGGCCGCGACGAGCTCGTGCAACTGACCCTGGGTGGACTTGCGCTCCTTGGTGTCCTCGCTCTTCTTCTCCTTGGACGTCTTGGACGACTTCTTCTCCTTCACCGAGCGTTCGCTGACGGGCGGAACATCTTCGACGGCGGCAGCCTTTTTCCCGCTTTTGCCTTTGGACGTCGAACCGGAGGTCTCGGCGGTCGTGCTCTTGGTGGCGTCCGCGTTCGCGTCTAGGTCCTTTGACGTCGAAGCGGTGGCGCGGGGGTTCTTGGACGGCGACGAGCGCGCCGCCTTGCTCGACGATTTGGCGGGAGAATCCGCAGCGGCGGCCTTGTCCGGGGCCGTCGTGCCCTCGGAGCGCTTCTTCTTGGGAGACGCGCTCGCTGCAGACGCATCCCCTTTGCGCTTGGGGGCCTGTCATTCGACAAGCCCGGGCCTCGTCAGCACGTCCAGGGCCAGCTGGGGAACAAGGCAAAATGTCAAATGAACGCGATGAGCGCACCATGGCGGGGATCACCCAGCGAGCGAAAGCAGCAAGGCGGTCAAGCAGCGTCACAGAGGCTTGCTTTGACTCCGCTGTGTGTGCTACGCTGCGTCCGGAGGCCCGTGCGGCCCGCTATAGCGGGTGGAAGAGGCGTGAAGGCGACGGACGCGATGTCAACATGCACCGCTTCTCGTCTCTTTACTCCGCCACAGCGCCTGCTAGAGCACTCAGAACGACGCGTACGATCACGTGGCTGTTACTCAGCTCTCACTGGTTGCGCGCGGCTGGCGAAGACAGCGCGACTGCTACCTCCGCCTCGACATCTTGGACACCGCGACTCGAAGTGGAGCGCACCGCCTTTGACGCCGCAGGATGCCGCCGAGCGCGCACAAGGGCAAGGACAGAGCTCTCGCCACCTCGGCCGAAGTTGCCGCAGCCGGATCGCTCGATGCAGACTCGGACTTTGCCCCGACGCCGTCGCTCGCCGCGTTCGACTCTTCCCTCCGCTGCGGAATCTGCTGCGAAGTCTACACGGCTCCGGTCATGATCTCGGTGTGCGGGCACACGTTCGATTCGCGCTGCATCCACGAGCACTTCAACGTCAAGCGGGACTGCCCCGCCTGCCACCGAGAGGCTTTCGTCGACCACCTCCTCCGGAACCTCGTCCTCGACACGCTCGTAGACGCTTGGAGAGCTGCACGGTCGGTCACAGTGCCGAAATCTCGACGTCGCCTGCGGAATCCGGCACTGACTCCTCCACGTCGATGCCGTACGGAACAGACCTGACCTTCTTGCCTTGCAATCGCGCGCTCAAGCACCTAACGGCACCACCGGACCTATCTCGCTCTCGCCCGGCACGTCGTCGCCGACCGCGCGGAGCAAAGGCTCCGCGGCTCGAGACGGCCCGACGTCTACCTCGGCGGGCACAAAACGCAAGACGCGGACGTCATCTTCGTCGCCTGCGCGGCGCGTCAAGCGAGAAAGGGCTGAAGACGCCAGCTCGGACATTGAAATCTTGGAGGATGTCCCCGTGGCGTATGCGTCTGCGAAGAAGCCGAGACCGTCAGCGCAGGCCGCGCAGTCGCCACAACGACCTGCCGATCTGACTGACCGTGAGCCACGGGACGGTCCGTCACACTAGGATCCCCACAGGCTGATTGAACTCGTCTGTGCAGCCAGCGTCGTCGTCGAATGCCCTCTCTGCGGTCGCTCGCTCAAGAACGGCTCCATGTCTGTCCACCTGGACCGCTGCAACGGGATTGCGGCCAGCTCGCGGTCAGACGCAGCCGAGCCTTCTCAAGCATGGAGCAAGCTGCTCTCGGCGTCCACCAACGGCTCGCGTGCGGCTTCGTCAAGATCGGCAAAGGACCGGCCGGGGTGGGTCTCGTTCTTGGATCGACCAGACTACGCGGGCCAGCTCACTGACACTCGCCGCGCCGGAACAGGTCCCCTACACCTGCACTCAAGCTTGACACGACCAAGAAGCTGCCCCTCGGCTCATATCAGCATCGGAAGGCAGGGCAGCTTGCCGAGATGCTACAGGTTAGTCCGCAGCCCGCCTCCCGAGGGCAAATCGGGGACGAGGACCGAAACTCATTCTCCAAGTACGTCTACAGAGGTACAACCTCCCGACGACGGTCCCGCCGTCCTGCCTGACGAGCGAAGCCAAGATCGCCGTCTACCAAAGGCGACACCGGCAATTCGTCACGATCTGGAACTCGAATGCCGACCTCGACGCGAGTCACCCGGCGCACAAGACGGAGAAACAGATGCGGCAGGAGCTGAGCAAGTGGGAGAAGGATCAGGACAAGGAGCACGGGAGGGCGGAGATTGGCGAGCGGCACGAGGTGCGCCCCGGTTTCCGCTGCCGTGCAGGCAGGTGGCGCCGAGTCGTTCTGACCCTCCGTGCCCTCGTTCCGTGACAGGTCAAATACGCCGAGCAGTTCCGCGAGCTCACTGCGCAGGCCCGCGCATCTGCGATGGCAGCAAGGCGGAGACAGCGCGAGCCGGCGGCCGCGGAAGCTTCGGAGGCGACCGATTCTGCGCCTGCGGTGCCAGACGAGCATGAAGAGGCCGACGTCGCACCGACAACGAGCCGCACGGCTATGCCCGACCTCCAGAAAAAGGTTCGGCTCCTGTCGCCTAAACGGTCTTCTCCGCCTGCGGTGCCTTCGCCGGAACCTGCAGAAGCTGCCGGGGCAGGGGAGGACGTCCTCATGGCCCCCGAGGCCTCTTCGCCGCCACCAACATCAAGCCCTCTTTTCACCGCCCATGAGGTGTCTGCTCCGGACGAAGACGCAGAGGACATGCTTCCCCAATCGTCAGAGGAGACTCTACGGCGCCGGAGCCCGAGTCCATTCGACCCCGCGGGTCCGCGACCGAGTCAGCGCAATGGGGACGAGGAGCGGATGTTTGCTCGGCTGCATGGCGGCGTTTTGGCGCACGAGCCGGTTCAGGAGCAGGAGGAGGAGGAGGAGGAGGGTCCTCTGCCGGAGGAAATCGGGAGGGTGGAACGCGAGAATGCAGGCGGGGGTACGGCTTAGGACCGTCGCTACTGAGGTAGTATAGCACTTCTTGCACACTGCAGCCTGCCGTGAGACTGCGGAGAAATTGTCGAAGTTGGCCGCGGGCTCGCCGACCGCTGCTCGTCGCCGAAGTCGCCGAGCGAGTCCTGCCGCCTTCACGCAAGCCGCTGTACCCGCTCCTCGCCTCAGAACTACATCAAAATGTCGTCTGACAAGTCGTCCGAGTCGCTGGACTCGCTCAAGTCGCTGGTTCACCAGCTGCAGGCCAAGATTGAGCGCCTCGAGTCGCAGGCGAAGCAGACGGCGTCCGACGCGGTCGACAAGGCCGACAGCGCCGTCTCGGCCGTCAAGGGCACGCTCGCCAACACTGCCACGACCGGCGGCGTGACCGGAACCGTCGCGCAGCAGTCCCTGACGCCCGCCCAGCACATCCGGATGGTCCTCATGGGCCCGCCCGGCGCAGGTATGTCGCATCCCACCGCTCCTACAGGCTGGATATCGGCGCTCGAGTGTCCAGCAAAGGAACCTTGGAGCACGCAAGGTCGCCGGGCCCGCGCGAAGAGTCTCGGCGCCGAGGTCGGGTCGCTGTTCTCCGGTATGGGCGGGCAGAGGAGAACTCGCTAGTTCCCGCCGCGCTCCCGTATTGATGCGCCAGGCACCCTCGTATGAGATCCTCAAGGGTCCACCCTATCTGCGGAAGCGGAACGCAAGACATGCCACGGTCAGGGATCGCGCGCTGACACCGGGACCTGTCTCCTCACGACCGCAGGCAAGGGTACCCAGGCTCCCAAGATCCAGGAAAAGTACCACGTCTGCCACCTCGCGACGGGCGACATGCTCCGCGAGCAGGTCAAGGCCGGCACCGAGCTCGGCAAGGAGGCCAAGAAGATCATGGACGCCGGCGGGCTCGTCAGCGACGACATCGTCATCGGCATGATCAAGTCGCAGATCGAGACCAACCCGCAGTGCCAACTTGGGTTCGTGCGCATTTCGTTCGAGAGGCACCGACGGAGCAGCGCACTCGGACCCCCTGACTTTTTTCGGCCCCCGGACAGTTTCATCCTCGACGGCTTCCCCCGGAACGTCACCCAGGCCGAGAAGCTCGACGAGATGCTCGACAAGCGTCGCCAGCCGCTCGAGCACGCCGTCCAGCTCCTCGTCGACGACAACCTCCTCGTCTCGCGCATCACCGGTCGCCTCATCCACCCGGCGTCCGGCCGCTCGTACCACAAGGAGTTTGCGCCGCCCAAGAAGCCCATGACTGACGACGTCACGGGCGAGCCGCTCATTCAGCGGTCAGACGACACCGCTGAGACCCTCCACAAGCGTCTCGGGACCTACCACTCGCAGACCGGCCCCGTCGCCGAGTACTACAAGCAGAAGGGCGTACGTCTCGCTTCCTAAACTTCCTTCCCCTTCGAGACTACTCACTGACGTGGTGTGTGCGGGTACAGATCTGGTCGGGCGTCGACGCCGCACAGGCACCCAAGACGGTCTGGTCGAGCATCGTCAAGATCTTCGAGGAGGCGAAGAAGCAGTAGAGGGCGGGAACGGGAAAGACCCTATCTTTCTCCGAAACGGGTTCTATGAACCCGACAAGCAGTGTGAAACATAGAGTACCCTTTGACTCTACTCAGCTGTGTAGAGAGACGCGCGAGACCTTATTGACAACGACAACGGAAAGAGAATCCTACAAACAGGCTGGAACAGTTCGACACAGTGGACAGACAGGAGAAGCAGAGGTCCACAGAGAGAGAAGGGGGCTCAAGACCGGCGCGTCATGAGCCAAGTCCCTTCGTAGCCGTTCATGTCGGTCGGGGTGTGCGTGTCGCGCCACCGCCCGACAAGGTTGCCGCCGACGAGCATACCGCGATACACCCAGCGACCACGCGTGTCCGGCGTGTACTCTTTGATGATTGAGAACATGCCGTCCCACGCGCGGACGCGACCCTTGAGGACAAACTGGCCCCACGCCGAGTGGCCCGTCCCGGTGAGGAGGATCTCGTAGTCCCCGTCGGCATCGACGTCGGTCCAATCCTCCTCGTCGCTCTCGCGCAGCGCGGCATCGACGTCCGACCAGCTCTTGGCCCGCTTCGCGGCGCGGCCGCTGCTGTTCGCATCGAGGTCGAGGTCGACCGAAGTCCGTCGGCGGCTCGTGCTCCGCTCCAACCGAGGATGGTTCGAGCCGGACGAGGACGACGACGCAGCCGAGTTCGGGGCAGACGGAGTCGCGTGCCCGTGCGCGCGGGACGTTCGCGGTTGGAAGCCGTCGACCGTTTCGCCTGGCTGGAAACCGGCGTTGAGCGGCGAACCCTTGCCGCCAGGGCGCTGATCGCGCTCGAGGCGCACAATCCGCTCCTCGAGCTTCCACACTTGGGGCTGGTCTCCGAACGGGCCCTCGTAGAGACTGCGCATGCGGCCGCCGAGCATGTCGCGGTACGAGTCGAAGTCGAAGAAGGAGAAGCGACCTTCCCAGCTGCCGGTCAAGCTGCCCCGCATGTACAGCTTCGGAAGACCGAGAGACGAGTAGGGGTCGATACACGAGGCGGCGCGAATAAAGTCGCGGTCGTGCTGGGGCGAGACGAGCTGTGGCAGCGGCGTTTTCGTCGGTCGACTGGCCGGGGTGAGACCTCCCGGACCGGTCCCCGTAAGCTGCGAGCCGAGCATGTGCTGTGCCGGGGTGCCTTGCGCGTGCGTGAGAAGGTCGCTCTGGGCGGCTGGGTCCTGCTCGACGCGGTGGAAAAAGGAAAAGATAGCGGCCTGCGCGAGGTTGGGCGGCGCCATCTCGACACGGCGGCCCATGTGCGTGATGAGCTGGGCGTTTGAGCGAGGTCGGAGCTCGGCGAAAAATGGTCCCTCTGGCGGGGGCCGGATCGGGTACTCCTCATGGGAGACCGGAAGGCTGGGGATGGTCCAGGGTGCGGGGAAAGCGTCGAACTGCGGGGGATAAAACCATCAGTGACAGCTTGCGGGATCAGTAGCAAGAAAATTCGCATACCTTATGGGCCGCAAACACGTAGGGCTTGAGCACGAAGAACCGCTGATCGGATTCGAGAGGAGTCTCTGTCGACAGATCATCTGCGGCCCGCGCGGGGTCAGCCTTCTGCTCCACGAAGCCCTAGACTGAGAATACAAGCTGACCTCCTCCAAGCCAGCTGATCCAGAGCCCGAGCGCTCGTCCGGCAGTCTGCCGAGGCCAGCCGGGCTTGAGTGCCTCGGGCAGAAGCGAATGGTCGTAGAAGAGCCGCATATAGGTATGCAGCCGCGCGTATTCGACGAGGTGCGGCATGTTCTTCCCGTCTGTCACGCGAGAATAAGGGCACAATTAGCGATAGTCGTCTGCCGATCCCGATGGCGAGGACGCACCATTTTCGAGCAACATCAAGAAGCACGTCCAGAGGTTCTGAGTGAGCTCGTCGGGCTCCTGCAGCTTAGCCTTGCCTGCCTGCGGCGTAAAGGCTTGCAGACGCGGGCTGCTCGGGCGCGAGCTGGACGGCGGGATTTGGCCACTCTCGGCCGCGATGCGCATCCGGGTCAGGACGGTACACCTCCGCTTGAACTCGGTGGCGTAGTCGCGGTTCGTCAGAGGTCGCCACGGTGACTTGCTCTCGAGGACCTCGGCGGACGGGCTTGCGGGGCGGGTGAAGCTGACGTCCGGGTCGAGCTGCAGGCCGACGTCCGGCTTGACTTCGGGCAGGGACTCGAGGAGGTCGCGCTTCTCCCTGCGCTGTTCTATGTGATACATCTGTTGGCCAAGATCGGGGATGATCAGTCCGGAATGCACTTCCCTTCGCCCACTGAACGCCTTCGCAGCGAGCCGGACTGCCCACTCGGGATTTTTTTTAAAGAGTCGGGACGACTCACCTGAGCCCATCTCCGCTCGGCGCTGCGGTAGTCGAAGCGCTCCTTGAACAAGTTGGCGTAAAAGCCTGCGTTGCTTGGGCCGAGGACTCCGTAGAAGCGGCGGCTGAGCAGGAGGAGGGAGCGGATCTCGGTCGGCGGCCCGACCGGGTTCAGGCGGCACACGGCGTGCCCGATCGCCTCGATGAGCTCCGGCGGCAGGCACTCCATGACGGAGAGCGGTGTGCGTTCCTCTGGTTCCGGCGACGCCTGAAGCGACAGGCTCGACGTCAATCGGTCCGCGAGCGGGACCGTCCCGCATTCAGGCGGCGACGTCGGCGGCGGTGGTGGCGACAGCGGCGCACGACTCGCGTCTGCGCCGGCCATGGGTCGCGTTCCGTCGAGTACGAGCGGGTCCTGGGGGAGCAGGGATACTCGGCGAGTCCGGGAGTGTATGCTCAATGTGCGAAAGTCTCGATCCGTCTCGCGTCCGCGGACGGAGAAGAAGAACGATCGGCCCCACTATTCGCCGCTTTCCCAAGCTTGCCAAGGGCTCGACACGCGATGATACGCACAGCTGCAGGGACACCTGCGAAGAGCTCTGAATGACAGAAAACCCACACAAGCGAGCTGAATGCGTGGCGAAAATACGAACGGATCCGGACGTCCTCCCCGAATTGCCGGGTCTCGGCTACAATGATCGGCCCGTAAGGAGTTTCTTTGCAAGGCAGCGGAGCGGAGATAAGCCAGGTACAACGCGAGCGGCCGCTCTCAAGCGTGCGAACGCGAATGTCCGAAAAAAAAGGGAGGACGGTCATGACCCTGCCGCCATGTCCGAGCTAGCGGCAATAGGGTCCAATCGAAGTCCGAATATCGGTCAAATACTCTTACATTCACCTACAAGCGCAGGCGACTTCGTGCGAAAGCGACGAGACCCTCGCCCGCGGCAGCGGACGTAGCGGCCGATAGCGCTTCAGAGCTGATCGTCCCCGGACCGCTCGCAGCCGCGCTCGCGACGAGCTCGTCGGTGGTCTTGACTCCGCTGAAGACGTAGACGGCGACGAGCAGCAGCTGGCCCGAGACGTCGAGGATGGCGCTCAAGAGCGGCAAGGCGTATACTGTGACGAGGAGTCTGGGTCAGCGCCGCGAGACCGGGGTCAAAAGGGCAGCAGACGCACCGTCTGGGTCGTAGTCGAGTTTCCACAGCAGGAGGGAGCCATATTGCGCGAGTAGGAGCCCGAAGGCGGTCTTTGTACGGGACGTGCGATCAGCGCTTCTGCAGAAAGAGTCACCGGCGACGGGAAAACACACCTGAATGCTGACCGCGATGAAGAATGCGAGGATATACGACGCGTCGACGTCGAGCTGACCCGTCAGGATCGTAAATGCGAGGAACGCCATAACGACGGGGCAAGTCATCGACCAGAGTGACGCGGCGGTGATGAAATAGTGTTCCCGGCGACCGGAATGCAGTGCGGTAGAGATGCGAGAGACAAAGATGGAACCGGCGGAACCGGTGATGGCGGTCATGACGGGCGCCAGTAATGCATAGCCGGGGTACTTGTTGACGTAGGTTTCGAGCACGACGCCGGTTCCACTGCGTGCCGATTCGAGAAAAGTCAGCTTCCGCGACGCGAAAAAGGAGTCGAAGGGGCTCACCTGGAGATAGCCATGGCGGCGAATAGCGGCGCCCACCCCATGGTCAGAAGCTCCTGAACATAAGGGTTGCGGAACGTGACGACGACGTTGAAGGCGATCGTGCCGAGCAGGGCGACAAAGACGAGGCTCGAGACGATGGTCCCCATGAAGAGGAGGAACAGGCTGCTCAGGCCGCCGAGGATCAGAAGGGTGACGAGGTCTCCGAGCGAGGCGGCTAGCGGCGTAGCGATGTTGTCTGCGGTAGACATTTGACACAAGGCGAGATGAGCGTTCCGGAGCAGAGACCCCACATTCGATCCACCTTTACTGCAAAGGACTGACCTGGATTGAGACGGAATCGACGGCACAGCACGACAAGTGTGCACATGAAGCTACCGAGCACTCCGCTGCTGAGTCCTGCGGCGAGCATGCTCACGCACAGGACGAGCAGGGCTTCGAAGTAGCCGCCACGCAAGGCACTCGTCGCGTCGACGCCACCGGCGGCGAGGTTCTCCGCAGATCCGGGCGTATGCGCAGGGTGCTGTAGAGCGTGATGTACGCCCTGCCGGGAGGCGAGACCGAGGAGGAAGGCGAGCAGGCCCGAGAGGAGCGAGACGATCAGCGCCTGGACTTGGAGCAGAGCCAGGTTGCCGAGGATCAAGGACCGGCGAGTCAGGCGCAGGTCGAGCTCGCCGATGTTGGCTGAGGTCGAGAAGCGGGCGGCCAGATTCATCTCGAGGTTGCCCTTGAGGTTGAGCAGGATCGGGACGAGAATGAAGAGCTCTTCGATCCGAACAAAGACGCGCCAGCTCTGCAAAGATCCGGCAATTATCAACTTTCCGCCCCGTGTTCTGGAAAGACTTTTTAATCATGTACCTGAACGCGGAGGAGTAGCTCGCCTGTCAAGATCGACGTCAACAACGTCAAAAGCAGCACGGGCAGAGTCTGCGCAGCAAGTCTAGTCAGCACAAGGTGCCGGACAGGGCGCCGGGAGGCTGTAAGAACGGCTCGCTGACCTCTTTCAGCATCTCTGCCGCGAACCTCTGGCGCTGCTTTGCCGTCATGCCTCCGGTCAAGCGCGCGAGGAGGGTCCTCTTGTTTTTAGAAGATCCGGCAGCCTTCGGTTCGCCTGCAGCCGGACCTGGCTGCGGGTCGCTCGACTCGTCCAGTTCCTTGCCGCGCTCCGGGAAGTCATCGCGGGAGAGTCTGCCGGGCCCTGTCGAGAGCAGCTGCTCGATCTCGTCGTCTTCGCCATCGTCGTCGGAGAGTCGGCCCGTTCGCGGCGTGGGCTCCTCCTCAATACGAGTCGGAGTCAAGGGCCGAGCATCGTGGTCCTCCGAGATACGCTGTGCGAGCTCGTAGCCTCTGTCGTCCGCCCCGGTCGCCGCCATCTCTGGTCCCCAAAATATTGCCAGCTGCTGTTCGCAGCCGGATCCCGTTCCGTCGGCGCTGCAGCGTGCCAACGGGGCTTGTGCGGGCGCGGACGCAAGCTTATCGGTTCAAGGATAGTTCAGCTGCATCCCAGACGGGCGCAGGAAGCTCTGGAAGCGGGCGAGTCGCGCGTTTCCGTCGAGCCGACGTTTGCAGGCAAAGTTGCGGCCGAGGCTGCGGACGACAGCCGCGGGCACGCGCATCCCGGGCGCACGCCAGCAGCACGCGACCGGCGCATAGTCACGCCCAGCCCACGCACAGGCGCACCAACACGCGCATCCGGCTGTCTCAGCCCGCCTCGGAGCGCTCGAGCGGCGGCAGGAGGCAGCGACTCTGCCGCGAGCCCTCGCACCACCCACGCCGCAAACTCTCGCCCACCGCGTCTTGGAGCCACACACATGTCCTGCTGAGCGTGCACACAGTGAGTCTGGCGTGTCTGCAACGCGGCGACTCTCAAAGATGCGTAGATGCGGTGCCGGCCCAATGGCGTCAAGATCATCATGCGACATCCCACAGTCTGGCCCGACACGCTCGCCGCACACTCTTAAGCGCCTACAGATGCTTGCATACAGCATATTATGCCCTGCAACGCGTCGGGACGTCTCTGCGCGACGCGCAGAGGAGCCCGTCCGCATCCTCGGCGAAACCGCAAACATCAGACATTGCCCAACCTTACCAGCCCTCAGAGAACACTGAAGAAACTCCCATTCGACCACAGGCATTGCCGGACCGCCCTGAGCATGTCCCATTCATCCGCGCCGGCGGGACCGTCGAGCCGGTCTGGCGCCCAGCCCTCGCTTGACCTGCGGCCTTTCCACATTCCCCCCGTGCCGCCCACCGACTCTCCCCTCGGCATCTGCGCCAGCGGGAACGGTCATGTCCCCGCGACCGAGCTGCCGCAGCTCCGAGCGAGCCTCCTCCAGGCCCGAACAGCCGCGACCGAGCGCGCTCAAACTTGCGACACGAACCGGAGGCTTCTTGCAGAGCGATTGGCGTACGAGCGGTCATCGGCAACGGCGGCGCGAGAAGCTGGCAAAGGAAAGGAGGCGGAGCGGAAACGAAAGCGGGACGAGGAAGCCGCGGAGGAGCAGCCGGCGGCAAAGGGCGCAGCCAAGACCGCTTCGAAGGGCGTCAAGGCGAACCGAGAATCCGCTGCTGCCGCATCCGCTGCGTCTAAAGGCAAACAGCGAGCCATCGATGCCCGACCGACCACGGCGGAAGCAGATATCGCAGACTCTACGGATGCGGACGGAGACACCGCGATGGGCGACACACCAACATCGGGCCCATCCTCTGCTGTCGCCACCCCTGCGTCAACCGCAACGGCATCAAAAGTACCTGCACCGAACCGTACGTCGCGCGCTAGTTCGCTCGCAGATCATAGCGCTGACAAGATCGCCCTCTTCGCAGGTGCACAAGCCACACCTTCTGCGGACACGGACGACGACATGAAGCCGCCTCATCTGCCTCGACAGTATGCCTGATCTCTCTCATGCAAGTCCCGAGGCCGGGACATTGACGAGCTCTCGCGCGCAGTCCGGAAAAGAAAAAGCGGAGACGAGATCAAGTACCTGAATCTGATGCGTCCGGTTCAGAAGAAGGTGAGCATGCTCGGATTCTTTTAACGCGATAGAGATGTTCGTACTGACTCATTTGTTCATAGACTCGATAGCGTTGAGAAGGGTACGGGCCGAAGACTCGACATTAGGCTCGGCTTCCCCAGCTCCCCCGGTTCCGCGGACGTCGACGCAACAAGTCGCGTCTGTCGCCGGCGCCACCGATGCTGCTGCTACCGTGGAACAAAAGCTCAAATCAGAGCGCTTCAGCAAGGTAAGCCCACCATTTTCCGGTTCTCGTCTGCGCCAGTGATCTGAATGCCTCGAGTTTGCCCGCAGCACTCGATCCCGATCAAACCTCCAGCTCCAGGCACCGCCAGCGCCTTCTTTGTTCCAGCAAACCCGCTCGTGCCACCGAAACCTCCGACCAATCCGCCTCAGGCGACTCCGAAACGTCAATCCGAGGTCACGGGCGACTTTTCGAACGCGAAACCGGGTCAACAGATCGCACACAGCACGTTCCAGAACTGGGTCGATGCGTACCTGCGACCGTTTGGAGAAGACGACCTGGCCGTTCTGGCAGCCAAGGTGGGCATGGGGCCGACGCGCGGAACCTCGACTGGACTGTCCTGACGCACTCTTCCCCCTTTCTGTCCAGCCGGAGGACTTGACGCCGTATATGATCCCACCTCTCGGCAAGCACTACCTCGAGCGATGGGAAGAGGAAGACCTCGACCCGTCTCAGCGGCCGTCGACCTCTTCCTCGTTCACCTCGCCGCTCGAGCCGCCCATCCTGCCCCGCCTCCGACCGGACGCCCTGACCGAGGACGCCCTCGCGGGCGAGAACGTCTTCCTGGGCCCTCTCAGCGAGCGGCTGTTGGCTGCGCTCGCGGTCGGGGAAGACGGCCTCGTTGCCGTTGATGACGAGGACGACGTCGGACGCCCGGCCGAGGACGGAGCAGCGCTACCGGCCAAATACCCGATGGATGCGGTTGATCTGGAAGAGCGGATCAAGCGCGAGTTGCGGTACATTGGCATCCTGCCCGAGGAAGAGGTTCGTCTCCTTCAGCTTTCGGTGCTTGCTTCCAGAGCTCACTTCTTCCGGACCCTCCGAATACAGGTCGACTGGGCCTCGCGGGAGGATGACGAGGTGTCGTCTGCACTGCGGGCATGCCAGCGCCTGTTGCACCAACAGACGGCCGTGAACGAAGCGCGGAAAGCGGTCCTGACGTCGCTCGTGAAGGACCGCATGGCCTACCAGGACTACGAGACCGCGCGCGACGCGCAGGAGCGGGTGATCGAGCAGGGGTGGCAAAAGCGGTTGCGGACGGACGTCAAGAAGAAGAAGAAGGGCAAGGACCGGGATCGGCGGGGAGGCGGGAGCGCCGCCGCTGCGGCTGCGGCCGAAGCGGCCAAGGACGAGGACCCGTCCAAGGCGCCGGTCAGCGCCGAGTTGCTGGACGCCGTCGCGAGGCGGGACCGGCTCGTCAGCACGTTCAAGCCGTTCTTTGGCGAGGAGGAGGTCGGGCACTACTTTGGCCTGCCGGAGCGGAGCATCTTTGAAGGGCTCGAGGCGGAGGTGCTCGGCGAGGATGGGTCCGAGCCGGGCGTCGACGGTCCGGCAGGCGAGGCGGGGCTCGAAGCGACGGGTTCCGGCGCGGCGGCGACGAACGGCGGCGGGGCTACACCCGCGCTCGAAGCTGAAGAGCGTCCCTCCATGTAGAAAGGAGTCTGTTGCATCCGAAGTTGGCAACGCTCCCACATCCGATCGGTGTGACCATGCGAGGCTTTTCCGCCAGAGGCCCCCAAGCGCGCGGCATCCGGGAGCGTGCCAGCGCTGCGGCCATCTCTCGTAGAGCGTGCTCATGCTACTGCAGGTGAAAGCACGGCTTGTATAGATTTTGTACTGACGGTCAGATGCGCTCAAATGGCTATCTCTGTACAGATGCGACAGTGTGGGCTGCGGTGGCGAGGAGGAGAGCTCGGGCGGGGTGGAGCAAAGTCGTGGAGGCGGGCGAATGCGATCAGCTACTGGTAAGCGTGCAGAGTGTATTTCACAGTGTTCAAGCCATTTCTAGTCCTTGCAAGCAGTGCTATGAGTACGAGTGCGTGTAGGGAGGGTGCGCGGCGCGGGCGTTTGGGCGCGAGTGCGGCGGCTGGCGCCTGGCGCGGCGGGCTCGGCTCGGTGCGCACGCTGGATCCTCCGTGTTCGCTCCCCGACGCCAACTCCTCCCCTCGCGGCAGTTCCCGGGCTAACCAGATGGCGACCTTCTCCGCTGCGCCCGTCATCATCGACGGCAAGGGCCACCTCCTCGGCCGCCTCGCCTCGATCGTCGCCAAGCAGCTCCTCAACGGCCAAAAGGTCGTCGTCGTCCGCTGCGAGCTCATCAACGCTTCGGGCTCCTTCTTCCGCAACAAGGTCAGCTTCAGCAACCTGTACACGCCTCTCCACCCCGACAGCCGAGCCCCCGGGAGCGGCGCGCGGCCGCGAGCGAGCGACGACGCTGGCGGCAGCAGGCGGCGGCCGACTCGCGCGCGCGGGCGAGCTCGGCAGCACGGCGACGACGGCAGCCGCCACGGCAGGCCCACGCGCTGCGCTAGACAGGACGGGATGCTGGGATGCTGCACGCATGCTCTACGAGTCTCAGCGTGGACGCGGGGGGCGCGCTCGGGCAGTTGCGGTCGCGGTCGGGCGACACGAGGGGCCGACCACCCCGCGCGGCTGGGTGTTGGCATGCGCCGCCCCTCGGCGCGGACTGCTCCGCGCAGCTCTGGAACAGGCAGGACACGCAGGACGAGGGTTGGGTCTCGGCTCAGGCGGACGAGCAGATTTCGGCCGTGAAACGAGTCGGGCGGGAGTGCTGATACCTGCTCCTCCCCATCCACTCTTCGTACCCCGCCATTCGCCTGGTCATGTACACCCTCGCAGCTCAAGTACGCGGACTACCTCCACAAGCGCCACCTTGTCAAGCCGTCGCGGGCCGGTCCGTTCCACTTCCGCGCCCCGTCGCGCATCTTCCACAAGGCGGTTCGCGGTATGGTCCCCCGCAAGGTAAGTCTCTCCTCTACGTTCTACGTGATCGGGCAGTAGAGAGGAGGGCGCGCAGGGAGCGGCGACGACCAGAGAGGGTGCAGACGGGAGGGACGGAGGCTCGGAGAAACAGGCGTGCTGACCGGCTGCCGCTGCCCCCCGCAGACCTCGCGCGGTGCCGCTGCCCTTGAGCGCCTCAAGGTCTTCGAGGGTGTCCCGCCCCCTTACGACCGCAAGAAGAAGGTCGTCGTTCCCCAGGCCCTCCGTGTCCTGCGCCTGAAGCCGGGTCGCAAGTACTGCACCATCAAGGTTCGTTGCCCACCCACTCGTTCCGCACGGCGAGAACAAGGCTAACTCTCATATTATATTGCCTGCAGCGCATCTCGCACGAGTTCGGCTGGTCGTACCGCGACGTCGTCGACCGTCTTGAGGAGAAGAGGAAGGTCAAGGCCGCTGCGTTCCACGAGCGCAAGGTCGCGACCCAGAAGGCCCAGGTTGCCGCCCTCAAGGCTGCGACCAACGCCGCCCCGATCACCGAGAAGCTCGCTAGCTACGGCTACTAGCCGCCTCCTGTTGTTTCAGTTGTATCTCCCCCCTCCTGAAACTGCGGAGTCTCATGTGATTGTTTCCCTTTCCACGCGCGGCGTCGCGGTGATTGATCCGCCCGGTCCGCCTGGATTCTATGGCGGTTCAGAGGGTCAGAGTCTTACCCAGCATCCGGATACTTGGCAAATCTTGGTGTGGCTGCTCCCTCGAGTTCGTTGCGTGTGGTGCTTCTCTTGCTTTGCTCTCGCGCCAGATGCCCGCGCCCCGGCGCCCAAATGGCTGGGCAGCCTGGCTGTGCTTGCTATCGCTGTGCTCCATAGTCTGGGCTGCGCGTCCCCGTCCGCACGCCCTGAAGAAGCGGAATCCGACGTACGCCGCGCTCTCCGACTCGGCGCTCGACCGCCTCGCTACGCTCTCAGATCTCGACGCAGCGCTCGATTTCCACGACTCGAGCTCACTGCTGAGCCAGATCCTCGTGCCGCGCGTGTCGGGGACGAAGAACCTTACGCGGGTGCAGGGACTAGTCGAAGGACACTTTGCCCATCTTGGCTGGGTGGGCCTCACCGTTCCTCTGCCAAGGTCAGCCGAGACTGACCCGGACACTCGCGCAGCACGTCGAGAAGGATGCCTTCGACGCGCAGACGCCCATCGGCGAGCGCACCATGACCAACCTCATCTTCACCCACGACCCCTCCGCCCCGCGCCGCTTCGTCGTCTCGGCTCACCTCGACTCGAAGTACTTCCCAACCCATCCGGCGGACCAGTTTGTCGGCGCGACCGACTCGGCGGCGCCCTGCGCCATGTTGCTCGACCTCGCGACGGCTTTGACCCCGTGGCTTGACGAGCGGAAGAAGCGCGTCGAGGCGGTCGGAGGCGAGGAAGGGCGCGCCGGACAGGGCGAGACGCTCCAGATCATCTTCTTTGACGGCGAGGAGGCGTTCGTCGACTGGACGGCGCAGGACTCGATCTACGGCGCGAGGCACCTCGCCGAGGCCTGGTCCGCCCCGGACGTCTCGCCCGCCGCGATCCAGTCGACGCCGCGCTCCCCGCTCCGACGGATCTCGCACCTCGTCCTGCTCGACTTGCTCGGGTCTCCGAACCCCGTGATCCGGAACTTTTTCCCCAACACCGGCTGGCTCTTTGACGAGTTCCTCCGCGCCGAAGAGAAACTCGGCCGGGCGGGGCTCCTCTGGCCCGGCTACCAAGGCGACGCGTACGACGAGCAGAAACTCCGCGTCGGCGTGCCGGAGCGGACCTTTTTCGTACCGCGGAATGCGCCCGGAGGACAGATGCAGGCCGGCTCGATCGAGGACGACCACGTCCCGTTCATGCGCGCCGGCGTTCCGATCGTCCATCTGATCCCCTTGCCGTTCCCGTCCGTATGGCATACGATCCGAGTGAGTCGTTGCGCGGGAGCGACCCCATTCTTGCTCCCGAGGATTGGGCACGAGCTGACGCAGCGCCATCAGGACGACGCCACCGCACTGGACCTGCCCACGCTGAAGGCCTGGTCCCTCATCGTACGCCTTACGGTCGCCGAGTACCTCGGTCTCGATCCGGAGGGACCCGTGCCGAACGCGAACAAAAAGCGGAAGCGGGACCCGAGCGAGCTGGTGAGTGCGACCTTCCTTGGCTTCCGGCACTCGCGTACTAGTGCTCAACGACGCTCCGGGATTCGGGCAGTAGGTGCCTTCCGATACGCAGGGATGACGTCTCGGTATCAGTTTCGCGTCAATCACTGTACAATCAAGCGCAATCACAACCATTCTCTCGCAAGAAAGCGCGATGCACAAGCGACCCCTACAAGCAAGCGGATCAAGGCTCGTCCTCGTCAGAGGAAAAGTCGCCCTCGTTGTCATCGGCAAGACCGATCAGGCCCGCTCCCGACTTGGACAGGTCCTTGCCGAGGGCGCGGAGCCGGTCCCCAAAGACGGAGCGCACGCCCGGGTTCCTGCAATCGGGGGTTTCGAATCAGTTCTCGCGCGCACGAGTAGGCGGTTTCGTGAGACTCACGTCGCGGTATCCCAGATCTGCAGGTTGGCCTTGGAACCGGCGACTGCGAGCGTGGTCGGGTCGTCGGGGCAGAAGGAGGCCGAGAACACCTTGCCCTGGAACAGTGAGAAGCGCAGTAATGGTCAGATCGACGCCGCGCAAGGGACCCAATGGAAAGAAGAACGCACGACTCCGAGATCCCGCGCGGTGACCAGACTGATGTTGCGCTTCTCGCCCTCTTGCTGATCAATGTTCCACACCTTGACCATGTTGTCGGTTCCGCCGGTGACGACAAAGCCCTTGACGAGCGAGTTGATGTCGAGGCTGGACACGCTCGAGTCGTGCGCCGACAGGGTCCACATCGCCTTGGCGCGCTTGACGCTCGCCGGTTCCGCGGCCGTCGAGAGCATGCGCGAGTCGTACGACTGGACGGTACCGTTGTCCATCGAGACGAGGAAGGACGCCGGCTCCCACGGGTCCCACCGGAGGCACTCGACGTCCGAATCGACCTTGGTCCCGACGCCGGCGTCGGGTGCTCGAGAGTCAAACACCCGGACCGTGCCGTCCCACGCACCCGACAGCAGCACCGTCGGCTCTTTCGGGTTCCACATCACGCTCTGGACCTTGTCCGCATGGAGCGTGTCGAAGGATCGCAGCGCCGGAGACGACGTCGGTCGAGCCAGGTCCCACAATTTGATCGTTTTGTCGGCGGAAGCGGAAGCAAGCAGGTTGCGATGAGACCGGTTCCAGGAGAGCGAGAGGATCGAGTCGACGTGGTAGTCCGCGTTAGCGACGACCTTGGGCTTCTTTGCCTTTTTCTTCTTCTTCTTCTTTTTGTCGCCGCTCGCATTGGCGGCAGGGGTCGAGTCGGTAATGGCGGGAGCAGGAGGTTGAGGCGCGTTCGGGTCTTTGGGCGGCGGGCCGAGGATCGCGTCCGGGTACAGGCCATCGACGACGTCGAGCGACCAGATCTCGATCTCGGGGTCAAACGTACCGACCGCGACAAAGTTGCCCTTCTGGCTCTCGGCATCGTCGCCTGTCCGTCCCGGACAGAAATCGAGCCATTCGAGGCAAAGTGGCATGGCGGGCAAGAGGAGGTCGTGGTGGACGTAGAGGTTCTCTTCTGCCTCATCGTAGACGTAAATTTCGAGCTGCGAAACGTCGTCTTCGGTCTTGGCGGCAACGATCAGGTTGTCGCTGGGCCGAATCTCGAGCTCTTCCCGCTCGAGCTCCTCGTCCTCCTGCTTCTGCTCGGTGCAGAAAAAGATCGGTCAACAGGGCAAAGAGGATCTGAGGCATCCGAAGAAAGGAACGCACTGCCTCCAGGGTGATGTAGGGGTCATCGGCCGTGTCTCCGTAGTAGGTCAGTCCCTTGATGTTGCTGAAAGCACCCATCGCTGCAAGAGGCAGAAGTCAGTCCCGGGTCTGGTACCTTGTCATCGAGAGAGGACATACCTGCTCCCCGGCTCTCCTCCTTGTCGTAGTCGTCGAGGTTGTAAGCCGCAAGGTCGTCGTCGCCGTCTGCCGCTGCCGGTGCTCCCGCGCCGTTCCCTTTCGCCGCCGCCTTGATCCGCTTGGCTGCCGCCGCCGCCGCGGTCGTCGCCGTCTCTGCCTCGTCCTCGTCCTCCTCCATGATGGCGTCGCCCTCGACGTCCATTCCGGCGTCTTCACTTCCGGCGTTCTCCTCCTCACTGCAGGCGAGAGTTGAGCGCAACGGGCGTACGCGGATCAGCCTCCCGTCTAGGCCATCGACCCGCTTCCCATCCAGCAAGACTCACTCTTCCCAGTCCGCGTCGCCCTTGTCCCCCTCCTCGCCCTCCGCCCTTCCAACCCCATCCTTCTCCATCATCTGCGCGATCTCGAGCTCGAGTTTCGCCGCGTCGAGCTGCCCCTTGGCGAGCCCCTGGATGCGCGCGAGCTCGCTCTCATCGACGGCATACTTGGTCGGGTGCTGCGCTGCGGCGCCGCGCGGGATCCACGAGAGGGAAGAGATGAGAGAGGTCATGGCGGGGGAGAGGTTCTGCGAGTCGGACCGGTCTCGTCGAGGCTTAGGACGTGCTGCCGGTTGGCGCGGAACGTTCGCTCGCTCGCTTGAAGCGGCTAGGCGCTTCTGTGAAGCTCTGCCGAGCGTATACGCCGGGTAATCGACGAGCGGAGGCGGTGTCGCTTGAGCGTTCCTCGCGGCGGCTCAGCAAACAGTGCTCGGACGGCAGCTAGCGGAGCGCGGGCTGCAGTCGTTCGGAGCTGAAACTGTCGCAAAGAGTGCCTAGCCTGAAACGGCGGCGCGTACGGTGTGTAGTCAGCCGACAACGGCGTCTTTCGCTCGTCCAAGCTGCTGTCGACGGAGAAGACCGGAGTCCGCGGAGCGAAAAAAAGGCATATTCACACGCGACGCATTCGCAGCTCTGAATCTACCAATGCCATGCCTCGTGTGAACTCGTCTTGCGTCAAGCCTCCACGATGTTTCGACTCGGGCGAGCAGACGTCGTTCCTGTGCCGCGGATCAGGAGAACGAATCGGCGTCAGGGTCCGCTGGCTGCGTTCGAATCAAGCACCTCGTGCGTATGGGGGGTGGCAGAGCGATTTGCCTTGGTAGTAACAGGATAAGAGAACTGGACGCACCAGATTTTCCGCAAGTCACCGTCGTCGAGCCCGCTTCGCCGCCACACCTCAGCGATTACCGGTGCTGCCAGTCTGCGGTCCGCGCCCTGCGCGTCATCGCCGGTCCCCGTCATACATTGCTGGAAGATGCGGTCGTACCGCCGGTGCGCGGCGGACAGGTCCGGACCGGCTTTCCGGCTCAGAGGTCGGGGCGAGGCCGAGACCGCAGCGGGCGGAGGCGCGGAGGAGACCGGACCCGCGCTCGGTGCCGGCACAGAGCGAGTCTGCGGTGCTTGTGTCTGCTGTGGCCTCGGCGGAAGCGAAGGCGAGGAAGACGACAGGGCGTTCCGGCTTGGTGATTGCCCGAGAGAAGCCGACGAGGTCAGAGAGTCAATCGTCGAGCCTGTATCCCGCCGGAGGGGGTCTCGAATCTCCCGCTGCGGGGTCGAAGTATATGGAGCCGGATTTGGAGATGCCCCCGACGACGTAGGCGGAACGACGGAACCAGGCGTGCGAGAGGCAGAAGGTTTCTTGGTCCACGCCGGGCGCGGCGGCAACACGGGCGCTTCTGCAGCTGTCGGCGGCGGCGCCGAAGTCTGCTTCGAAGCGGGACTCGAGCCGCCAGGACTTGCTCCGGGCAGGGCGGTCGGTTTGGGCGGCAGCGCTGGCTTGTCCGGCACGGCGGGACGCGGCGGTCTCCGAGTGTCGGCTGCACCGCTCGTGGACGGCGTCGCCGCCTCTCGACCGCTTAGTGGAGCGTTAGAGCTGTCCGAGGCGGGCGGGGCCTCTGGACGAGGGCCACGGTCGGGCTCGAGCGGAGTGGTCGAAGCGATGGAAGCATCGGTACGAGACGGCAGCGCCGGTCCACCGGGACCTCCTCCTTCCTCTTTCGCAGCGCTCGCGCTAATATACGCGCTCGGTCTGTCTTTTGTGCGTGCACTCCAGGCGGGTCTCGGCGGTTTTGGAGGAGGCCCCGCCGCTTTCGGCGGTTCCGGCCTCGAAGTCGTCATCGGACCGGGGTCGGCATACGCTCTCGGAGCTAGCTCTGCTAGCTGTAGGGGATCATCTGCGTTGCTGACGGTCTCTCGTGCTGTCTGCGGTTTAGCCGGGCTTGAGTTGGCGGTCAAGCTGGGCGGCGATGTGGGGCGGCGGACGCTGCGGGCGGTCGGCTCGACGGCCTGGGCAACGCGCGGTGACGACGAGCGGTTCGTTTCGGCGGCTTCGGCAGCGGCAGTCTGTTGCTCGAGCTGACGGATTCGCTCTTTGAGCGACAGAGGCGCTCCTTCCATGCTCAGGTGTCCCGTGAAGAGCGCGAGGGCGCGAGCATGCGTGCGCACTTTGCGGGCGGAGTTTCGGGTCTCGTCGGAGTCATCGGCCGGCGCGCATAGGAAAATGCGATCGCTTGTAGTCGCACTCAATACTACTGTGTATTCCCTGGCCCGAGTCAATCGCCCCCACTCTGCGCACCGCTGCACCGAAAGTTCTGCAACGCTCGCCCTGCAGTCGCAGCTGTCTGCTCGCACGCACGTCGCTCCTCACACACGATCCAAACGGCGCCGCCCGACCTGGAAACTACTTCACCCGCCGCTGCTGCTGCTGCTGCCCCGCCCGCCATGTTTGCGCGCTCTCGCATCGCCCAGGCGGCCAACCTCGTCACCCGCTCCATCTCGTCCTCCGCGACCCAGTCCGCACGCGCCACCTGGCTCAAGGACCCGAGCACAAAGTACCTGTAAGTGCAACTCCTGCCGAGCCGCACTTCGCAACAGGCTCGCAAGACGGGCCGCCGCGAGGCACCCTCGACGCTTCTCCGCAACTCCGCACGTTCAAAGGCAGATGCGGGCTTAGATGGAGGTTCGCAATGTCCGCAAAGAGGGGACAAGATCGCGCTTTGCCTCTAGCGGGGCTTGAAGCGCTCGAAGCGACCACTTCTGGATGACCCTTGAGAGGACCGGGAATATCTCCCGAGGTCTTCGCCTACGTCCTCGCATTGCCGAAGCAGGCCGACGAAGAATGTTTCGAGGTCGCTCTTGGCTGTGCTCGTGCCATCAGCAGCTCGAGAAGGGGACAACAGCATGACTGACCCGGTCCGGCGACTCTGCAGGCCGTTCCAGTCCGTCCCGCTGAAAGACCGCACCTGGCCCGACAAGCGCATCACCAAGGCACCGCGATGGGCTTCGTCTGATCTTCGCGACGGGAACCAGGCCCTAGTGAACCCGATGACCATTGAGCAGAAGCAGCGCGTCTTCAACCTGTGCGTCGGGCTGCCATTCCCCTCCTCCATGCAGAATCTTTACGAGGAACTGACACATTATCCCGCAGGCTGCTGAAGTGTGGATTCAAGGAGATCGAGGCTGGCTTCCCGAGTGCCAGTGAGACCGAGTTCTCCTGGATCCGCGGTCTGATCGAGAAGGACCAGTGCCCGGACGACGTCTGGCTGCAGGTGAGTCCTGCTGGCTGGCGATCCCATTGCGAGAGCGCGCAATTGACTATGTCCCCCCGCTCTTTCGCTAGGTCCTGTCTCCGGCGCGTGAGGAGCTCATCCGGAGGACCATCGCCGGCGTCCGGGACGCCAAGAACGTCATCTTCCACATGTACAACGCCGCCGCTCCGGTCTTCCGTGACCAGGTCTTCGGCAACTCGAAGGAGCAGACGATCGCGCTGGCCGTCAAGCACGTCAAGCTCGTCCGCGAGCTCGTCGACGAGGCGATCGCCCGCGGCGACCGCACCAACTGGCAGTTCGAGTACTCGCCCGAGGCTTTCTCGCAGACCGAGCCTGAGTTCGCGGTCGACCTCTGCAACGCTGTTCAGGAGGCTTGGTTCGCCGGCAAGGACAAGAACAAGGAGGCGAAGATCATTTTCAACCTGCCCGCCACCGTCGAGGTCGCGACCCCGAACAACTACGCCGACCAGGTAGGCTCTCACAGCACACGGTCCTTCATTTCGATCTGCTGACGCTCCACCATCATCGCATAGATCGAGTACTTCTGCCGGAATATCAAGGAGCGCGAGCACATCGTCGTCTCGCTGCACACGCACAACGACCGCGGCACCGGTGTCGCCGCCTCCGAGCTCGGTCTCATGGCCGGCGCTGACCGTGTCGAGGGCTGCCTCTTTGGCAACGGCGAGCGGACTGGCAACGTCGACCTCGTGACGCTCGCGCTCAACATGTACACCCAGGGTGTCTCGCCGGAACTCGACTTCTCGAACCTCGAAGAGTGCATCGAGGTCATCACGCAGTGCAACGACATCCCGGTGCACCCGCGTGCCCCCTGGTCGGGAGAGCTCGTCTTTACGGCGTTCTCCGGCTCGCACCAGGACGCGATCAAGAAGGGCTTCAGCTACCGCAAGAAGGACGAGTCGCAGCCGTGGCAGATCCCGTACCTGCCCATCGACCCGGCCGACATCGGAATGACCTACGAGGCGGTCATCCGCGTCAACTCGCAGTCCGGCAAGGGTGGCGTCGCGTACCTCGTCCAGCGCGCCCTGCAGCTCGACCTGCCGAAGAAGATGCAGCCGGCGTTCTACCAGGTCGTCCAGGCCATCTCGGAGCGGACCGCGAAGGAGATCACGGGCGAGGACATCGAGAAGGCGTTCCGCGCGGCGTACTACTACGGCGACAAGCACGACGGGCGCTTCGACCTCGTCAACTACTCGTTCGCGACCGGCAGTGACGGCAAGAAGACGTTCGAGGGTGCCATCACCGACAAGGGCGAGAAGCGGTCCATCCGCGGTGACGGCAACGGTCCGGTCTCGGCGCTCCTCGACGCGCTGAACTCGGCGTTCGACGGCGGCGCGCACAACCTCGAGGTGCGCGACTACAGCGAGCACGCCATCGGCGCCGGCTCGGACGTCAAGGCTGCGTCGTACGTCTGCCTCGTCGACCAGAAGTCGGGCCGCGCCGTTTGGGGCGTCGGCGTCTCGACCGACGTGACCGAGGCTTCGCTCCGCGCCGTCCTGTCCGCCGCCAGCAACGCCGCGATCCCGCACGAGCGTCGCATGTCCGAAATTGAGGACGTCGTGATTGGCGGACGCGTCTGAGC